>OX421974.1:32672567-33063157 GCA_949128135.1 Parasteatoda lunata | reverse complement strand
TATATTTGGCATTTTTAAACGTTTGAAATTAACGAAAATAAAATATAAACAAATGTGCCACGCTCCCTTAGTACATAGTTTCGTTTTCAATAATGTTCGTGTTTGATACCAATTCGATCGATAATATTATTGATGGATTAATTTTTGTATAAGGTTTACTTATTTTCTTGCTTATCTGACATCGGCAATAACCCAAAACTGAATTTACAAGCAGTGTGAATAGTTTCTTAGCTATCATTGTTTGGTTTTCTCATCAATCGACAGCGTTATATTTTCGAAATTATTCTTTTGGTTTTTGTTAAACATATAATTGTTAAATTTGTATTGTTACACTTTCGTTGAATATCTGTTTTTTATTAACTAAAATATAATCTCTTGACTCATGCCAAGGCAGCGAGCTTTTTGTAGGAAGAAACGTCTCCCAAATCAGCACACTCAAACATAAGAGACTGTGAATTTCACAGATGATGTACCTTCTAGTGTATCAAAACAAAAGCTTGAACTATCATTTTCTTTAGAAAATAAAACAGAAATGAACATTCAGGAGGATGTTAATGTTATTATAAGCTTGGATATTCTGAATTCACTCTTAAATTCAGTTTCTGTTTGTAAACATTGCAAATCATCTTCTGGTTTTGAAATCACTGAAGTAAAAAGAAGCCGCAAAGGATTAACTTCTTTCTTTTTCATTTATTGCAAATCTTGCAAAAAAGGAAGTAACTCATGCACTTCAAACATTTCTAAATCTTTATATGATATTAATTTGAGACTGGCATATGCAATGAGATGCATTGGAAAATGCAAGAGAGCTGAAAACCCTCAGCGGGCACTTTGCCCTGTGGGTGAAGATAGTGAGTGTGGCTATCAAAAGAGCGTCGCTGCTGGTGAGAGTTATTCTCATAAACACTCTTTGCCAGAATTTGTACTCTTGGCAGTTAAAAAGGTTTTCCGAGATTTATCTTGAAAAGAACTTCTGAGAAAGTGTTTACACGGGCGGAATCAAAATCCGAACGAAAGCTTCAATAACTGCAAGTGGGAAAGGGTACCCAAAAATACTTTTGTGGGTAACGAAACTTTAAAAATTGGTGTAATGGACTCAGTGATGTGTTTTAATAATGGGGTACATAGCCGTATACAGGTTATGGAAGAAATGGGAATTTCAGCTGAAGTAAATATGCGAGAAGCTGTGCAAAAAATTTATGACAGACGAATCCGCAAGGCTGAATTCGAGATCCAAAAAATATACAGAGAAGCTAGATCTGTAAAAAGACAGCAAAAAAAAAAAAAGCGAGACACGTTAGAAAATAAAACTGATGATCAATATGCATCAGGAAAACACTAAGATGTTATTAAAGTACATTTTAATGAAATTTTTTCAGTTTTTTGCATTTTTCTCAAGTCGCTGTTTTGAAGCACTTCGGTATGCTCGTACAAAAAACAAATCATTGTAAAGTTATGAAAATTTCTATGCTTGTACATATACCTTATTTTCATTTAATTAACTATATAAAGTTTATTGTTTTCATTATAATTTTGTTAAACAGGGGAAGTTTTTTAAAATGAGAACGAATTTTTGCATTTGTTTTAGAAATACTACATTTATTTTGCTTATATATAATATATTCTGTATATATTATGAAACAAACTATTTCACCTCATTTTTCAACCATATTTACATGAGTGTATGCCAATATTTTGTTGATTTTTCATGTAGAAATGTTTTAGAGCGTACCGAAAGCTATGTCTGATAAAAAAAATTCATATATACATTAAATTTTCAAATATTTATAAAAATTAAATTTATAAACATTTTAAATTCCTTTTACTTGTTATTGAATGATGTTAATACGTAGTTTTCATAAATGTAAAGTTTAAAGTTTTGAAATGTATTTAATGATAAGAAAAATGACTTGACGATATGGTTGAAAAAAATAATTCTTTCGACATCGAAAACGTCTTACTTCCCTAACTGCATTTAAAGTAAATGAAATCGTGTTATGCACTGCAAAGCTGCTTCTATGTCCTCTGTTCTCTACACGCGAATGAGTGTATCATATTCTTTTGGTCAAGGGTCACAAATAAAGGAGTGCAGGGCACTTGAAACTCTTCATATGTTGAAGGGAATGGAGGTAATCTCGTGATGTCAACTTAGGGGCTCGAACCCCCTTTTTGTGGGTCTTGAGATTGACAGATTAGCCTTCTCGGCATTAATATGTGCCCATCTGTAGGGAGTTAAATGTCCTTATTAGGTGGGCCTATTCGGTTCTAGTTCTTTCAAGGTTCTAGATGAAAGCAGGTAGTAAACAGTTTTTTTTTTATACCTTAAACGGTTTGAATACCATCTTATTTATGGTTATTTCACTGCTTTGTTTGAATATGGTTAAATAAAAATTAAATACATTGTTGTTTAACCATTTTTTCTGAGAAATTTCTAATAGTGTACAAATATTTAATTACTTTAGAAACGGTTTTCTCACAGCTGCATTAATCGAGTCAGCCATTCTTTAAAAAATATTATATGAAAATTATTACGTACATCTTTGTAAAATCTTCTGCTTATAGAATAGAAATATTTTTTCTTTAAATTGTTCATTATAAATTGCAGGTACTTCTGTCACGGTCAAGCAGTCTTTAAAAAAAATTCGTCCATGAAACAATCTGCATAGCCATCATTTTGTCTTATATGGCTCATTAAAAATTTATTTTTACAGTTCGGAAAAAAAAACATTTTATCAAAATTATTGAGCACATCTTTGCAAAGCTTTGAGCTTATATAAAGGAAGTCTTTTTGTCTTTAAATTTTTAATTATAAATTGCAGATCACGGTCATGCAGTATTTAATATGAATGTGTCAATAAAACACTCTACACAGATGTCATTTTGTCTTATATGACTTAGGAAAAATTTATTTTTATTGTTCAGAAAATAAAACGTTCAAAAAAAAATATTATATCAAAATTATTGCGTACATCTTTGCAAAGCTTTGTGCTTATACAATGGAGATGATTTTTTCATTAAATCTTTTATTATAAATTGCAGGTATTTCTGTTATTGTCACACAGTCTTTAAACAAATTCGTCGATAAAACAATCTACACAGCTGTCATTTTGTCTTTAATCGCTTAGGAAAAATTAATTTTTACAGTTTAGAAATTGTACAACGAAGGACATATTTCAAAATACAAATTTATTATATCGTGTTGGTAAAGAAAAGTTAAATACGCTTAATTTTTTCGCCGCGTTTTACCTTTTTAGATTCAAGAAAGATTGAAAAAGAGTGGAAATCAGATGCCATTACAATAAATTACTCGAGATTATTTTTTTAAGAAAAAACAAATAAAAATATGAAAACTTTCTAAACGAACCAAAATACGAACTTTTATTTTATCATTTATACCACAAATTTAATTATCTATATCATTGAAATAACAAATTAATAGAAAAAAGGTAAGGTTCGGAATTTAGACTATCACTTTCGTTCAAAATAAATTCATAAATAAAATATTTATACTAAAGTCAAATATCCTTCAAGGTTACATGTAAATAATGTTTCTTTATTAATCCTATAAAGTTAGATAATCTCCCTAATATTTGTTTCAAATTTTATTAGAATTGTATCGTTCATTCAGCATGGAATACAATAGAAATAAAATATTAGAATAGTTTTCTTTGATGATTTCCACAAGAGCATTTATATTTTCTAAAGTATCTAATAATTTTCAAATGAAAACAAGGCGGAACATATTTATGGATGTTTTGGGGAGAATAAAATATGTGAACCAACAAAAATCATCATGAAAGTGAACAAAAACTGTGCATGTTAGTTGTTTTCAACTAACATGCACATTACAAAATAACAGAACCTGAAATATTCTAAGAATATATGACTCACAGCAAAATGATTGTAAGACACGGTTCCCAGTAGATCACCGATGTCGATCATCACTGGCAATTATAAAGAGACAAAGTCAAAATTTTTTTGATAGTTTTTTCATCGATGGACCAATATAATCATCTATATGTCAGAGTTCCGGCTGATTTATGATGATCTAACACAGAAAAAAATACTATTCGATGATTCGATTGTATATTTCTGAGAATCAACAAGAATTCCCACTACGTCATCATGAAAATGTATAGTTGAAACAATCATGTACCATCACGGATAATCAGGGACGGTTGGTCCATGCCAATTATCCTTCCATTGATGGTTAACCTTAATAGTATTAGAGTAGCATTCCATTAACCATTTAACCATCATAACAGTGAAGTGGCATATATTATAATGTAGCAGAAATCAAAATTTTTCGATGGGACCATCAAGAATTTTGACTTAGGAGAGGATGGGTGACCACTTTGACCAGTGAGAATGGGGGTCGATTATACACGGTGCCGGTGTTCCTTGAAAAACTGTTCCACTGCAAAATACTCGACTTCGAGTACAGGTTATGGTTATCAAGGATTCTGATCACCTCTGCCGAGGATCAAAATTGTGATGGCATGTCTTCGGATCATCGTAAGAGATGTTTCCCAGAACGTCTCCAATAGTCCATTGGGCAGCGTAATTGAAGTACTACTAGTTTTCTAGGAACAAGGAGTAAACAAAGAGTTTTCAGAATAGAAATGTTTTTTACACATGGAAATCAAAACCAGCTTCAGATTAACTTTGAACTTTTTCCTTAGCAAATTCTGATGTCACAAAATGATTAAATAAATAAACTTAGCAGTTTATGTGAAAAACTTTAAATTTCGATGCTGAATAACAGACGTCAAATACTTTTTTCTTTTAACATTGATAGTTATTTTAATTATGTTTAATTATATTGATTATGTTCTATTATAGTTACAATGGAAAGTTCAATTCTTTAAAAGCTATTCATTTGTTTTTTTTCCTTGAGATTTTTTGAATACTGGAAAATTAGCACTTTTAATAAATTTATAAACAACCAATGATGTTAGCAAACTTATTATACCTTTAATTTAAAAAATTAAGGTTATCAAGGATTCTGATCACCTCTGCCGAGGATCAAACTTGTGATGGCATGTCTTTGGATCATCGTAAGGGATGTTTCAAAGAACGTCTCCAATAGTCCATTGGGCAGCGTAGTAGTAGTACTACTAGAAAGAGGATTGTTTCTATGCAGGGAACATACTAGGCAGGCCAAACTATCGAAAGTATTGTAAATAATATGAATAAATTGATTTTAATTTATTTTTCCTGTTTTTAAGCTCTGTTCTCACTTTTCCGAACTTAAAAAAAATATTTTCCATAAATATAGTTCCTTCTCAAATATAGAAAAACACATGAAATAAATAATATAATGTAAAATTAACAAAAGAAAAAAAAAATCTTCCAAACCGGGATTCGAACCCGCGCCGCTTCGCTCAGCTGCTATCACGCTATTTGCTGCACCACGCATACACGGTGAGCGCGCTTCTACATAGCTTCAAAAGCACTCTCCCGGTCAGTTGATCGATGTAATTTGGGAGCCCATTGCGACCCTCCTAATTAACCTATTAATATTTCCTTTGGTACAGGGTTTGGGGGCATGGTGCCCTATATTGGTACCGAGTTCTAGATTTATACCTTAATATTAAAGCGAGTTACGTGGTCTTGAAAATTGACCCGTACATACCTATTTTATGTTATTTTTTAATCCATTATGCGTTCTTTAACGAAGAAAGAGGATTGTTTCTATGCAGAGAACATACTAGGCAGGCCAAACAATCGAAAGTATCCTAAATAATATGAATAAATTAATCTTAATTGATTTTTCCTGTTTTTAAGCTCTGTTCTCATTTTCCCGAACTTAAAAAAATTATTTTCCATATATAGTTCCTTCTCAAATATAGAAAAACACATGAAATAAATAATATAATGTAAAATTAACAAAAGGAAAAAAAAAATCTTCCACACCGGGATTCAAACCCGCGCCGCCTCGCTCAGCTGCTACCACGCTATTCGCTGCACCACACATACACTGTGAGCGTGCTTCTTCATAGCTTCAAAAGCACTCTCCCGGTCAGTTGATCGATGTACTTTGGCGGCCCATTGCGAACCTCCTAATTAACTTATAAATATTTCCTTTGGTACAGGGGTTATGGGAATGTTACACTATTTTAATACCGAGTTTGAGCTTTATAACTTAATATTAAAGCGAGTTACGTGGTCTTGAAAATTGCCCAGTACATACCTATTTTATGTTATTTTTTATGCTATTATGCGTTCTTTAACGAAGAAAGAGGATTGTTTCTATGCAGAGAACATACTAGGCAGGCCAAACAATCGAAAGTATCGTAAATAATATGAATAAATATATTTTAATTGATTTTTCCTGTTTTTAAGCTCTGTTCTCACTTTCCCGAATTAAAAAAAAATATTTTCCATATCTAGTTCCTTCTCAAATATAGAAAAACACATGAAATAAATAATATAATGTAAAATTAACAAAAGAAAAAAATGAAAAATCTACCACACCGGGATTCGAACCCGCGCCGCCTCGCTCAGCTGCTATCACGCTATTTGCTGCACCACACATTCACGGTGAGCGTGCTTCTACATAGCTTCAAAATCACTCTCCCGGTCAGTTGATCGATGTACTTTGGGGGCCCATTGCGACCCTCCTAATTAACTTATAAATATTTCCTTTGGTACAGGGGTTGGGGGCATGGTACCCTATTTTAATACCGAGTTCTGGATTTATAACTTAAAATTAAAGCGAGTTACGTGGTCTTGAAAATTGACCAGTACATACCTATTTTATGTTAGTTTTTATTCCATTATGCGTTCTTTAACGAAGAAAGAGGATTGTTTCTATGCAGAGAACATTCTAACCAGGCATAACTATCGAAAGTATTGTAAATAATATGAATAAATTAATTTTAATTGATTTTTCCTGTTTTTAAGCTCTGTTCTCACTTTCTCGAACTTAAAAAAATTATTTTCCATATGTAGTTCCTTCTCAAATATAGAAAAACACATTAAATAAATAACGTAATGTAAAATTAACAACAACAAAAAAGAAAAATCGCCCACACCGGGATTCGAACCCGTGCCGCCTCGCTCAGCTGCTATCACGCTATCCGCTGCACCACGCATACACGGTGAGCGTGCTACTACATGGCTTCAAAAGCACTATCCCGGTCAGTTGAGCAATGTACTTTGGGGGCCCATTGCGACCCTCCTAATTAATCTATAAATATTTCCTTTAGTACAGGGGTTGGGGGCATTTTACACTATTTTGGTACCGAGTTTGAGATTTATAACTTATTATTAAAGCGAGTTACGGAGTCTCGAAAATTGACCCGTACATACCTATTTTATGTTATTTTTTATTCCATTATAATTTTTTTAACGAAGAAAGAGGATTGTTTCTATGCAGATAAAATACTAGGCAGGCCAAACAATCGAAAGTATCGTAAATAATATGAATAAATATATTTTAATTGATTTTTCCTGTTTTTAAGCTCTGTTCTCACTTTCCCGAATAAAAAAAAATTATTTTCCATATCTAGTTCCTTCTCAAATATAGAAAAACAAATGAAATAAATAATATAATGTAAAATTAACAAAAGAAAAAAAAAGAAAAATCTTCCACACCGGGATTCGAACCCACGCTGCCTCGCTCAGCTGCTATCACGCTATTCGCTGCACCACACATACACGGTGAGCGTGCTTCTACATAGCTTCAAAAGCACTCTCCCGGTCAGTTGATCGATGTAATTTGGGGACCCATTGCGACCCTCCTAATTAATCTATAAATATTTCCTTTAGTACAGGGGTTGGGGGCATTTTACACTATTTTGGTACCGAGTTTGAGATTTATAACTTAATATTAAAGCGAGTTACGTAGTCTCGAAAATTGACTCGTACATACCTATTTTATGTTATTTTTTATTCCATTATAAGTTTTTTAACGAAGAAAGAGGATTGTTTCTATGCAGATAAAATACTAGGCAGGCCAAACAATTGAAAGTATCGTAAATAATATGAATAAATTTTGTTTCACTGATTTTTACTGTTTTTAAGCACTGTTCTCTCTTTCCCGAACTTAAAAAAATTATTTTCCATATATTTTTCCTTCTCAAATATAGAAAAACACATTAAATAAATAATATAATGTAAAATTAACAAAAAAAAAGAAAAATCGTCCATACCAGGATTCGAACCCGTGCCGCCTCGCTCAGCTGCTATCACGCCATCCGCTGCACCACGCATACACGGTGAGCGTGCTACTACATGGCTTCAAAAGCACTATCCCGCTCAGTTGATCGATGTACTTTGGGGGCCCATTGCGAACCTCCTAATTAACTTATAAATATTTCCTTTGGTACAGGGGTTATGGGCATGTTACACTATTTTAATACCGAGTTTGAGATTTATAACTTAATATTAAAGCGAGTTACGTGGTCTTGAAAATTGCCCAGTACATACCTATTTTATGTTATTTTTTATGCTATTATGCGTTCTTTAACGAAGAAAGAGGATTGTTTCTATGCAGAGAACATACTAGGCAGGCCAAACAATCGAAAGTATCGTAAATAATATGAATAAATATATTTTAATTGATTTTTCCTGTTTTTAAGCTCTGTTCTCACTTTCCCGAATTAAAAAAAAATATTTTCCATATCTAGTTCCTTCTCAAATATAGAAAAACACATGAAATAAATAATATAATGTAAAATTAACAAAAGAAAAAAAAGAAAAATCTACCACACCGGGATTCGAACCCGCGCCGCCTCGCTCAGCTGCTATCACGCTATTTGCTGCACCACACATTCACGGTGAGCGTGCTTCTACATAGCTTCAAAATCACTCTCCCGGTCAGTTGATCGATGTACTTTGGGGGCCCATTGCGACCCTCCTAATTAACTTATAAATATTTCCTTTGGTACAGGGGTTGGGGGCATGGTACCCTATTTTAATACCGAGTTCTGGATTTATAACTTAAAATTAAAGCGAGTTACGTGGTCTTGAAAATTGACCAGTACATACCTATTTTATGTTAGTTTTTATTCCATTATGCGTTCTTTAACGAAGAAAGAGGATTGTTTCTATGCAGAGAACATTCTAACCAGGCATAACTATCGAAAGTATTGTAAATAATATGAATAAATTAATTTTAATTGATTTTTCCTGTTTTTAAGCTCTGTTCTCACTTTCTCGAACTTAAAAAAATTATTTTCCATATGTAGTTCCTTCTCAAATATAGAAAAACACATTAAATAAATAACGTAATGTAAAATTAACAACAACAAAAAAGAAAAATCGCCCACACCGGGATTCGAACCCGTGCCGCCTCGCTCAGCTGCTATCACGCTATCCGCTGCACCACGCATACACGGTGAGCGTGCTACTACATGGCTTCAAAAGCACTATCCCGGTCAGTTGAGCAATGTACTTTGGGGGCCCATTGCGACCCTCCTAATTAATCTATAAATATTTCCTTTAGTACAGGGGTTGGGGGCATTTTACACTATTTTGGTACCGAGTTTGAGATTTATAACTTATTATTAAAGCGAGTTACGGAGTCTCGAAAATTGACCCGTACATACCTATTTTATGTTATTTTTTATTCCATTATAAGTTTTTTAACGAAGAAAGAGGATTGTTTCTATGCAGATAAAATACTAGGCAGGCCAAACAATCGAAAGTATCGTAAATAATATGAATAAATATATTTTAATTGATTTTTCCTGTTTTTAAGCTCTGTTCTCACTTTCCCGAATAAAAAAAAATTATTTTCCATATCTAGTTCCTTCTCAAATATAGAAAAACAAATGAAATAAATAATATAATGTAAAATTAACAAAAGAAAAAAAAAGAAAAATCTTCCACACCGGGATTCAAACCCACGCTGCCTCGCTCAGCTGCTATCACGCTATTCGCTGCACCACACATACACGGTGAGCGTGCTTCTACATAGCTTCAAAAGCACTCTCCCGGTCAGTTGATCGATGTAATTTGGGGACCCATTGCGACCCTCCTAATTAATCTATAAATATTTCCTTTAGTACAGGGTTTGGGGGCATTTTACACTATTTTGGTACCGAGTTTGAGATTTATAACTTAATATTAAAGCGAGTTACGTAGTCTCGAAAATTGACCCGTACATACCTATTTTATGTTATTTTTTATTCCATTATAAGTTTTTTAACGAAGAAAGAGGATTGTTTCTATGCAGATAAAATACTAGGCAGGCCAAACAATTGAAAGTATCGTAAATAATATGAATAAATTTTGTTTCACTGATTTTTACTGTTTTTAAGCACTGTTCTCTCTTTCCCGAACTTAAAAAAATTATTTTCCATATATTTTTCCTTCTCAAATATAGAAAAACACATTAAATAAATAATATAATGTAAAATTAACAAAAAAAAAGAAAAATCGTCCATACCAGGATTCGAACCCGTGCCGCCTCGCTCAGCTGCTATCACGCCATCCGCTGCACCACGCATACACGGTGAGCGTGCTACTACATGGCTTCAAAAGCACTATCCCGCTCAGTTGATCGATGTACTTTGGGGGCCCATTGCGAACCTCCTAATTAACTTATAAATATTTCCTTTGGTACAGGGGTTATGGGCATGTTACACTATTTTAATACCGAGTTTGAGATTTATAACTTAATATTAAAGCGAGTTACGTGGTCTTGAAAATTGCCCAGTACATACCTATTTTATGTTATTTTTTATGCTATTATGCGTTCTTTAACGAAGAAAGAGGATTGTTTCTATGCAGAGAACATACTAGGCAGGCCAAACAATCGAAAGTATCGTAAATAATATGAATAAATATATTTTAATTGATTTTTCCTGTTTTTAAGCTCTGTTCTCACTTTCCCGAATTAAAAAAAAATATTTTCCATATCTAGTTCCTTCTCAAATATAGAAAAACACATGAAATAAATAATATAATGTAAAATTAACAAAAGAAAAAAAAGAAAAATCTACCACACCGGGATTCGAACCCGCGCCGCCTCGCTCAGCTGCTATCACGCTATTTGCTGCACCACACATTCACGGTGAGCGTGCTTCTACATAGCTTCAAAATCACTCTCCCGGTCAGTTGATCGATGTACTTTGGGGGCCCATTGCGACCCTCCTAATTAACTTATAAATATTTCCTTTGGTACAGGGGTTGGGGGCATGGTACCCTATTTTAATACCGAGTTCTGGATTTATAACTTAAAATTAAAGCGAGTTACGTGGTCTTGAAAATTGACCAGTACATACCTATTTTATGTTAGTTTTTATTCCATTATGCGTTCTTTAACGAAGAAAGAGGATTGTTTCTATGCAGAGAACATTCTAACCAGGCATAACTATCGAAAGTATTGTAAATAATATGAATAAATTAATTTTAATTGATTTTTCCTGTTTTTAAGCTCTGTTCTCACTTTCTCGAACTTAAAAAAATTATTTTCCATATGTAGTTCCTTCTCAAATATAGAAAAACACATTAAATAAATAACGTAATGTAAAATTAACAACAACAAAAAAGAAAAATCGCCCACACCGGGATTCGAACCCGTGCCGCCTCGCTCAGCTGCTATCACGCTATCCGCTGCACCACGCATACACGGTGAGCGTGCTACTACATGGCTTCAAAAGCACTATCCCGGTCAGTTGAGCAATGTACTTTGGGGGCCCATTGCGACCCTCCTAATTAATCTATAAATATTTCCTTTAGTACAGGGGTTGGGGGCATTTTACACTATTTTGGTACCGAGTTTGAGATTTATAACTTATTATTAAAGCGAGTTACGGAGTCTCGAAAATTGACCCGTACATACCTATTTTATGTTATTTTTTATTCCATTATAAGTTTTTTAACGAAGAAAGAGGATTGTTTCTATGCAGATAAAATACTAGGCAGGCCAAACAATCGAAAGTATCGTAAATAATATGAATAAATATATTTTAATTGATTTTTCCTGTTTTTAAGCTCTGTTCTCACTTTCCCGAATAAAAAAAAATTATTTTCCATATCTAGTTCCTTCTCAAATATAGAAAAACAAATGAAATAAATAATATAATGTAAAATTAACAAAAGAAAAAAAAAGAAAAATCTTCCACACCGGGATTCAAACCCACGCTGCCTCGCTCAGCTGCTATCACGCTATTCGCTGCACCACACATACACGGTGAGCGTGCTTCTACATAGCTTCAAAAGCACTCTCCCGGTCAGTTGATCGATGTAATTTGGGGACCCATTGCGACCCTCCTAATTAATCTATAAATATTTCCTTTAGTACAGGGTTTGGGGGCATTTTACACTATTTTGGTACCGAGTTTGAGATTTATAACTTAATATTAAAGCGAGTTACGTAGTCTCGAAAATTGACCCGTACATACCTATTTTATGTTATTTTTTATTCCATTATAAGTTTTTTAACGAAGAAAGAGGATTGTTTCTATGCAGATAAAATACTAGGCAGGCCAAACAATTGAAAGTATCGTAAATAATATGAATAAATTTTGTTTCACTGATTTTTACTGTTTTTAAGCACTGTTCTCTCTTTCCCGAACTTAAAAAAATTATTTTCCATATATTTTTCCTTCTCAAATATAGAAAAACACATTAAATAAATAATATAATGTAAAATTAACAAAAAAAAAGAAAAATCGTCCATACCAGGATTCGAACCCGTGCCGCCTCGCTCAGCTGCTATCACGCCATCCGCTGCACCACGCATACACGGTGAGCGTGCTACTACATGGCTTCAAAAGCACTATCCCGCTCAGTTGATCGATGTACTTTGGGGGCCCATTGCGAACCTCCTAATTAACTTATAAATATTTCCTTTGGTACAGGGGTTATGGGCATGTTACACTATTTTAATACCGAGTTTGAGATTTATAACTTAATATTAAAGCGAGTTACGTGGTCTTGAAAATTGCCCAGTACATACCTATTTTATGTTATTTTTTATGCTATTATGCGTTCTTTAACGAAGAAAGAGGATTGTTTCTATGCAGAGAACATACTAGGCAGGCCAAACAATCGAAAGTATCGTAAATAATATGAATAAATATATTTTAATTGATTTTTCCTGTTTTTAAGCTCTGTTCTCACTTTCCCGAATTAAAAAAAAATATTTTCCATATCTAGTTCCTTCTCAAATATAGAAAAACACATGAAATAAATAATATAATGTAAAATTAACAAAAGAAAAAAAAGAAAAATCTACCACACCGGGATTCGAACCCGCGCCGCCTCGCTCAGCTGCTATCACGCTATTTGCTGCACCACACATTCACGGTGAGCGTGCTTCTACATAGCTTCAAAATCACTCTCCCGGTCAGTTGATCGATGTACTTTGGGGGCCCATTGCGACCCTCCTAATTAACTTATAAATATTTCCTTTGGTACAGGGGTTGGGGGCATGGTACCCTATTTTAATACCGAGTTCTGGATTTATAACTTAAAATTAAAGCGAGTTACGTGGTCTTGAAAATTGACCAGTACATACCTATTTTATGTTAGTTTTTATTCCATTATGCGTTCTTTAACGAAGAAAGAGGATTGTTTCTATGCAGAGAACATTCTAACCAGGCATAACTATCGAAAGTATTGTAAATAATATGAATAAATTAATTTTAATTGATTTTTCCTGTTTTTAAGCTCTGTTCTCACTTTCTCGAACTTAAAAAAATTATTTTCCATATGTAGTTCCTTCTCAAATATAGAAAAACACATTAAATAAATAACGTAATGTAAAATTAACAACAACAAAAAAGAAAAATCGCCCACACCGGGATTCGAACCCGTGCCGCCTCGCTCAGCTGCTATCACGCTATCCGCTGCACCACGCATACACGGTGAGCGTGCTACTACATGGCTTCAAAAGCACTATCCCGGTCAGTTGAGCAATGTACTTTGGGGGCCCATTGCGACCCTCCTAATTAATCTATAAATATTTCCTTTAGTACAGGGGTTGGGGGCATTTTACACTATTTTGGTACCGAGTTTGAGATTTATAACTTATTATTAAAGCGAGTTACGGAGTCTCGAAAATTGACCCGTACATACCTATTTTATGTTATTTTTTATTCCATTATAAGTTTTTTAACGAAGAAAGAGGATTGTTTCTATGCAGATAAAATACTAGGCAGGCCAAACAATCGAAAGTATCGTAAATAATATGAATAAATATATTTTAATTGATTTTTCCTGTTTTTAAGCTCTGTTCTCACTTTCCCGAATAAAAAAAAATTATTTTCCATATCTAGTTCCTTCTCAAATATAGAAAAACAAATGAAATAAATAATATAATGTAAAATTAACAAAAGAAAAAAAAAGAAAAATCTTCCACACCGGGATTCGAACACACGCTGCCTCGCTCAGCTGCTATCACGCTATTCGCTGCACCACACATACACGGTGAGCGTGCTCCTACATAGCTTCAAAAGCACTCTCCCGGTCAGTTGATCGATGTAATTTGGGGACCCATTGCGACCCTCCTAATTAATCTATAAATATTTCCTTTAGTACAGGGGTTGGGGGCATTTTACACTATTTTGGTACCGAGTTTGAGATTTATAACTTAATATTAAAGCGAGTTACGTAGTCTCGAAAATTGACCCGTACATACCTATTTTATGTTATTTTTTATTCCATTATAAGTTTTTTAACGAAGAAAGAGGATTGTTTCTATGCAGATAAAATACTAGGCAGGCCAAACAATTGAAAGTATCGTAAATAATATGAATAAATTTTGTTTCACTGATTTTTACTGTTTTTAAGCACTGTTCTCTCTTTCCCGAACTTAAAAAAATTATTTTCCATATATTTTTCCTTCTCAAATATAGAAAAACACATTAAATAAATAATATAATGTAAAATTAACAAAAAAAAAGAAAAATCGTCCATACCAGGATTCGAACCCGTGCCGCCTCGCTCAGCTGCTATCACGCCATCCGCTGCACCACGCATACACGGTGAGCGTGCTACTACATGGCTTCAAAAGCACTATCCCGCTCAGTTGATCGATGTACTTTGGGGGCCCATTGCGACCCTCCTAATTAACCTATAAATATTTCCTTTGGTACTGGGGTTGAGGGCATGTTACCCTATTTTGGTACCGAGTTTGAGACTTATAACTTATTATTAAAGCGAGTTACGTCGTCTTTAAAATTGACCCGTACATACCTATTTTATGTTATTTTTTATTCCATTAAAAGTTTTTTAACGTAGAAAGAGGATTGTTTCTATGCAGAGAAAATACTAGGCCGGCCAAACAATCGAAAGTATCGTAAATAATATGAATAAATTAATTTTTATTGATTTTTCCTGTTTTTAAGCTCTGTTCTCACTTTCCCGAACTTAAAAAAATTATTTTCCATATATAGTTCCTTCTCAAATATAGAAAAACACATTAAATAAATAATATAATGCAAAATTAACAAAAAAAAAAGAAAAATCTTCCATACCGGGATTCGAACCCGTGCCGCCTCGCTCAGCTGCTATCACGCCATCCGCGGCACCACGCATACACGGTGAGCGTGCTACTACCTGTCTTCTAAAGCACTATCCCGCTCAGTTGATCGATGTACTTTGGAGGCTAATTGCGACCCTCCTAATTAACCTATAAATATTTCCTTTGGTACAGGGGTTGGGGGTATGTTACCCTATTTTGGTACCGAGTTTGAGATTTATAACTTCATATTAAAGCGAGTTACGTGGTCTTGAAAATTGACCCGTTCATACCTATTTTATGTTATTTTTTATTCCATTATAAGTTTTTTAACGTAGAAAGAGGATTGTTTCTATGCAAAGAAAATACTAGGCAGGCCAAACAATCGAAAGTATCGTAAATAATATGAATAAATTAATTTTTATTGATTTTTCCTGTTTTTAAGCTCTGTTCTCACTTTCCCGAACTTATAAATATTATTTTCCATATATATAGTTCCTTCTCAAATATAGAAAAACACATTAAATAAATAATATAATGTAAAATTAACAAAAAAAAAAGAAAAATCGTCCACACCGGGATTCGACCCCGTGCCGCCTCGCTCAGCTGCTATCACGCTATCCACTGCACCACGCATACACGGTGAGAGTGCTATTACCTGTCTTCAAAAGCACTATCCCGCTCAGTTGATCGATGTACTTTGGAGGCTAATTGCGACCCTCCTAATTAACCTATAAATATTTCCTTTGGTACAGGGGTTGGGGGCATGTTACCCTATTTTGGTACCGAGTTTGAGATTTATAACTTAAAATTAAAGCGAGTTACGTGGTCTTGAAAATTGACCAGTACATACCTATTTTATGTTAGTTTTTATTCCATTATGCGTTCTTTAACGAAGAAAGAGGATTGTTTCTATGCAGAGAACATTCTAACCAGGCATAACTATCGAAAGTATTGTAAATAATATGAATAAATTAATTTTAATTGATTTTTCCTGTTTTTAAGCTCTGTTCTCACTTTCTCGAACTTAAAAAAATTATTTTCCATATGTAGTTCCTTCTCAAATATAGAAAAACACATTAAATAAATAACGTAATGTAAAATTAACAACAACAAAAAAGAAAAATCGCCCACACCGGGATTCGAACCCGTGCCGCCTCGCTCAGCTGCTATCACGCTATCCGCTGCACCACGCATACACGGTGAGCGTGCTACTACATGGCTTCAAAAGCACTATCCCGGTCAGTTGAGCAATGTACTTTGGGGGCCCATTGCGACCCTCCTAATTAATCTATAAATATTTCCTTTAGTACAGGGGTTGGGGGCATTTTACACTATTTTGGTACCGAGTTTGAGATTTATAACTTATTATTAAAGCGAGTTACGGAGTCTCGAAAATTGACCCGTACATACCTATTTTATGTTATTTTTTATTCCATTATAAGTTTTTTAACGAAGAAAGAGGATTGTTTCTATGCAGATAAAATACTAGGCAGGCCAAACAATCGAAAGTATCGTAAATAATATGAATAAATATATTTTAATTGATTTTTCCTGTTTTTAAGCTCTGTTCTCACTTTCCCGAATAAAAAAAAATTATTTTCCATATCTAGTTCCTTCTCAAATATAGAAAAACAAATGAAATAAATAATATAATGTAAAATTAACAAAAGAAAAAAAAAGAAAAATCTTCCACACCGGGATTCGAACCCACGCTGCCTCGCTCAGCTGCTATCACGCTATTCGCTGCACCACACATACACGGTGAGCGTGCTTCTACATAGCTTCAAAAGCACTCTCCCGGTCAGTTGATCGATGTAATTTGGGGACCCATTGCGACCCTCCTAATTAATCTATAAATATTTCCTTTAGTACAGGGGTTGGGGGCATTTTACACTATTTTGGTACCGAGTTTGAGATTTATAACTTAATATTAAAGCGAGTTACGTAGTCTCGAAAATTGACCCGTACATACCTATTTTATGTTATTTTTTATTCCATTATAAGTTTTTTAACGAAGAAAGAGGATTGTTTCTATGCAGATAAAATACTAGGCAGGCCAAACAATTGAAAGTATCGTAAATAATATGAATAAATTTTGTTTCACTGATTTTTACTGTTTTTAAGCACTGTTCTCTCTTTCCCGAACTTAAAAAAATTATTTTCCATATATTTTTCCTTCTCAAATATAGAAAAACACATTAAATAAATAATATAATGTAAAATTAACAAAAAAAAAAGAAAAATCGTCCATTCCAGGATTCGAACCCGTGCCGCCTCGCTCAGGTGCTATCACGCCATCCGCTGCACCACGCATACACGGTGAGCGTGCTACTACATGGCTTCAAAAGCACTATCCCGCTCAGTTGATCGATGTACTTTGGGGGCCCATTGCGACCCTCCTAATTAACCTATAAATATTTCCTTTGGTACTGGGGTTGAGGGCATGTTACCCTATTTTGGTACCGAGTTTGAGACTTATAACTTATTATTAAAGCGAGTTACGTCGTCTTTAAAATTGACCCGTACATACCTATTTTATGTTATTTTTTATTCCATTATAAGTTTTTTAACGTAGAAAGAGGATTGTTTCTATGCAGAGAAAATACTAGGCCGGCCAAACAATCGAAAGTATCGTAAATAATATGAATAAATTAATTTTTATTGATTTTTCCTGTTTTTAAGCTCTGTTCTCACTTTCCCGAACTTAAAAAAATTATTTTCCATATATAGTTCCTTCTCAAATATAGAAAAACACATTAAATAAATAATATAATGCAAAATTAACAAAAAAAAAAGAAAAATCGTCCATACCGGGATTCGAACCCGTGCCGCCTCGCTCAGCTGCTATCACGCCATCCGCGGCACCACGCATACACGGTGAGCGTGCTACTACCTGTCTTCTAAAGCACTATCCCGCTCAGTTGATCGATGTACTTTGGAGGCTAATTGCGACCCTCCTAATTAATCTATAAATATTTCCTTTGGTACAGGGGTTGGGGGTATGTTACCCTATTTTGGTACCGAGTTTGAGATTTATAACTTCATATTAAAGCGAGTTACGTGGTCTTGAAAATTGACCCGTTCATACCTATTTTATGTTATTTTTTATTCCATTATAAGTTTTTTAACGTAGAAAGAGGATTGTTTCTATGCAAAGAAAATACTAGGCAGGCCAAACAATCGAAAGTATCGTAAATAATATGAATAAATTAATTTTTATTGATTTTTCCTGTTTTTAAGCTCTGTTCTCACTTTCCCGAACTTATAAATATTATTTTCCATATATATAGTTCCTTCTCAAATATAGAAAAACACATTAAATAAATAATATAATGTAAAATTAACAAAAAAAAAGAAAAATCGTCCACACCGGGATTCGAACCCGTGCCGCCTCGCTCAGCTGCTATCACGCTATCCGCTGCACCACGCATACACGGTGAGCGTGCTACTACATGGCTTCAAAAGCACTATCCCGGTCAGTTGAGCGATGTACTTTGGGGGCCCATTGCGACCCTCCTAATTAATCTATAAATATTTCCTTTAGTACAGGGGTTGGGGGCATTTTACACTATTTTGGTACCGAGTTTGAGATTTATAACTTATTATTAAAGCGAGTTACGGAGTCTCGAAAATTGACCCGTACATACCTATTTTATGTTATTTTTTATTCCATTATAAGTTTTTTAACGAAGAAAGAGGATTGTTTCTATGCAGATAAAATACTAGGCAGGCCAAACAATCGAAAGTATCGTAAATAATATGAATAAATATATTTTAATTGATTTTTCCTGTTTTTAAGCTCTGTTCTCACTTTCCCGAATAAAAAAAAATTATTTTCCATATCTAGTTCCTTCTCAAATATAGAAAAACAAATGAAATAAATAATATAATGTAAAATTAACAAAAGAAAAAAAAAGAAAAATCTTCCACACCGGGATTCGAACCCACGCTGCCTCGCTCAGCTGCTATCACGCTATTCGCTGCACCACACATACACGGTGAGCGTGCTTCTACATAGCTTCAAAAGCACTCTCCCGGTCAGTTGATCGATGTAATTTGGGGACCCATTGCGACCCTCCTAATTAATCTATAAATATTTCCTTTAGTACAGGGGTTGGGGGCATTTTACACTATTTTGGTACCGAGTTTGAGATTTATAACTTAATAATAAAGCGAGTTACGTAGTCTCGAAAATTGACCCGTACATACCTATTTTATGTTATTTTTTATTCCATTATAAGTTTTTTAACGAAGAAAGAGGATTGTTTCTATGCAGATAAAATACTAGGCAGGCCAAACAATTGAAAGTATCGTAAATAATATGAATAAATTTTGTTTCACTGATTTTTGCTGTTTTTAAGCTCTGTTCTCACTTTCCCGAACTTAAAAAAATTATTTTCCATATATAGTTCCTTCTCAAATATAGAAAAACACATTAAATAAATAATATAATGCAAAATTAACAAAAAAAAAAGAAAAATCGTCCATACCGGGATTCGAACCCGTGCCGCCTCGCTCAGCTGCTATCACGCCATCCGCGGCACCACGCATACACGGTGAGCGTGCTACTACCTGTCTTCTAAAGCACTATCCCGCTCAGTTGATCGATGTACTTTGGAGGCTAATTGATACCCTCCTAATTAACCTATAAATATTTCCTTTGGTACAGGGGTTGGGGGTATGTTACCCTATTTTGGTACCGAGTTTGAGATTTATAACTTCATATTAAAGCGAGTTACGTGGTCTTGAAAATTGACCCGTTCATACCTATTTTATGTTATTTTTTATTCCATTATAAGTTTTTTAACGTAGAAAGAGGATTGTTTCTATGCAAAGAAAATACTAGGCAGGCCAAACAATCGAAAGTATCGTAAATAATATGAATAAATTAATTTTTATTGATTTTTCCTGTTTTTAAGCTCTGTTCTCACTTTCCCGAACTTATAAATATTATTTTCCATATATATAGTTCCTTCTCAAATATAGAAAAACACATTAAATAAATAATATAATGTAAAATTAACAAAAAAAAAAGAAAAATCGTCCACACCGGGATTCGAACCCGTGCCGCCTCGCTCAGCTGCTATCACGCTATCCACTGCACCACGCATACACGGTGAGCGTGCTATTACCTGTCTTCAAAAGCACTATCCCGCTCAGTTGATCGATGTACTTTGGAGGCTAATTGCGACCCTCCTAATTAACCTATAAATATTTCCTTTGGTACAGGGGTTGGGGGCATGTTACCCTATTTTGGTACCGAGTTTGAGATTTATAACTTAAAATTAAAGCGAGTTACGTGGTCTTGAAAATTGATAAGTACATACCTATTTTATGTTAGTTTTTATTCCATTATGCGTTCTTTAACGAAGAAAGAGGATTGTTTCTATGCAGAGAACATTCTAACCAGGCATAACTATCGAAAGTATTGTAAATAATATGAATAAATTAATTTTAATTGATTTTTCCTGTTTTTATGCTCTGTTCTCACTTTCTCGAACTTAAAAAAATTATTTTCCATATGTAGTTCCTTCTCAAATATAGAAAAAAACATTAAATAAATAACGTAATGTAAAATTAACAACAACAAAAAAGAAAAATCGCCCACACCGGGATTCGAACCCGTGCCGCCTCGCTCAGCTGCTATCACGCTATCCGCTGCACCACGCATACACGGTGAGCGTGCTACTACATGGCTTCAAAAGCACCATCCCGGTCAGTTGAGCAATGTACTTTGGGGGCCCATTGCGACCCTCCTAATTAATCTATAAATATTTCCTTTAGTACAGGGGTTGGGGGCATTTTACACTATTTTGGTACCGAGTTTGAGATTTATAACTTATTATTAAAGCGAGTTACGGAGTCTCGAAAATTGACCCGTACATACCTATTTTATGTTATTTTTTATTCCATTATAAGTTTTTTAACGAAGAAAGAGGATTGTTTCTATGCAGATAAAATACTAGGCAGGCCAAACAATCGAAAGTATCGTAAATAATATGAATAAATATATTTTAATTGATTTTTCCTGTTTTTAAGCTCTGTTCTCACTTTCCCGAACTTAAAAAAATTATTTTCCATATATAGTTCCTTCTCAAATATAGAAAAACACATTAAATAAATAATATAATGCAAAATTAACAAAAAAAAAAGAAAAATCGTCCATACCGGGATTCGAACCCGTGCCGCCTCGCTCAGCTGCTATCACGCCATCCGCGGCACCACGCATACACGGTGAGCGTGCTACTACCTGTCTTCTAAAGCACTATCCCGCTCAGTTGATCGATGTACTTTGGAGGCTAATTGCGACCCTCCTAATTAATCTATAAATATTTCCTTTGGTACAGGGGTTGGGGGTATGTTACCCTATTTTGGTACCGAGTTTGAGATTTATAACTTCATATTAAAGCGAGTTACGTGGTCTTGAAAATTGACCCGTTCATACCTATTTTATGTTATTTTTTATTCCATTATAAGTTTTTTAACGTAGAAAGAGGATTGTTTCTATGCAAAGAAAATACTAGGCAGGCCAAACAATCGAAAGTATCGTAAATAATATGAATAAATTAATTTTTATTGATTTTTCCTGTTTTTAAGCTCTGTTCTCACTTTCCCGAACTTATAAATATTATTTTCCATATATATAGTTCCTTCTCAAATATAGAAAAACACATTAAATAAATAATATAATGTAAAATTAACAAAAAAAAAAGAAAAATCGTCCACACCGGGATTCGAACCCGTGCCGCCTCGCTCAGCTGCTATCACGCTATCCGCTGCACCACGCATACACGGTGAGCGTGCTACTACATGGCTTCAAAAGCACTATCCCGGTCAGTTGAGCAATGTACTTTGGGGGCCCATTGCGACCCTCCTAATTAATCTATAAATATTTCCTTTAGTACAGGGGTTGGGGGAATTTTACACTATTTTGGTACCGAGTTTGAGATTTATAACTTATTATTAAAGCGAGTTACGGAGTCTCGAAAATTGACCCGTACATACCTATTTTATGTTATTTTTTATTCCATTATAAGTTTTTTAACGAAGAAAGAGGATTGTTTCTATGCAGATAAAATACTAGGCAGGCCAAACAATCGAAAGTATCGTAAATAATATGAATAAATATATTTTAATTGATTTTTCCTGTTTTTAAGCTCTGTTCTCACTTTCCCAAATAAAAAAAAATTATTTTCCATATCTAGTTCCTTCTCAAATATAGAAAAACAAATGAAATAAATAATATAATGTAAAATTAACAAAAGAAAAAAAAAGAAAAATCTTCCACACCGGGATTCGAACCCACGCTGCCTCGCTCAGCTGCTATCACGCTATTCGCTGCACCACACATACACGGTGAGCGTGCTTCCACATAGCTTCAAAAGCACTCTCCCGGTCAGTTGATCGATGTAATTTGGGGACCCATTGCGACCCTCCTAATTAATCTATAAATATTTCCTTTAGTACAGGGGTTGGGGGCATTTTACACTATTTTGGTACCGAGTTTGAGATTTATAACTTAATATTAAAGCGAGTTACGTAGTCTCGAAAATTGACCCGTACATACCTATTTTATGTTATTTTTTATTCCATTATAAGTTTTTTAACGAAGAAAGAGGATTGTTTCTATGCAGATAAAATACTAGGCAGGCCAAACAATTGAAAGTATCGTAAATAATATGAATAAATTTTGTTTCACTGATTTTTACTGTTTTTAAGCACTGTTCTCTCTTTCCCGAACTTAAAAAAATTATTTTCCATATATTTTTCCTTCTCAAATATAGAAAAACACATTAAATAAATAATATAATGTAAAATTAACAAAAAAAAAAGAAAAATCGTCCATACCAGGATTCGAACCCGTGCCGCCTCGCTCAGCTGCTATCACGCCATCCGCTGCACCACGCATACACGGCGAGCGTGCTACTACATGGCTTCAAAAGCACTATCCCGCTCAGTTGATCGATGTACTTTGGGGGCCCATTGCGACCCTCCTAATTAACCTATAAATATTTCCTTTGGTACTGGGGTTGAGGGCATGTTACCCTATTTTGGTACCGAGTTTGAGACTTATAACTTATTATTAAAGCGAGTTACGTCGTCTTTAATATTGACCCGTACATACCTATTTTATGTTATTTTTTATTCCATTATAAGTTTTTTAACGTAGAAAGAGGATTGTTTCTATGCAGAGAAAATACTAGGCCGGCCAAACAATCGAAAGTATCGTAAATAATATGAATAAATTAATTTTTATTGATTTTTCCTGTTTTTAAGCTCTGTTCTCACTTTCCCGAACTTAAAAAAATTATTTTCCATATATAGTTCCTTCTCAAATATAGAAAAACACATTAAATAAATAATATAATGCAAAATTAACAAAAAAAAAAGAAAAATCGTCCATACCGGGATTCGAACCCGTGCCGCCTCGCTCAGCTGCTATCACGCCATCCGCGGCACCACGCATACACGGTGAGCGTGCTACTACCTGTCTTCTAAAGCACTATCCCGCTCAGTTGATCGATGTACTTTGGAGGCTAATTGCGACCCTCCTAATTAACCTATAAATATTTCCTTTGGTACAGGGGTTGGGGGTATGTTACCCTATTTTGGTACCGAGTTTGAGATTTATAACTTCATATTAAAGCGAGTTACGTGGTCTTGAAAATTGACCCGTTCATACCTATTTTATGTTATTTTTTATTCCATTATAAGTTTTTTAACGTAGAAAGAGGATTGTTTCTATGCAAAGAAATTACTAGGCAGGCCAAACAATCGAAAGTATCGTAAATAATATGAATAAATTAATTTTTATTGATTTTTCCTGTTTTTAAGCTCTGTTCTCACTTTCCCGAACTTATAAATATTATTTTCCATATATATAGTTCCTTCTCAAATATAGAAAAACACATTAAATAAATAATATAATGTAAAATTAACAAAAAAAAAAGAAAAATCGTCCACACCGGGATTCGAACCCGTGCCGCCTCGCTCAGCTGCTATCACGCTATCCACTGCACCACGCATACACGGTGAGCGTGCTATTACCTGTCTTCAAAAGCACTATCCCGCTCAGTTGATCGATGTACTTTGGAGGCTAATTGCGACCCTCCTAATTAACCTATAAATATTTCCTTTGGTACAGGGGTTGGGGGCATGTTACCCTATTTTGGTACCGAGTTTGAGATTTATAACTTGAAATTAAAGCGAGTTACGTGGTCTTGAAAATTGATAAGTACATACCTATTTTATGTTAGTTTTTATTCCATTATGCGTTCTTTAACGAAGAAAGAGGATTGTTTCTATGCAGAGAACATTCTAACCAGGCATAACTATCGAAAGTATTGTAAATAATATGAATAAATTAATTTTAATTGATTTTTCCTGTTTTTAAGCTCTGTTCTCACTTTCTCGAACTTAAAAAAATTATTTTCCATATGTAGTTCCTTCTCAAATATAGAAAAAAACATTAAATAAATAACGTAATGTAAAATTAACAACAACAAAAAAGAAAAATCGCCCACACCGGGATTCGAACCCGTGCCGCCTCGCTCAGCTGCTATCACGCTATCCGCTGCACCACGCATACACGGTGAGCGTGCTACTACATGGCTTCAAAAGCACTATCCCGGTCAGTTGAGCAATGTACTTTGGGGGCCCATTGCGACCCTCCTAATTAATCTATAAATATTTCCTTTAGTACAGGGGTTGGGGGCATTTTACACTATTTTGGTACCGAGTTTGAGATTTATAACTTATTATTAAAGCGAGTTACGGAGTCTCGAAAATTGACCCGTACATACCTATTTTATGTTATTTTTTATTCCATTATAAGTTTTTTAACGAAGAAAGAGGATTGTTTCTATGCAGATAAAATACTAGGCAGGCCAAACAATCGAAAGTATCGTAAATAATATGAATAAATATATTTTAATTGATTTTTCCTGTTTTTAAGCTCTGTTCTCACTTTCCCGAATAAAAAAAAATTATTTTCCATATCTAGTTCCTTCTCAAATATAGAAAAACAAATGAAATAAATAATATAATGTAAAATTAACAAAAGAAAAAAAAGAAAAATCGTCCATACCGGGATTCGAACCCGTGCCGCCTCGCTCAGCTGCTATCACGCCATCCGCTGCACCACGCATACACGGTGAGCGTGCTACTACATGGCTTCAAAAGCACTATCCCGCTCAGTTGATCGATGTACTTTGGGGGCCCATTGCGACCCTCCTAATTAACCTATAAATATTTCCTTTGGTACTGGGGTTGGGGGCATATTACCCTATTTTGGTACCGAGTTTGAGATTTATAACTTCATATTAAAGCGAGTTACGTGGTCTTGAAAATTGACCCGTTCATACCTATTTTATGTTATTTTTTATTCCATTATAAGTTTTTTAACGTAGAAAGAGGATTGTTTCTATGCAGAGAAAATACTAGGCAGGCCAAACAATCGAAAGTATCGTAAATAATATGAATAAATTAATTTTTATTGATTTTTCCTGTTTTTAAGCTCTGTTCTCACTTTCCCGAACTTAAAAAAATTATTTTCCATATATAGTTCTTTCTCAAATATAGAAAAACACATTAAATAAATAATATAATGTAAAATTAACAACAAAAAAAAGAAAAATCGTCAATATCGGGATTCGAACCCGTGCCGCCTCGCTCAGCTGCTATCACGCTATCCGCTGCACCACGCATACACGGTGAGCGTGCTACTACATGGCTTCAAAAGCACTATCCCGGTCAGTTGAGCAATGTACTTTGGAGGCTAATTGCGACCCTCCTAATTAACCTATAAATATTTCCTTTGGTACTGGGGTTGGGGGCATATTACCCTATTTTGGTACCGAGTTTGAGATTTATAACTTCATATTAAAGCGAGTTACGTGGTCTTGAAAATTGACCCGTTCATACCTATTTTATGTTATTTTTTATTCCATTATAAGTTTTTTAACGTAGAAAGAGGATTGTTTCTATGCAGAGAAAATACTAGGCAGGCCAAACAATCGAAAGTATCGTAAATAATATGAATAAATTAATTTTTATTGATTTTTCCTGTTTTTAAGCTCTGTTCTCACTTTCCCGAACTTAAAAAAATTATTTTCCATATATAGTTCTTTCTCAAATATAGAAAAACACATTAAATAAATAATATAATGTAAAATTAACAACAAAAAAAAGAAAAATCGTCAATATCGGGATTCGAACCCGTGCCGCCTCGCTCAGCTGCTATCACGCTATCCGCTGCACCACGCATACACGGTGAGCGTGCTACTACATGGCTTCAAAAGCACTATCCCGGTCAGTTGAGCAATGTACTTTGGAGGCTAATTGCGACCCTCCTAATTAACCTATAAATATTTCCTTTGGTACAGGGGTTGGGGGCATGTTACCCTATTTTGGTACCGAGTTTGAGATTTATAACTTAAAATTAAAGCGAGTTACGTGGTCTTGAAAATTGACCAGTACATACCTATTTTATGTTAGTTTTTATTCCATTATGCGTTCTTTAACGAAGAAAGAGGATTGTTTCTATGCAGAGAACATTCTAACCAGGCATAACTATCGAAAGTATTGTAAATAATATGAATAAATTAATTTTAATTGATTTTTCCTGTTTTTAAGCTCTGTTCTCACTTTCTCGAACTTAAAAAAATTATTTTCCATATGTAGTTCCTTCTCAAATATAGAAAAAAACATTAAATAAATAACGTAATGTAAAATTAACAACAACAAAAAAGAAAAATCGCCCACACCGGGATTCGAACCCGTGCCGCCTCGCTCAGCTGCTATCACGCTATCCGCTGCACCACGCATACACGGTGAGCGTGCTACTACATGGCTTCAAAAGCACTATCCCGGTCAGTTGAGCAATGTACTTTGGGGGCCCATTGCGACCCTCCTAATTAATCTATAAATATTTCCTTTAGTACAGGGGTTGGGGGCATTTTACACTATTTTGGTACCGAGTTTGAGATTTATAACTTATTATTAAAGCGAGTTACGGAGTCTCGAAAATTGACCCGTACATACCTATTTTATGTTATTTTTTATTCCATTATAAGTTTTTTAACGAAGAAAGAGGATTGTTTCTATGCAGATAAAATACTAGGCAGGCCAAACAATCGAAAGTATCGTAAATAATATGAATAAATATATTTTAATTGATTTTTCCTGTTTTTAAGCTCTGTTCTCACTTTCCCGAATAAAAAAAAATTATTTTCCATATCTAGTTCCTTCTCAAATATAGAAAAACAAATGAAATAAATAATATAATGTAAAATTAACAAAAGAAAAAAAACGAAAAATCTTCCACACCGGGATTCGAACCCACGCTGCCTCGCTCAGCTGCTATCACGCTATTCGCTGCACCACACATACACGGTGAGCGTGCTTCTAAATAGCTTCAAAAGCACTCTCCCGGTCAGTTGATCGATGTAATTTGGGGACCCATTGCGACCCTCCTAATTAATCTATAAATATTTCCTTTAGTACAGGGGTTGGGGGCATTTTACACTATTTTGGTACCGAGTTTGAGATTTATAACTTAATATTAAAGCGAGTTACGTAGTCTCGAAAATTGACCCGTACATACCTATTTTATGTTATTTTTTATTCCATTATAAGTTTTTTAACGAAGAAAGAGGATTGTTTCTATGCAGATAAAATACTAGGCAGGCCAAACAATTGAAAGTATCGTAAATAATATGAATAAATTTTGTTTCACTGATTTTTACTGTTTTTAAGCACTGTTCTCTCTTTCCCGAACTTAAAAAAATTATTTTCCATATATTTTTCCTTCTCAAATATAGAAAAACACATTAAATAAATATTATAATGTAAAATTAACAAAAAAAAAAAGAAAAATCGTCCATACCAGGATTCGAACCCGTGCCGCCTCGCTCAGCTGCTATCACGCCATCCGCTGCACCACGCATACACGGTGAGCGTGCTACTACATGGCTTCAAAAGCACTATCCCGCTCAGTTGATCGATGTACTTTGGGGGCCCATTGCGACCCACCTAATTAACCTATAAATATTTCCTTTGGTACTGGGGTTGAGGGCATGTTACCCTATTTTGGTACCGAGTTTGAGACTTATAACTTATTATTAAAGCGAGTTACGTCGTCTTTAAAATTGACCCGTACATACCTATTTTATGTTATTTTTTATTCCATTATAAGTTTTTTAACGTAGAAAGAGGATTGTTTCTATGCAGAGAAAATACTAGGCCGGCCAAACAATCGAAAGTATCGTAAATAATATGAATAAATTAATTTTTATTGATTTTTCCTGTTTTTAAGCTCTGTTCTCACTTTCCCGAACTTAAAAAAATTATTTTCCATATATAGTTCCTTCTCAAATATAGAAAAACACATTAAATAAATAATATAATGCAAAATTAACAAAAAAAAAGAAAAATCGTCCATACCGGGATTCGAACCCGTGCCGCCTCGCTCAGCTGCTATCACGCCATCCGCGGCACCACGCATACACGGTGAGCGTGCTACTACCTGTCTTCAAAAGCACTATCCCGCTCAGTTGATCGATGTACTTTGGAGGCTAATTGCGACCCTCCTAATTAACCTATAAATATTTCCTTTAGTACAGGGGTTGGGGGTATGTTACCCTATTTTGGTACCGAGTTTGAGATTTATAACTTCATATTAAAGCGAGTTACGTGGTCTTGAAAATTGACCCGTTCATACCTATTTTATGTTATTTTTTATTCCATTATAAGTTTTTTAACGAAGAAAGAGGATTGTTTCTATGCAGAGAACATTCTAACCAGGCATAACTATCGAAAGTATTGTAAATAATATGAATAAATTAATTTTAATTGATTTTTCCTGTTTTTAAGCTCTGTTCTCACTTTCTCGAACTTAAAAAAATTATTTTCCATATGTAGTTCCTTCTCAAATATAGAAAAAAACATTAAATAAATAACGTAATGTAAAATTAACAACAACAAAAAAGAAAAATCGCCCACACCGGGATTCGAACCCGTGCCGCCTCGCTCAGCTGCTATCACGCTATCCGCTGCACCACGCATACACGGTGAGCGTGCTACTACATGGCTTCAAAAGCACTATCCCGGTCAGTTGAGCAATGTACTTTGGGGGCCCATTGCGACCCTCCTAATTAATCTATAAATATTTCCTTTAGTACAGGGGTTGGGGGCATTTTACACTATTTTGGTACCGAGTTTGAGATTTATAACTTATTATTAAAGCGAGTTACGGAGTCTCGAAAATTGACCCGTACATACCTATTTTATGTTATTTTTTATTCCATTATAAGTTTTTTAACGAAGAAAGAGGATTGTTTCTATGCAGATAAAATACTAGGCAGGCCAAACAATCGGAAGTATCGTAAATAATATGAATAAATATATTTTAATTGATTTTTCCTGTTTTTAAGCTCTGTTCTCACTTTCCCGAATAAAAAAAAAATTATTTTCCATATCTAGTTCCTTCTCAAATATAGAAAAACAAATGAAATAAATAATATAATGTAAAATTAACAAAAGAAAAAAAAAGGAAAATCTTCCACACCGGGATTCGAACCCACGCTGCCTCGCTCAGCTGCTAACACGCTATTCGCTGCACCACGCATACACGGTGAGCGTGCTACTACCTGTCTTCTAAAGCACTATCCCGCTCAGTTGATCGATGTACTTTGGAGGCTAATTGCGACCCTCCTAACTAACCTATAAATATTTCCTTTGGTACAGGGGTTGGGGGTATGTTACCCTATTTTGGTACCGAGTTTGAGATTTATAACTTCATATTAAAGCGAGTTACGTGGTCTTGAAAGTTGACCCGTTCATACCTATTTTATGTTATTTTTTATTCCATTATAAGTTTTTTAACGTAGAAAGAGGATTGTTTCTATGCAGAGAAAATACTAGGCAGGCCAAACAATCGAAAGTATCGTAAATAATATGAATAAATTAATTTTTATTGATTTTTCCTGTTTTTAAGCTCTGTTCTCACTTTCCCGAACTTAAAAAAATTATTTTCCATATATAGTTCCTTCTCAAATATAGAAAAACACATTAAATAAATAATATAATGTAAAATTAACAAAAAAAAAGAAAAATCGTCCATACCGGGATTCGAACCCGTGCCGCCTCGCTCAGCTGCTATCACGCCATCCGCTGCACCACGCATACACGGTGAGCGTGCTACTACATGGCTTCAAAAGCACTATCCCGCTCAGTTGATCGATGTACTTTGGGGGCCCATTGCGACCCTCCTAATTAACCTATAAATATTTCCTTTGGTACTGGGGTTGGGGGCATATTACCCTATTTTGGTACCGAGTTTGAGATTTATAACTTCATATTAAAGCGAGTTACGTGGTCTTGAAAATTGACCCGTTCATACCTATTTTATGTTATTTTTTATTCCATTATAAGTTTTTTAACGTAGAAAGAGGATTGTTTCTATGCAGAGAAAATACTAGGCAGGCAAAACAATCGAAAGTATCGTAAATAATATGAATAAATTAATTTTTATTGATTTTTCCTGTTTTTAAGCTCTGTTCTCACTTTCCCGAACTTAAAAAAATTATTTTCCATATATAGTTCTTTCTCAAATATAGAAAAACACATTAAATAAATAATATAATGTAAAATTAACAACAAAAAAAAGAAAAATCGGCAATATCGGGATTCGAACCCGTGCCGCCTCGCTCAGCTGCTATCACGCTATCCGCTGCACCACGCATACACGGTGAGCGTGCTACTACATGGCTTCAAAGCACTATCCCGCTCTGTTGATCCATGTACTTTGGGGGCCCATTGCGACCCTCCTAATTAACCTATAAATATTTCCTTTGGCACAGGGGTTGGGGGCATTTTACCCTATTTTGGTACCGAGTTTCAGATTTATAACTTAATATTGAAGCGAGTTACGCGGTCTTGAAAATTGACCCGTACATACCTATTTTATGTTATTTTTTATTCCATTATAAGTTTTTTAACGAAGAAAGAGGATTAAATCTATGCAGAGAAAATACTAGGCAGGCCAAACAATCGAAAGTATCGTAAATAATATGAATAAATTAATTTTTATTGATTTTTCCTGTTTTTAAGCTCTGTTCTCACTTTCCCGAACTTATAAAAATTATTTTCCATATATATATTTCCTTCTCAAATATAGAAAAACACATTAAATAAATAATATAATGTAAAATTAACAAAAAAAAAGAAAAATCGTCGACACCGGGATTCGAACCCGTGCCGCCTCGCTCAGCTGCTATCACGCTATCCACTGCACCACGCATACAAGGTGAGCGTGCTACTACCTGTCTTCAAAAGCACTATCCCGCTCAGTTGATCGATGTACTTTGGAGGCTAATTGCGACCCTCCTAATTAACCTATAAATATTTCCTTTGGTACAGGGGTTGGGGGCATGTTACCCTATTTTGGTACCGAGTTTGAGATTTATAACTTCATATTAAAGCGAGTCACGTGGTCTTGAAAATTTACCCGTTCATACCTATTTTATGTTATTTTTTATTCCATTATAAGTTTTTTAACGTAGAAAGAGGATTGTTTCTATGCAGAGAAAATACTAGGCAGGCCAAACAATCGAAAGTATCGTAAATAATATGAATAAATTAATTTTTATTGATTTTTCCTGTTTTTAAGCTCTGTTCTCACTTTCCCGAACTTAAAAAAATTATTTTCCATATATAGTTCCTTCTCAAATATAGAAAAGCACATTAAATAAATAATATAATGTAAAATTAACAAAAAAAAAGAAAAATCGTCCATACCGGGATTCGTACCCGTGCCGCCTCGCTCAGCTGCTATCACGCCATCCGCTGCACCACGCATACACGGTGAGCGTGCTACTACATGGCTTCAAAAGCACTATCCCGCTCAGTTGATCGATGTACTTTGGGGGCCCATTGCGACCCTCCTAATTAACCTATAAATATTTCCTTTGGTACTGGGGTTGGGGGCATATTACCCTATTTTGGTACCGAGTTTGAGATTTATAACTTCATATTAAAGCGAGTTACGTGGTCTTGAAAATTGACCCGTTCATACCTATTTTATGTTATTTTTTATTCCATTATAAGTTTTTTAACGTAGAAAGAGGATTGTTTCTATGCAGAGAAAATACTAGGCAGGCCAAACAATCGAAAGTATCGTAAATAATATGAATAAATTAATTTTTATTGATTTTTCCTGTTTTTAAGCTCTGTTCTCACTTTCCCGAACTTAAAAAAATTATTTTCCATATATAGTTCTTTCTCAAATATAGAAAAACACATTAAATAAATAATATAATGTAAAATTAACAACAAAAAAAAGAAAAATCGTCAATATCGGGATTCGAACCCGTGCCGCCTCGCTCAGCTGCTATCACGCTATCCGCTGCACCACGCATACACGGTGAGCGTGCTACTACATGGCTTCAAAGCACTATCCCGCTCTGTTGATCCATGTACTTTGGGGGCCCATTGCGACCCTCCTAATTAACCTATAAATATTTCCTTTGGCACAGGGGTTGGGGGCATTTTACCCTATTTTGGTACCGAGTTTCAGATTTATAACTTAATATTGAAGCGAGTTACGCGGTCTTGAAAATTGACCCGTACATACCTATTTTATGTTATTTTTTATTCCATTATAAGTTTTTTAACGAAGAAAGAGGATTAAATCTATGCAGAGAAAATACTAGGCAGGCCAAACAATCGAAAGTATCGTAAATAATATGAATAAATTAATTTTTATTGATTTTTCCTGTTTTTAAGCTCTGTTCTCACTTTCCCGAACTTATAAAAATTATTTTCCATATATATATTTCCTTCTCAAATATAGAAAAACACATTAAATAAATAATATAATGTAAAATTAACAAAAAAAAAGAAAAATCGTCGACACCGGGATTCGAACCCGTGCCGCCTCGCTCAGCTGCTATCACGCTATCCACTGCACCACGCATACACGGTGAGCGTGCTACTACCTGTCTTCAAAAGCACTATCCCGCTCAGTTGATCGATGTACTTTGGAGGCTAATTGCGACCCTCCTAATTAACCTATAAATATTTCCTTTAGTACAGGGGTTGGGGGCATGTTACCCTATTTTGGTACCGAGTTTGAGATTTATAACTTCATATTAAAGCGTGTCACGTGGTCTTGAAAATTTACCCGTTCATACCTATTTTATGTTATTTTTTATTCCATTATAAGTTTTTTAACGTAGAAAGAGGATTGTTTCTATGCAGAGAAAATACTAGGCAGGCCAAACAATCGAAAGTATCGTAAATAAGATGAATAAATTAATTTTTATTGATTTTTCCTGTTTTTAAGCTCTGTTCTCACTTTCCCGAACTTAAAAAAATTATTTTCCATATATAGTTCCTTCTCAAATATAGAAAAACACATTAAATAAATAATATAATGCAAAATTAACAAAAAAAAAGAAAAATCGTCCATACCGGGATTCGAACCCGTGCCGCCTCGCTCAGCTGCTATCACGCCATCCGCTGCACCACGCATACACGGTGAGCGTGCTACTACATGGCTTCAAAAGCACTATCCCGCTCAGTTGATCGATGTACTTTGGGGGCCCATTGCGACCCTCCTAATTAACCTATAAATATTTCCTTTGGTACTGAGGTTGGGGGCATGTTACCCTATTTTGGTACCGAGTTTGAGATTCATAACTTCATATTAAAGCGAGTTACGTGGTCTTGAAAATTGACCCGTTCATACCTATTTTATGTTATTTTTTATTCCATTATAAGTTTTTTAACGTAGAAAGAGGATTGTTTCTATGCAGAGAAAATACTAGGCAGGCCAAACAATCGAAAGTATCGTAAATAATATGAATAAATTAATTTTTATTGATTTTTCCTGTTTTTAAGCTCTGTTCTCACTTTCCCGAACTTAAAAAAAATTATTTTCCATATATAGTTCTTTCTCAAATATAGAAAAACACATTAAATAAATAATATAATGTAAAATTAACAACAAAAAAAAGAAAAATCGTCAATATCGGGATTCGAACCCGTGCCGCCTCGCTCAGCTGCTATCACGCTATCCGCTGCACCACGCATACACGGTGAGCGTGCTACTACATGGCTTCAAAGCACTATCCCGCTCTGTTGATCCATGTACTTTGGGGGCCCATTGCGACCCTCCTAATTAACCTATAAATATTTCCTTTGGCACAGGGGTTGGGGGCATTTCACCCTATATTGGTACCGAATACACGGTGATTTATAACTTAATATTGAAGCGAGTTACGCGGTCTTGAAAATTGACCCGTACATACCTATTTTATGTTATTTTTTATTCCATTATAAGTTTTTTAACGAAGAAAGAGGATTGTATCTATGCAGAGAAAATACTAGGCAGGCCAAACAATCGAAAGTATTGTAAATAATATGAATAAATTAATTTTTATTGATTTTTCCTGTTTTTAAGGTCTGTTCTCACCTTTCCCAACTTATAAAAATTATTTTCCATATATATAGTTCCTTCTCAAATATAGAAAAACACATTAAATAAATAATATAATGTAAAATTAACAATCAAAAGAAAAATCGTCCACACCGGGATTCGAACCCGTACCGCCTCGCTCAGCTGCTAACACGCTATCCACTGCACCACGCATACACGGTGAGCGTGCTACTACATGGCTTCAAAGCACTATCCCGCTCAGTTGATCGATGTACTTTGGGGGCCCATTGCGACCCTCCTAATTAACCTATAAATATTTCCTTTGGTACAGGGGTTGGGAGCATGTTACCCTATTATGGTACCGAGATTGAGATTTATAACTTAATATTAAAGCGAGTTACGTGGTCTTGAAAATTGACCCGTACATACCCATTTCATGTTATTTTTTATTCCATTATAAGTTTTTTAACGAAGAAAGAGGATTGTTTCTATGCAGAGAAAATACTAGGCAGGCCAAACAATCGAAAGTATCGTAAATAATATGAATAAATTAATTTTTATTGATTTTTCCTGTTTTTAAGCTCTGTTCTCACTTTCCCGAACTTATAAAAATTATTTTCCATATATATAGTTCCTTCTCAAATATAGAAAAACATATTAAATAAATAATATAATGTAAAATTAACAAAAAAAAAGAAAAATCGTCCACACCGGGATTCGAACCCGTGCCGCCTCGCTCAGCTGCTATCACGCTATCCACTGCACCACGCATACACGGTGAGCGTGCTACTACCTTTCTTCAAAAGCACTATCCCGCTCAGTTGATCGATGTACTTTGGAGGCTAATTGCGACCCTCCTAATTAACCTATAAATATTTCCTTTGGTACAGGGGTTGGGGGCATGTTACCCTATTTTGGTACCGAGTTTGAGATTTATAACTTCATATTAAAGCGAGTTACGTGGTCTTGAAAATTTACCCGTTCATACCTATTTTATGTTATTTTTTATTCCATTGTAAGTTTTTTAACGTAGAAAGAGGATTGTTTCTATGCAGAGAAAATACTAGGCAGGCCAAACAATCGAAAGTATCGTAAATAATATGAATAAATTAATTTTTATTGATTTTTCCTGTTTTTAAGCTCTGTTCTCACTTTCCCGAACTTATAAAAATTATTTTCCATATATATAGTTCCTTCTCAAATATAGAAAAACACATTAAATAAATAATATAATGTAAAATTAACAAAAAAAAAGAAAAATCGTCCACACCGGGATTCGAACACGTGCCGCCTCGCTCAGCTGCTATCACGCTATCCACTGCACCACGCATACACGGTGAGCGTGCTACTACCTGTCTTCAAAAGCACTATCCCGCTCAGTTGATCGATGTACTTTGGAGGCTAATTGCGACCCTCCTAATTAACCTATAAATATTTCCTTTGGTACAGGGGTTGGGGGCATGTTACCCTATTTTGGTACCGAGTTTGAGATTTATAACTTAATATTAAAGCGAGTTACGTGGTCTTGAAAATTGACCCGTACATACCCATTTCATGTTATTTTTTATTCCATTATAAGTTTTTTAACGAAGAAAGAGGATTGTTTCTATGCAGAGAAAATACTAGGCAGGCCAAACAATCGAAAGTATCGTAAATAATATGAATAAATTAATTTTTATTGATTTTTCCTGTTTTTAAGCTCTGTTCTCACTTTCCCGAACTTATAAAAATTATTTTCCATATATATAGTTCCTTCTCAAATATAGAAAAACATATTAAATAAATAATATAATGTAAAATTAACAAAAAAAAAGAAAAATCGTCCACACCGGGATTCGAACCCGTGCCGCCTCGCTCAGCTGCTATCACGCTATCCACTGCACCACGCATACACGGTGAGCGTGCTACTACCTTTCTTCAAAAGCACTATCCCGCTCAGTTGATCGATGTACTTTGGAGGCTAATTGCGACCCTCCTAATTAACCTATAAATATTTCCTTTGGTACAGGGGTTGGGGGCATGTTACCCTATTTTGGTACCGAGTTTGAGATTTATAACTTCATATTAAAGCGAGTTACGTGGTCTTGAAAATTTACCCGTTCATACCTATTTTATGTTATTTTTTATTCCATTGTAAGTTTTTTAACGTAGAAAGAGGATTGTTTCTATGCAGAGAAAATACTAGGCAGGCCAAACAATCGAAAGTATCGTAAATAATATGAATAAATTAATTTTTATTGATTTTTCCTGTTTTTAAGCTCTGTTCTCACTTTCCCGAACTTATAAAAATTATTTTCCATATATATAGTTCCTTCTCAAATATAGAAAAACACATTAAATAAATAATATAATGTAAAATTAACAAAAAAAAAGAAAAATCGTCCACACCGGGATTCGAACACGTGCCGCCTCGCTCAGCTGCTATCACGCTATCCACTGCACCACGCATACACGGTGAGCGTGCTACTACCTGTCTTCAAAAGCACTATCCCGCTCAGTTGATCGATGTACTTTGGAGGCTAATTGCGACCCTCCTAATTAACCTATAAATATTTCCTTTGGTACAGGGGTTGGGGGCATGTTACCCTATTTTGGTACCGAGTTTGAGATTTATAACTTCATATTAAAGCGAGTTACGTAGTCTTGAAATTTTACCCGTTCATACCTATTTTATGTTATTTTTTATTCCATTATAAGTTTTTTAACGTAGAAAGAGGATTGTTTCTATGCAGAGAAAAAACTAGGCAGGCCAAACAATCGAAAGTATCGTAAATAAGATGAATAAATTAATTTTTATTGATTTTTCCTGTTTTTAAGCTCTGTTCTCACTTTCCCAAACTTAAAAAAATTATTTTCCATATATAGTTCCTTCTCAAATATAGAAAAACACATTAAATAAATAATATAATGCAAAATTAACAAAAAAAAAAGAAAAATCGTCCATACCGGGATTCGAACCCGTGCCGCCTCGCTCAGCTGCTATCACGCCATCCGCTGCACCACGCATACACGGTGAGCGTGCTACTACATGGCTTCAAAAGCACTATCCCGCTCAGTTGATCGATGTACTTTGGGGGCCCATTGCGACCCTCCTAATTAACCTATAAATATTTCCTTTGGTACTGGGGTTGGGGGCATGTTACCCTATTCTGGTACCGAGTTTGAGATTTATAACTTATTATTAAAGCGAGTTACGTGGTCTTGAAAATTGACCCGTACATACCTATTTTATGTTATTTTTTATTCCATTATAAGTTTTTTAACGAAGAAAGAGGATTGTTTCTATGCAGAGAAAATACTAGGCAGGCCAAACAATCGAAAGTATCGTAAATAATATGAATAAATTAATTTTTATTGATTTTTCCTGTTTTTAAGCTCTGTTCTCACTTTCCCGAACTTAAAAAAATTATTTTCCATATATAGTTCCTTCTCAAATATAGAAAAACACATTAAATAAATAATATAATGCAAAATTAACAAAAAAAAGGAAAAATCGTCTATACCGGGATTCGAACCCGTGCCGCCTCGCTCAGCTGCTATCACGCCATCCGCAGCACCACGCATACACGGTGAGCGTGCTACTACCTGTCTTCTATAGCACTATCCCGCTCAGTTGATCGATGTACTTTGGAGGCTAATTGCGACACTCCTAAATAACCTATAAATATTTCCTTTGGTACAGGGGTTGGGGGCATGTTACCCTATTTTGGTACCGAGTTTGAGATTTATAACTTCATATTAAAGCGAGTTACGTAGTCTTGAAATTTTACCCGTTCATACCTATTTTATGTTATTTTTTATTCCATTATAAGTTTTTTAACGTAGAAAGAGGATTGTTTCTATGCAGAGAAAAAACTAGGCAGGCCAAACAATCGAAAGTATCGTAAATAAGATGAATAAATTAATTTTTATTGATTTTTCCTGTTTTTAAGCTCTGTTCTCACTTTCCCAAACTTAAAAAAATTATTTTCCATATATAGTTCCTTCTCAAATATAGAAAAACACATTAAATAAATAATATAATGCAAAATTAACAAAAAAAAAAGAAAAATCGTCCATACCGGGATTCGAACCCGTGCCGCCTCGCTCAGCTGCTATCACGCCATCCGCTGCACCACGCATACACGGTGAGCGTGCTACTACATGGCTTCAAAAGCACTATCCCGCTCAGTTGATCGATGTACTTTGGGGGCCCATTGCGACCCTCCTAATTAACCTATAAATATTTCCTTTGGTACTGGGGTTGGGGGCATGTTACCCTATTCTGGTACCGAGTTTGAGATTTATAACTTATTATTAAAGCGAGTTACGTGGTCTTGAAAATTGACCCGTACATACCTATTTTATGTTATTTTTTATTCCATTATAAGTTTTTTAACGAAGAAAGAGGATTGTTTCTATGCAGAGAAAATACTAGGCAGGCCAAACAATCGAAAGTATCGTAAATAATATGAATAAATTAATTTTTATTGATTTTTCCTGTTTTTAAGCTCTGTTCTCACTTTCCCGAACTTAAAAAAATTATTTTCCATATATAGTTCCTTCTCAAATATAGAAAAACACATTAAATAAATAATATAATGCAAAATTAACAAAAAAAAGGAAAAATCGTCTATACCGGGATTCGAACCCGTGCCGCCTCGCTCAGCTGCTATCACGCCATCCGCAGCACCACGCATACACGGTGAGCGTGCTACTACCTGTCTTCTATAGCACTATCCCGCTCAGTTGATCGATGTACTTTGGAGGCTAATTGCGACACTCCTAAATAACCTATAAATATTTCCTTTGGTACAGGGGTTGGGGGCATGTTACCCTATTTTGGTACCGAGTTTGAGATTTATAACTTCATATTAAAGCGAGTTACGTAGTCTTGAAATTTTACCCGTTCATACCTATTTTATGTTATTTTTTATTCCATTATAAGTTTTTTAACGTAGAAAGAGGATTGTTTCTATGCAGAGAAAATACTAGGCAGGCCAAACAATCGAAAGTATCGTAAATAAGATGAATAAATTAATTTTTATTGATTTTTCCTGTTTTTAAGCTCTGTTCTCACTTTCCCGAACTTAAAAAAATTATTTTCCATATATAGTTCCTTCTCAAATATAGAAAAACACATTAAATAAATAATATAATGCAAAATTAACAAAAAAAAAAGAAAAATCGCCCATACCGGGATTCGAACCCGTGCCGCCTCGCTCAGCTGCTATCACGCTATCCACTGCACCACGCATACACGGTGAGCGTGCTACTACCTGTCTTCAAAAGCACTATCCCGCTCAGTTGATCCATGTACTTTGGGGGCCCATTGCGACCCTCCTAATTAACCTATAAATATTTCCTTTGGTACAGAGTTTGGGGGCATGTTACCCTATTTTGGTACCGAGTTTCAGATTTATAACTTAATATTGAAGCGAGTTACGCGGTCTTGAAAATTGACCCGTACATACCTATTTTATGTTATTTTTTATTCCATTATAAGTTTTTTAACGAAGAAAGAGGATTGTTTCTATGCAGAGAAAATACTAGGCAGGCCAAACAATCGAAAGTATCGTAAATAATATGAATAAATTAATTTTTATTGATTTTTCCTGTTTTTAAGCTCTGTTCTCACTTTCCCGAACTTATAAAAATTATTTTCCATATATATAGTTCCTTCTCAAATATAGAAAAACACATTAAATAAATAATATAATGTAAAATTAACAATCAAAAGAAAAATCGTCCACACCGGGATTCGAACCCGTGCCGCCTCGCTCAGCTGCCAACACGCTATCCACTGCACCACGCATACACGGTGAGCGTGCTACTACATGGCTTCAAAGCACTATCCCGCTCAGTTGATCGATGTACTTTGGGGGCCCATTGCGACCCTCCTAATTAACCTATAAATATTTCCTTTGGTACAGGGGTTGGGAGCATGTTACCCTATTATGGTACCGAGTTTTTATAACTTAATATTAAAGCGAGTTACGTGGTCTTGAAAATTTAACCGTACATACCTATTTTATGTTATTTTTTATTCCATTATAAGTTTTTTAACGAAGAAAGAGGATTGTATCTATGCAGAGAAAATACTAGGCAGGCCAAACAATCGAAAGTATTGTAAATAATATGAATAAATTAATTTTTATTGATTTTTCCTGTTTTTAAGCTCTGTTCTCACCTTCCCGAACTTATAAAAATTATTTTCCATATATATAGTTCCTTCTCAAATATAGAAAAACACATTAAATAAATAATATAATGTAAAATTAACAATCAAAAGAAAAATCGTCCACACCGGGATTCGAACCCGTACCGCCTCGCTCAGCTGCTAACACGCTATCCACTGCACCACGCATACACGGTGAGCGTGCTACTACATGGCTTCAAAGCACTATCCCGCTCAGTTGATCGATGTACTTTGGGGGCCCATTGCGACCCTCCTAATTAACCTATAAATATTTCCTTTGGTACAGGGGTTGGGAGCATGTTACCCTATTATGGTACCGAGATTGAGATTTATAACTTAATATTAAAGCGAGTTACGTGGTCTTGAAAATTGACCCGTACATACCTATTTTATGTTATTTTTTATTCCATTATAAGTTTTTTAACGAAGAAAGAGGATTGTTTCTATGCAGAGAAAATACTAGGCAAGCCAAACAATCGAAAGTATCGTAAATAATATGAATAAATTAATTTTTATTGATTTTTCCTGTTTTTAAGCTCTGTTCTCACTTTCCCGAACTTATAAAAAATATTTTCCATATATATAGTTCCTTCTCAAATATAGAAAAACACATTAAATAAATAATAAAATGTAAAATTAACTAAAAAAAAGAAAAATCGTCCACACCGGGATTCGAACCCGTGCCGCCTCGCTCAGCTGCTATCACGCTATCCACTGCACCACGCATACACGGTGAGCGTGCTACTACCTGTCTTCAAAAGCACTATCCCGCTCAGTTGATCGATGTACTTTGGAGGCTAATTGCGACCCTCCTAATTAACCTATAAATATTTCCTTTGGTACAGGGGTTGGGGGCATGTTACCCTATTTTGGTACCGAGTTTGAGATTTATAACTTCATATTAAAGCGAGTTACGTGGTCTTGAAAATTTACCCGTTCATACCTATTTTATGTTATTTTTTATTCCATTATAAGTTTTTTAACGTAGAAAGAGGATTGTTTCTATGCAGAGAAAATACTAGGCAGACCAAACAATCGAAAGTATCGTAAATAAGATGAATAAATTAATTTTTATTGATTTTTCCTCTTTTTAAGCTCTGTTCTCACTTTCCCGAACTTAAAAAAATTATTTTCCATATATAGTTCCTTCTCAAATATAGAAAAACACATTAAATAAATAATATAATGCAAAATTAACAAAAAAAAAAAAAAATCGTCCATACCGGGATTCGAACCCGTGCCGCCTCGCTCAGCTGCTATCACGCCATCCGCTGCACCACGCATACACGGTGAGCGTGCTACTACATGGCTTCAAAAGCACTATCCCGCTCAGTTGATCGATGTACTTTGGGGGCCCATTGCGACCCTCCTAATTAACCTATAAATATTTCCTTTGGTACTGGGGTTGGGGGCATGTTACCCTATTCTGGTACCGAGTTTGAGATTTATAACTTATTATTAAAGCGAGTTACGTGGTCTTGAAAATTGACCCGTACATACCTATTTTATGTTATTTTTTATTCCATTATAAGTTTTTTAACGAAGAAAGAGGATTGTTTCTATGCAGAGAAAATACTAGGCAGGCCAAACAATCGAAAGTATCGTAAATAATATGAATAAATTAATTTTTATTGATTTTTCCTGTTTTTAAGCTCTGTTCTCACTTTCCCGAACTTAAAAAAATTATTTTCCATATATAGTTCCTTCTCAAATATAGAAAAACACATTAAATAAATAATATAATGCAAAATTAACAAAAAAAAAAGAAAAATCGTCCATACCGGGATTCGAACCCGTGCCGCCTCGCTCAGCTGCTATCACGCCATCCGCTGCACCACGCATACACGGTGAGCGTGCTACTACCTGTCTTCTAAAGCACTATCCCGCTCAGTTGATCGATGTACTTTGGAGGCTAATTGCGACCCTCCTAATTATCCTATAAATATTTCCTTTGGTACAGGGGTTGGGGGTATGTTACCCTATTTTGTTACCGAGTTTGAGATTTATAACTTCATATTAAAGCGAGTTACGTGGTCTTGAAAATTGACCCGTACATACCTATTTTATGTTATTTTTTATTCCATTATAAGTTTTTTAACGAAGAAAGAGGATTGTTTCTATGCAGAGAAAATACTAGGCAGGCCAAACAATCGAAAGTATCGTAAATAATATGAATAAATTAATTTTTATTGATTTTTCCTGTTTTTAAGCTCTGTTCTCACTTTCCCGAACTTAAAAAAATTATTTTCCATATATAGTTCCTTCTCAAATATAGAAAAACACATTAAATAAATAATATAATGTAAAATTAACAATCAAAAGAAAAATCGTCCACACCGGGATTCGAACCCGTGCCGCCTCGCTCAGCTGCCAACACGCTATCCACTGCACCACGCATACACGGTGAGCGTGCTTCTACATGTCTTCAAAAGCACTATCCCGCTCAGTTGATCGATGTACGTTGGAGACTAATTGCGACCCTCCTAATTAACCTATAAATATTTCCTTTGGTACAGGGGTTGGGGGCATGTTACCCTATTTTGGTACCGAGTTTGAGATTTATAACTTCTTATTAAAGCGAGTTACGTGGTCTTGAAAATTTACCCGTTCATACCTATTTTATGTTATTTTTTATTCCATTATAAGTTTTTTAACGTAGAAAGAGGATTGTTTCTATGCAGAGAAAATACTAGGCAGGCCAAACAATCGAAAGTATCGTAAATAAGATGAATAAATTAATTTTTATTGATTTTTCCTCTTTTTAAGCTCTGTTCTCACTTTCCCGAACTTAAAAAAATTATTTTCCATATATAGTTCCTTCTCAAATATAGAAAAACACATTAAATAAATAATATAATGCAAAATTAACAAAAAAAAAAGAAAAATCGTCCATACCGGGATTCGAACCCGTGCCGCCTCGCTCAGCTGCTATCACGCCATCCGCTGCACCACGCATACACGGTGAGCGTGCTACTACCTGTCTTCTAAAGCACTATCCCGCTCAGTTGATCGATGTACTTTGGAGGCTAATTGCGACCCTCCTAATTATCCTATAAATATTTCCTTTGGTACAGGGGTTGGGGGTATGTTACCCTATTTTGGTACCGAGTTTGAGATTTATAACTTCATATTAAAGCGAGTTACGTGGTCTTGAAAATTGACCCGTACATACCTATTTTATATTATTTTTTATTCCATTATAAGTTTTTTAACGAAGAAAGAGGATTGTTTCTATGCAGAGAAAATACTAGGCAGGCCAAACAATCGAAAGTATCGTAAATAATATGAATAAATTAATTTTTATTGATTTTTCCTGTTTTTAAGCTCTGTTCTCACTTTCCCGAACTTAAAAAAATTATTTTCCATATATAGTTCCTTCTCAAATAAAGAAAAACACATTAAATAAATAATATAATGCAAAATTAACAAAAAAAAAGAAAAATCGTCTATACCGGGATTCGAACCCGTGCCGCCTCGCTCAGCTGCTATCACGCCATCCACTGCACCACGCATACACGGTGAGCGTGCTACTACCTGTCTTCTAAAGCACTATCCCGCTCAGTTGATCGATGTACTTTGGAGGCTAATTGCGACCCTCCTAAATAACCTATAAATATTTCCTTTGGTACAGGGGTTGAAGGTATGTTACCCTATTTTGGTACCGAGTTTGAGATTTATAACTTCATATTAAAGCGAGTTACGTGGTCTTGAAAATTTACCCGTTCATACCTATTTTATGTTATTTTTTATTCCATTATAAGTTTTTTAACGTAGAAAGAGGATTGTTTCTATGCAGTGAAAATACTAGGCAGGCCAAACAATCGAAAGTATCGTAAATAAGATGAATAAATTAATTGTTATTGATTTTTCCTGTTTTTAAGCTCTGTTCTCACTTTCCCGAACTTAAAAAAATTATTTTCCATATATAGTTCCTTCTCAAATATAGAAAAACACATTAAATAAATAATATAATGCAAAATTAACAAAAAAAAAAGAAAAATCGTCTATACCCGGAATCGAACCCGTGCCGCCTCGCTCAGCTGCTATCACGCTATCCACTGCACCACGCATACACGGTGAGCGTGCTACTACCTGTCTTCAAAAGCACTATCCCGCTCAGTTGATCCATGTACTTTGGGGGCCCATTGCGACCCTCCTAATTAACCTATAAATATTTCCTTTGGTACAGAGTTTGGGGGCATGTTACCCTATTTTGGTACCGAGTTTCAGATTTATAACTTAATATTGAAGCGAGTTACGCGGTCTTGAAAATTGACCCGTACATACCTATTTTATGTTATTTTTTATTCCATTATAAGTTTTTTAACGAAGAAAGAGGATTGTTTCTATGCAGAGAAAATACAAGGCAGGCCAAACAATCGAAAGTATCGTAAATAATATGAATAAATTAATTTTTATTGATTTTTCCTGTTTTTAAGCTCTGTTCTCACTTTCCCGAACTTATAAAAATTATTTTCCATATATATAGTTCCTTCTCAAATATAGAAAAACACATTAAATAAATAATATAATGTAAAATTAACAATCAAAAGAAAAATCGTCCACACCGGGATTCGAACCCGTGCCGCCTCGCTCAGCTGCCAACACGCTATCCACTGCACCACGCATACACGGTGAGCGTGCTTCTACATGGCTTCAAAAGCACTATCCCGCTCAGTTGATCGATGTACTTTGGGGGCCCATTGCGACCCTCCTAATTAACCTATAAATATTTCCTTTGGTACTGGGGTTGGGGGCATGTTACCCTATTTTGGTACCGAGTTTGAGATTTATAACTTATTATTAAAGCGAGTTACGTGGTCTTGAAAATTGACCCGTACATACCTATTTTATGTTATTTTTTATTCCATTATAAGTTTTTTAACGAAGAAAGAGGATTGTTTCTATGCAGAGAAAATACTAGGCAGGCCAAACAATCGAAAGTATCGTAAATAATATGAATAAATTAATTTTTATTGATTTTTCCTGTTTTTAAGCTCTGTTCTCACTTTCCCGAACTTAAAAAAGTTATTTTCCATATATAGTTCCTTCTCAAATATAGAAAATCACATTAAATAAATAATATAATGCAAAATTAACAAAAAAAAAGAAAAATCGTCCATACCGGGATTCGAACCCGTGCTGCCTCGCTCAGCTGCTATCACGCCATCCGCTGCACCACGCATACACGGTGAGCATGCTACTACCTGTCTTCTAAAGCACTATCCCGCTCAGTTGATCGATGTACTTTGGAGGCTAATTGCGACCCTCCTAATTAACCTATAAATATTTCCTTTGGTACAGGGGTTGGGGGCATGTAACCCTATTTTGGTACCAAGTTTGAGATTTATAACTTCATATTAAAGCGAGTTACGTGGTCTTGAAAATTTACCCGTTCATACCTATTTTATGTTATTTTTTATTCCATTATAAGTTTTTTAACGTAGAAAGAGGATTGTTTCTATGCAGAGAAAATACTAAGCAGGCCAAACAATCGAAAGTATCGTAAATAAGATGAATAAATTAATTTTTATTGATTTTTCCTGTTTTTAAGCTCTGTTCTCACTTTCCCGAACTTAAAAAAATTATTTTCCATATATAGTTCTTTCTCAAATATAGAAAAACACATTAAATAAATAATATAATGTAAAATTAACAACAAAAAAAAGAAAAATCGTCAATACCGGGATTCGAACCCGTGCCGCTTCGCTCAGCTGCTATCACGCTATTCGCTGCTCCACGCAAACACGGGGAGCGTGCTACTACATGGCTTCAAATCACTATCCCGCTCAGTTGATCGATGTAATTTGGGGGCCCATTGCGTTCTCCTAATTAACCTATAATTATTTCCTTTGGTACTGGGGTTGGGGGCATGTTACCCTATTTTGGTACCGAGTTTGAGATTTATAACTTATTATTAAAGCGAGTTACGTGGTCTTGAATATTGACCCGTACATACCTATTTTATGTTATTTTTTATTCCATTATAAGTTTTTTAACGAAGAAAGAGGATTGTTTCTATGCAGAGAAAATACTAGGCAGGCCAAACAATCGAAAGTATCGTAAATAATATGAATAAATTAATTTTTATTGATTTTTCCTGTTTTTAAGCTCTGTTCTCACTTTCCCGAACTTATAAATATTATTTTCCATATATATAGTTCCTTCTCAAATATAGAAAAACATATTAAATAAATAATATAATGTAAAATTAACAAAAAAAAAGAAAGATCGTCCACACCGGGATTCGAACCCGTGCCGCCTCGCTCAGCTGCTATCACGCTATCCACTGCACCACGCATGCACGGTGAGCGTGCTACTACCTGTCTTCAAAAGCACTATCCCGCTCAGTTGATCGATGTACTTTGGAGGCTAATTGCGACCCTCCTAATTAACCTATAAATATTTCCTTTGGTACAGGGGTTGGGGGCATGTCACCCTATTTTGGTACAGAGTTTGAGATTTATAACTTCATATTAAAGCGAGTTACGTGGTCTTGAAAATTGACCCGTTCATACCTATTTTATGTTATTTTTTATTCCATTATAAGTTTTCTAACGTAGAAAGAGGATTGTTTCTATGCAGAGAAAATACTAGGCAGGCCAAACAATCGAAAGTATCGTAAATAATATGAATAAATTAATTTTTATTGATTTTTCCTGTTTTTAAGCTCTGTTCTCACGTTCCCGAACTTATAAAAATTATTTTCCATATATATAGTTCCTTCTCAAATATAGAAAAATACATGAAATAAATAATATCATGTAAAATTAACAAAAGAAAAAATAAAGAAAAATCATCCACACCGGGATTCGAACCCGTGCCGCTTCGCTCAGCCGCTATCACGCTATTCGCTGCTCCACGCATACACGGGGAGCGTGCTACTACATGGCTTCAAAAGCACTATCCCGCTCAGTTGATCGATGTACTTTGGGGGCCCATTGCGACCCTCCTAGATAACCTATAAATATTTCCTTTGGTTCAGGGGTTGGGAGCATGTTACCCTATTATGGTACCGAGTTTGAGATTTATAACTTAATATAAAAGCGAGTTACGTGGTCTTGAAAATTGACCCGTACATACCTATTTTATGTTATTTTTTATTCCATTATAAGTTGTTTAACGAAGAAAGAGGATTGTTTCTATGCAGAGAAAATACTAGGCAGGCCAAACAATCGAAAGTATCGTAAATAATATGAATAAATTAATTTTTATTGATTTTTCCTGTTTTTAAGCTCTCTTCTCATTTTCCCGAACTTAAAAAAATTATTTTTCATATATAGTTCCTTCTCAAATATAGAAAAATACATGAAATAAATAATATAATGTAAAATTAACAAAAGAAAAAAAAAAGAAAAATCTTCCACACCGGGATTCGAAACCGTGCCGCTTCGCTCAGCTGCTGTCACGCTATTCGCTGCACCACGCATACACGGGGAGCGTGCTTCTACATAGCTTCAAAAGCACTCTCCTGGTCAGTTGATCGATGTACTTTGGGGGCCCATTGCGACCCTCCTAATTAACCTATAAATATTTCCTTTGGTACAGGGTTTAGGCGCATGGTACCCTATATTGGTACCGAGTTCTAGATTTATAACTTAATATTAAAGCGAGTTACGTGGTCTTGAAAATTGACCAGTACATACCTATTTTATGTTATTTTTTATTACATTATGCGTTCTTTAACTAAGAAAGAGGATTGTTTCAATGCAGAGAACATACTAAGCAGGCAAAACTGTCGAAAGTATCGTAAATAATATGAATAACTTAATTTTAATTGATTTTTCCTGTTTTTAAGCTCTGTTCTCACTTTCCCGAACTTAATAAAATTATTTTCCATATATATAGTTCCTTCTCAAATATGGAAAAAATAATTAAATAAATAATATAATGTAAAATTAACAAAAAAAAAAAGAAAAATCGTCCACATCGGGATTTGAACTCGTGCCGCCTCGCTCAGCTGCTATCACGCTATCCGCTGCACCACGCATTCACGGTGAGCCTGCTACTACATGGCTTCAAAAGCACTATCCCGCTCAGTTGATCGATGTACTTTGGGGGCCCATTGCGACCTTCCTAATTAACCTATAAATATTTCCTTTGGTACAGGAGTTGGGGGCATGTTACCCTATTTTGGTACCGAGTTTGAGATTTATAACTTAATATTAAAGCGAGTTACGTGGTCTTGAAAATTGACACGTACATACCTATTTTATGTTATTTTTTATTCCATTATAAGTTGTTTAACGAAGAAAGAGGATTGTTTCTATGCAGAGAAAATACTAGGCAGGCCAAACAATCGAAAGTATCGTAAATAATACGAATAAATTAATTTTTATTGATTTTTCCTGTTTTTAAGCTCTGTTCTCACTTTCCCGAACTTAAAAAAATTATTTTCCATATATATAGTTCCTTCTCAAATATAGAAAAACACATTAAATAAATAATATAATGTAAAATAAACAAAAAAAAAGAAAAATCGTCCACACCGGGATTAGAACCCGTTCCGCCTCGCTCAGCTGCTATCACGTTATCCACTGCACCACGCATACACGGTGAGCGTGCTACTACATGGCTTCAAAACCACTATTAAGCTCAGTTGCTCGATGTACTTTGGGGGGCCATTGCGACCCTCCTAATTAACCTATAAATATTTTCTTTGGTCCAGGGGTTGGGGGCATGTTACCTTATTTTGGTACCGAGTTTGAAATTTATAACTTAATATTAAAGCGAGTTACGTGGTCTTGAAAATTGGCCCGTACAAACCTATTTTATGTTATTTTTTATTCCATTATAAGTTTTTTAACGAAGAAAGAGGATTGTTTCTATGCAGAGAAAATACTAGACAGGCCAAACAATCGAAAGTATCGTAAATAATATGAATAAATTAATTTTTATTGATTTTTCCTGTTTTTAAGTTCTGTTCTCACTTTCCCGAACTTATAAAAATTATTTTCCATATATATAGTTCCTTCTCAAATATAGAAAAACACATTAAAAAAATAATATAATGTAAAATTAACAATCAAAAGAAAAATCGTCCACACCGGGATTCGAACCCGTGCCGCCTCGCTCAGCTGCTATCACGCTATCCGCTGCACCACGCATTCACGGTGAGCCTGCTACTACATGGCTTCAAAAGCACTATCCCGCTCAGTTGATCGATGTACTTTGGGGGCCCATTGCGACCCTCCTAATTAACCTATAAATATATCCTTTGGTACAGGGGTTGGGAGCATGTTACCCGATTATGGTACCGAGTTTGAGATTTATAACTTAATATTAAAGCGAGTTACGTGGTCTTGAAAATTGACCCGTACATACCTATTTTATGTTATTTTTTATTCCATTATAAGTTTTTTAACGAAGAAAGAGGATTGTTTCTATGCAGAGAAAATACTAGGCAGGCCAAACAATCGAAAGTATCGTAAATAATATGAATAAATTAATTTTTATTGATTTTTCCTGTTTTTAAGCTCTCTTCTCATTTTCCCGAACTTTAAAAATTATTTTTCATATATAGTTCCTTCTCAAATATAGAAAAAGACATGAAATAAATAATATCATGTAAAATTAACAAAAGAAAAAATAAAGAAAAATCATCCACACCGGGATTCGAACCCGTGCCGCTTCGCTCAGCTGCTATCACGCTATTCGCTGCTCCACGCATACACGGGGAGCGTGCTACTACATGGCTTCAAAAGCACTATCCCGCTCAGTTGATCGATGTACTTCGGGGGCCCATTGCGACCCTCCTAAATAACCTATAAATATTTCCTTTGGTACAGGGGTTGGGGGCTTGTTACCCTATTTTGGTACCGAGTTTGAGATTTATAACTTCATATTAAAGCGAGTTACGTGGTCTTGAAAATTGACCCGTTCATACCTATTTTATGTTATTTTTTATTCCATTATAAGTTTTCTAACGTAGAAAGAGGATTGTTTCTATGCAGAGAAAATACTAGGCAGGCCAAACAATCGAAAGTATCGTAAATAATATGAATAAATTAATTTTTATTGATTTTTCCTGTTTTTAAGCTCTGTTCTCACGTTCCCGAACTTATAAAAATTATTTTCCATATATATAGTTCCTTCTCAAATATAGAAAAACACATTAAATAAATAATATAATGTAAAATTAACAAAAAAAAAAGAAAAATCGTCCACATCGGGATTTGAACTCGTGCCGCCTCGCTCAGCTGCTATCACGCTATTCGCTGCTCCACGCATACACGGGGAGCGTGCTACTACATGGCTTCAAAAGCACTATCCCGCTCAGTTGATCGATGTACTTTGGGGGCCCATTGCGACCCTCCTAATTAACCTATAAATATTTCCTTTGGTACAGGGGTTGGGAACATGTTACCCTATTTGAGTACCGAGTTTGAGATTTATAAATTCATATTAAAGCGAGTTACGTGGTCTTGAAAATTTACCCGTTCATACCTATTTTATGTTATTTTTTATTCCATTATAAGTTTTTTAACGTAGAAAGAGGATTTTTTCTATGCAGAGAAAATACTAGGCAGGCCAAACAATCGAAAGTATCGTAAATAATATGAATAAATTAATTTTTATTGATTTTTCCTGTTTTTAAGCTCTGTTCTCACTTTCCCGAACTTAAAAAAATTATTTTCCATATATAGTTCCTTCTCAAATATAGAAAAACACATTAAATAAATAATATAATGTAAAATTAACAAAAAAAAAGAAAAATCGTCCATACCGGGATTCGAACCCGTGCCGCCTCACTCAGCTGCTATCACGCCATCCGCTGCACCACGCATACACGGTGAGCGTGCTACTACATGGCTTCAAAAGCACTATCCCGCTCAGTTGATCGATGTACTTTGGGGGCCCATTGCGACCCTCCTAGATAACCTATAAATATTTCCTTTGGTTCAGGGGTTGGGAGCATGTTACCCTATTATGGTACCGAGTTTGAGATTTATAACTTAATATAAAAGCGAGTTACGTGGTCTTGAAAATTGACCCATACATACCTATTTTATGTTTTTTTTTATTCCATTATAAGTTGTTTAACGAAGAAAGAGGATTGTTTCTATGCAGAGAAAATACTAGGCAGGCCAAACAATCGAAAGTATCGTAAATAATATGAATAAATTAATTTTTATTGATTTTTCCTGTTTTTAAGCTCTCTTCTCATTTTCCCGAACTTAAAAAAATTATTTTTCATATATAGTTCCTTCTCAAATATAGAAAAATACATGAAATAAATAATATAATGTAAAATTAACAAAAGAAAAATCTTCCACACCGTGATTCGAAACCGTGCCGCTTCGCTCAGCTGCTGTCACGCTATTCGCTGCACCACGCATACACGGGGAGCGTGCTTCTACATAGCGTCAAAAGCACTCTCCTGGTCAGTTGATCGATGTAATTTGGGGGCCCATTGCGACCCTCCTAATTAACCTATAAATATTTCCTTTGGTACAGGGTTTAGGCGCATGGTACCCTATTTTGGTACCGAGTTCTAGATTTATAACTTAATATTAAAGCGAGTTACGTGGTCTTGAAAATTGACCAGTACATACCTATTTTATGTTATTTTTTATTACATTATGCGTTCTTTAACTAAGAAAGAGGATTGTTTCTATGCAGAGAACATACTAAGCAGGCAAAACTGTCGAAAGTATCGTAAATAATATGAATAACTTAATTTTAATTGATTTTTCCTGTTTTTAAGCTCTGTTCTCACTTTCCCGAACTTAATAAAATTATTTTCCATATATATAGTTCCTTCTCAAATATGGAAAAACACATTAAATAAATAATATAATGTAAAATTAACAAAAAAAAAAGAAAAATCGTCCACATCGGGATTTGAACTCGTGCCGCCTCGCTCAGCTGCTATCACGCTATCCGCTGCACCACGCATTCACGGTGAGCCTGCTACTAGATGGCTTCAAAAGCACTATCCCGCTCAGTTGATCGATGTACTTTGGGGGGCCAATTGCGACCTTCCTAATTAACCTATAAATATTTCCGTTGGTACAGGAGTTGGGGGCATGTTACCCTATTTTGGTACCGAGTTTGAGATTTATAACTTAATATTAAAGCGAGTTACGTGGTCTTGAAAATTGACACGTACATACCTATTTTATGTTATTTTTTATTCCATTATAAGTTGTTTAACGAAGAAAGAGGATTGTTTCTATGCAGAGAAAATACTAGGCAGGCCAAACAAACGAAAGTATCGTAAATAATATGAATAAATTAATTTTTATTGATTTTTCCTGTTTTTAAGCTCTGTTCTCACTTTCCCGAACTTAAAAAAATTATTTTCCATATATATAGTTCCTTCTCAAATATAGAAAAACACATTAAATAAATAATATAATGTAAAATAAACAAAAAAAAAGAAAAATCGTCCACACCGGGATTCGAACCCGTTCCGCCTCGCTCAGCTGCTATCACGCTATCCACTGCACCACGCATACACGGTGAGCGTGCTACTACATGGCTTCAAAACCACTATTAAGCTCAGTTGCTCGATGTACTTTGGGGGGCCATTGCGACCCTCCTAATTAACCTATAAATATTTTCTTTGGTCCAGGGGTTGGGGGCATGTTACCTTATTTTGGTACCGAGTTTGAAATTTATAACTTAATATTAAAGCGAGTTACGTGGTCTTGAAAATTGGCCCGTACATACCTATTTTATGTTATTTTTTATTCCATTATAAGTTTTTTAACGAAGAAAGAGGATTGTTTCTATGCAGAGAAAATACTAGGCAGGCCAAACAATCGAAAGTATCGTAAATAATATGAATAAATTAATTTTTATTGATTTTTCCTGTTTTTAAGCTCTGTTCTCACTTTCCCGAACTTATAAAAATTATTTTCCATATATATAGTTCCTTCTCAAATATAGAAAAACACATTAAAAAAATAATATAATGTAAAATTAACAATCAAAAGAAAAATCGTCCACACCGGGATTCGAACCCGTGCCGCCTCGCTCAGCTGCTATCACGCTATCCGCTGCACCACGCATTCACGGTGAGCCTGCTACTACATGGCTTCAAAAGCACTATCCCGCTCAGTTGATCGATGTACTTTGGGGGCCCATTGCGACCCTCCTAATTAACCTATAAATATATCCTTTGGTACAGGGGTTGGGAGCATGTTACCCTATTATGGTACCGAGTTTGAGATTTATAACTTAATATTAAAGCGAGTTACGTGGTCTTGAAAATTGACCCGTACATACCTATTTTATGTTATTTTTTATTCCATTATAAGTTTTTTAACGAAGAAAGAGGATTGTTTCTATGCAGAGAAAATACTAGGCAGGCCAAACAATCGAAAGTATCGTAAATAATATGAATAAATTAATTTTTATTGATTTTTCCTGTTTTTAAGCTCTCTTCTCATTTTCCCGAACTTAAAAAATTATTTTTCATATATAGTTCCTTCTCAAATATAGAAAAAGACATGAAATAAATAATATCATGTAAAATTAACAAAAGAAAAAATAAAGAAAAATCATCCACACCGGGATTCGAACCCGTGCCGCTTCGCTCAGCTGCTATCACGCTATTCGCTGCTCCACGCATACACGGGGAGCGTGCTACTACATGGCTTCAAAAGCACTATCCCGCTCAGTTGATCGATGTACTTCGGGGGCCCATTGCGACCCTCCTAAATAACCTATAAATATTTCCTTTGGTACAGGGGTTGGGGGCTTGTTACCCTATTTTGGTACCGAGTTTGAGATTTATAACTTCATATTAAAGCGAGTTACGTGGTCTTGAAAATTGACCCGTTCATACCTATTTTATGTTATTTTTTATTCCATTATAAGTTTTCTAACGTAGAAAGAGGATTGTTTCTATGCAGAGAAAATACTAGGCAGGCCAAACAATCGAAAGTATCGTAAATAATATGAATAAATTAATTTTTATTGATTTTTCCTGTTTTTAAGCTCTGTTCTCACGTTCCCGAACTTATAAAAATTATTTTCCATATATATAGTTCCTTCTCAAATATAGAAAAACACATTAAATAAATAATATAATGTAAAATTAACAAAAAAAAAAGAAAATCGTCCACATCGGGATTTGAACTCGTGCCGCCTCGCTCAGCTGCTATCACGCTATTCGCTGCTCCACGCATACACGGGGAGCGTGCTACTACATGGCTTCAAAAGCACTATCCCGCTCAGTTGATCGATGTACTTTGGGGGCCCATTGCGACCCTCCTAATTAACCTATAAATATTTCCTTTGGTACAGGGGTTGGGAACATATTACCCTATTTGAGTACCGAGTTTGAGATTTATAAATTCATATTAAAGCGAGTTACGTGGTCTTGAAAATTTACCCGTTCATACCTATTTTATGTTATTTTTTATTCCATTATAAGTTTTTAACGTAGAAAGAGGATTTTTTCTATGCAGAGAATACTAGGCAGGCCAAACAATCGAAAGTATCGTAAATAATATGAATAAATTAATTTTTATTGATTTTTCCTGTTTTTAAGCTCTGTTCTCACTTTCCCGAACTTAAAAAAATTATTTTCCATATATAGTTCCTTCTCAAATATAGAAAAACACATTAAATAAATAATATAATGTAAAATTAACAAAAAAAAAGAAAAATCGTCCATACCGGGATTCGAACCCGTGCCGCCTCACTCAGCTGCTATCACGCCATCCGCTGCACCACGCATACACGGTGAGCGTGCTACTACATGGCTTCAAAAGCACTATCCCGCTCAGTTGATCGATGTACTTTGGGGGCCCATTGCGACCCTCCTAGATAACCTATAAATATTTCCTTTGGTTCAGGGGTTGGGAGCATGTTACCCTATTATGGTACCGAGTTTGAGATTTATAACTTAATATAAAAGCGAGTTACGTGGTCTTGAAAATTGACCCGTACATACCTATTTTATGTTTTTTTTTATTCCATTATAAGTTGTTTAACGAAGAAAGAGGATTGTTTCTATGCAGAGAAAATACTAGGCAGGCCAAACAATCGAAAGTATCGTAAATAATATGAATAAATTAATTTTTATTGATTTTTCCTGTTTTTAAGCTCTCTTCTCATTTTCCCGAACTTAAAAAAATTATTTTTCATATATAGTTCCTTCTCAAATATAGAAAAATACATGAAATAAATAATATAATGTAAAATTAACAAAAGAAAAAAAAAAGAAAAATCTTCCACACCGGGATTCGAAACCGTGCCGCTTCGCTCAGCTGCTGTCACGCTATTCGCTGCACCACGCATACACGGGGAGCGTGCTTCTACATAGCTTCAAAAGCACTCTCCTGGTCAGTTGATCGATGTAATTTGGGGGCCCATTGCGACCCTCCTAATTAACCTATAAATATTTCCTTTGGTACAGGGTTTAGGCGCATAATGGTACCCTATTTTGGTACCGAGTTCTAGATTTATAACTTAATATTAAAGCGAGTTACGTGGTCTTGAAAATTGACCAGTACATACCTATTTTATGTTATTTTTTATTACATTATGCGTTCTTTAACTAAGAAAGAGGATTGTTTCTATGCAGAGAACATACTAAGCAGGCAAAACTGTCGAAAGTATCGTAAATAATATGAATAACTTAATTTTAATTGATTTTTCCTGTTTTTAAGCTCTGTTCTCACTTTCCCGAACTTAATAAAATTATTTTCCATATATATAGTTCCTTCTCAAATATGGAAAAACACATTAAATAAATAATATAATGTAAAATTAACAAAAAAAAAAGAAAAATCGTCCACATCGGGATTTGAACTCGTGCCGCCTCGCTCAGCTGCTATCACGCTATCCGCTGCACCACGCATTCACGGTGAGCCTGCTACTAGATGGCTTCAAAAGCACTATCCCGCTCAGTTGATCGATGTACTTTGGGGGCCCATTGCGACCTTCATAATTAACCTATAAATATTTCCTTTGGTACAGGAGTTGGGGGCATGTTACCCTATTTTGGTACCGAGTTTGAGATTTATAACTTAATATTAAAGCGAGTTACGTGGTCTTGAAAATTGACACGTACATACCTATTTTATGTTATTTTTTATTCCATTATAAGTTGTTTAACGAAGAAAGAGGATTGTTTCTATGCAGAGAAAATACTAGGCAGGCCAAACAAACGAAAGTATCGTAAATAATATGAATAAATTAATTTTTATTGATTTTTCCTGTTTTTAAGCTCTGTTCTCACTTTCCCGAACTTAAAAAAATTATTTTCCATATATATAGTTCCTTCTCAAATATAGAAAAACACATTAAATAAATAATATAATGTAAAATAAACAAAAAAAAAGAAAAATCGTCCACACCGGGATTCGAACCCGTTCCGCCTCGCTCAGCTGCTATCACGCTATCCACTGCACCACGCATACACGGTGAGCGTGCTACTACATGGCTTCAAAACCACTATTAAGCTCAGTTGCTCGATGTACTTTGGGGGGCCATTGCGACCCTCCTAATTAACCTATAAATATTTTCTTTGGTCCAGGGGTTGGGGGCATGTTACCTTATTTTGGTACCGAGTTTGAAATTTATAACTTAATATTAAAGCGAGTTACGTGGTCTTGAAAATTGGCCCGTACATACCTATTTTATGTTATTTTTTATTCCATTATAAGTTTTTTAACGAAGAAAGAGGATTGTTTCTATGCAGAGAAAATACTAGGCAGGCCAAACAATCGAAAGTATCGTAAATAATATGAATAAATTAATTTTTATTGATTTTTCCTGTTTTTAAGCTCTGTTCTCACTTTCCCGAACTTATAAAAATTATTTTCCATATATATAGTTCCTTCTCAAATATAGAAAAACACATTAAAAAAATAATATAATGTAAAATTAACAATCAAAAGAAAAATCGTCCACACCGGGATTCGAACCCGTGCCGCCTCGCTCAGCTGCTATCACGCTATCCGCTGCACCACGCATTCACGGTGAGCCTGCTACTACATGGCTTCAAAAGCACTATCCCGCTCAGTTGATCGATGTACTTTGGGGGCCCATTGCGACCCTCCTAATTAACCTATAAATATTTCCTTTGGTACAGGGGTTGGGAGCATGTTACCCTATTATGGTACCGAGTTTGAGATTTATAACTTAATATTAAAGCGAGTTACGTGGTCTTGAAAATTGACCCGTACATACCTATTTTATGTTTTTTTTTATTCCATTATAAGTTGTTTAACGAAGAAAGAGGATTGTTTCTATGCAGAGAAAATACTAGGCAGGCCAAACAATCGAAAGTATCGTAAATAATATGAATAAATTAATTTTTATTGATTTTTCCTGTTTTTAAGCTCTCTTCTCATTTTCCCGAACTTAAAAAAATTATTTTTCATATATAGTTCCTTCTCAAATATAGAAAAATACATGAAATAAATAATATAATGTAAAATTAACAAAAGAAAAAAAAAAGAAAAATCTTCCACACCGGGATTCGAAACCGTGCCGCTTCGCTCAGCTGCTGTCACGCTATTCGCTGCACCACGCATACACGGGGAGCGTGCTTCTACATAGCTTCAAAAGCACTCTCCTGGTCAGTTGATCGATGTAATTTGGGGGCCCATTGCGACCCTCCTAATTAACCTATAAATATTTCCTTTGGTACAGGGTTTAGGCGCATAATGGTACCCTATTTTGGTACCGAGTTCTAGATTTATAACTTAATATTAAAGCGAGTTACGTGGTCTTGAAAATTGACCAGTACATACCTATTTTATGTTATTTTTTATTACATTATGCGTTCTTTAACTAAGAAAGAGGATTGTTTCTATGCAGAGAACATACTAAGCAGGCAAAACTGTCGAAAGTATCGTAAATAATATGAATAACTTAATTTTAATTGATTTTTCCTGTTTTTAAGCTCTGTTCTCACTTTCCCGAACTTAATAAAATTATTTTCCATATATATAGTTCCTTCTCAAATATGGAAAAACACATTAAATAAATAATATAATGTAAAATTAACAAAAAAAAAAGAAAAATCGTCCACATCGGGATTTGAACTCGTGCCGCCTCGCTCAGCTGCTATCACGCTATCCGCTGCACCACGCATTCACGGTGAGCCTGCTACTAGATGGCTTCAAAAGCACTATCCCGCTCAGTTGATCGATGTACTTTGGGGGCCCATTGCGACCTTCCTAATTAACCTATAAATATTTCCTTTGGTACAGGAGTTGGGGGCATGTTACCCTATTTTGGTACCGAGTTTGAGATTTATAACTTAATATTAAAGCGAGTTACGTGGTCTTGAAAATTGACACGTACATACCTATTTTATGTTATTTTTTATTCCATTATAAGTTGTTTAACGAAGAAAGAGGATTGTTTCTATGCAGAGAAAATACTAGGCAGGCCAAACAAACGAAAGTATCGTAAATAATATGAATAAATTAATTTTTATTGATTTTTCCTGTTTTTAAGCTCTGTTCTCACTTTCCCGAACTTAAAAAAATTTTTTTCCATATATATAGTTCCTTCTCAAATATAGAAAAACACATTAAATAAATAATATAATGTAAAATAAACAAAAAAAAAGAAAAATCGTCCACACCGGGATTCGAACCCGTTCCGCCTCGCTCAGCTGCTATCACGCTATCCACTGCACCACGCATACACGGTGAGCGTGCTACTACATGGCTTCAAAACCACTATTAAGCTCAGTTGCTCGATGTACTTTGGGGGGCCATTGCGACCCTCCTAATTAACCTATAAATATTTCCTTTGGTACAGGGTTTAGGCGCATAATGGTACCCTATTTTGGTACCGAGTTCTAGATTTATAACTTAATATTAAAGCGAGTTACGTGGTCTTGAAAATTGACCAGTACATACCTATTTTATGTTATTTTTTATTACATTATGCGTTCTTTAACTAAGAAAGAGGATTGTTTCTATGCAGAGAAAATACTAGGCAGGCCAAACAATCGAAAGTATCGTAAATAATATGAATAAATTAATTTTTATTGATTTTTCCTGTTTTTAAGCTCTGTTCTCACTTTCCCGAACTTATAAAAATTATTTTCCATATATATAGTTCCTTCTCAAATATAGAAAAACACATTAAAAAAATAATATAATGTAAAATTAACAATCAAAAGAAAAATCGTCCACACCGGGATTCGAACCCGTGCCGCCTCGCTCAGCTGCTATCACGCTATCCGCTGCACCACGCATTCACGGTGAGCCTGCTACTACATGGCTTCAAAAGCACTATCCCGCTCAGTTGATCGATGTACTTTGGGGGCCCATTGCGACCCTCCTAATTAACCTATAAATATTTCCTTTGGTACAGGGGTTGGGAGCATGTTACCCTATTATGGTACCGAGTTTGAGATTTATAACTTAATATTAAAGCGAGTTACGTGGTCTTGAAAATTGACCCGTACATACCTATTTTATGTTATTTTTTATTCCATTATAAGTTTTTTAACGAAGAAAGAGGATTGTTTCTATGCAGAGAAAATACTAGGCAAATACAATATGAATAAATTAATTTTTATTGATTTTTCCTGTTTTTAAGCTCTCTTCTCATTTTCCCGAACTTAAAAAATTATTTTTCATATATAGTTCCTTCTCAAATATAGAAAAATACATGAAATAAATAATATCATGTAAAATTAACAAAAGAAAAAATAAAGAAAAATCATCCACACCGGGATTCGAACCCGTGCCGCTTCGCTCAGCTGCTATCACGCTATTCGCTGCTCCACGCATACACGGGGAGCGTGCTACTACATGGCTTCAAAAGCACTATCCCGCTCAGTTGATCGATGTACTTCGGGGGCCCATTGCGACCCTCCTAAATAACCTATAAATATTTCCTTTGGTACAGGGGTTGGGGGCTTGTTACCCTATTTTGGTACCGAGTTTGAGATTTATAACTTCATATTAAAGCGAGTTACGTGGTCTTGAAAATTGACCCGTTCATACCTATTTTATGTTATTTTTTATTCCATTATAAGTTTTCTAACGGAGAAAGAGGATTGTTTCTATGCAGAGAAAATACTAGGCAGGCCAAACAATCGAAAGTATCGTAAATAATATGAATAAATTAATTTTTATTGATTTTTCCTGTTTTTAAGCTCTGTTCTCACGTTCCCGAACTTATAAAAATTATTTTCCATATATATAGTTCCTTCTCAAATATAGAAAAACACATTAAATAAATAATATAATGTAAAATTAACAAAAAAAAAAGAAAAATCGTCCACATCGGGATTTGAACTCGTGCCGCCTCGCTCAGCTGCTATCACGCTATTCGCTGCTCCACGCATACACGGGGAGCGTGCTACTACATGGCTTCAAAAGCACTATCCCGCTCAGTTGATCGATGTACTTTGGGGGCCCATTGCGACCCTCCTAATTAACCTATAAATATTTCCTTTGGTACAGGGGTTGGGAACATGTTACCCTATTTGGGTACCGAGTTTGAGATTTATAAATTCATATTAAAGCGAGTTACGTGGTCTTGAAAATTTACCCGTTCATACCTATTTTATATTATTTTTTATTCCATTATAAGTTTTTTAACGTAGAAAGAGGATTTTTTCTATGCAGAGAAAATACTAGGCAGGCCAAACAATCGAAAGTATCGTAAATAATATGAATAAATTAATTTTTATTGATTTTTCCTGTTTTTAAGCTCTGTTCTCACTTTCCCGAACTTATAAATATTATTTTCCATATATATAGTTCCTTCTCAAATATAGAAAAACACATTAAATAAATAATATAATGTAAAATTAACAAAAAAAAAGAAAAATCGTCCACACCGGGATTCGAACCCGTGCCGCCTCGCTCAGCTGCTATCACGCTATCCACTGCACCACGCATACACGGTGAGCGTGCTACTACCTGTCTTCAAAAGCACTATCCCGCTCAGTTGATCGATGTACTTTGGAGGCTAATTGCGACCCTCCTAATTAACCTATAAATATTTCCTTTGGTACAGGGGTTGGGGGCATGTCACCCTATTTTGGTACAGAGTTTGAGATTTATAACTTCATATTAAAGCGAGTTACGTGGTCTTGAAAATTGACCCGTTCATACCTATTTTATGTTATTTTTTATTCCATTATAAGTTTTCTAACGTAGAAAGAGGATTGTTTCTATGCAGAGAAAATACTAGGCAGGCCAAGCAATCGAAAGTATCGTAAATAATATGAATAAATTAATTTTTATTAATTTTTCCTGTTTTTAAGCTCTGTTCTCACGTTCCCGAACTTATAAAAATTATTTTCCATATATACAGTTCCTTCTCAAATATAGAAAAATACATGAAATAAATAATATCATGTAAAATTAACAAAAGAAAAAATAAAGAAAAATCATACACACCGGGATTCGAACCCGTGCCGCTTCGCTCAGCCGCTATCACGCTATTCGCTGCTCCACGCATACACGGGGAGCGTGCTACTACATGGCTTCAAAAGCACTATCCCGCTCAGTTGATCGATGTACTTTGGGGGCCCATTGCGACCCTCCTAGATAACCTATAAATATTTCCTTTGGTTCAGGGGTTGGGAGCATGTTACCCTATTATGGTACCGAGTTTGAGATTTATAACTTAATATAAAAGCGAGTTACGTGGTCTTGAAAATTGACCCGTACATACCTATTTTATGTTATTTTTTATTCCATTATAAGTTGTTTAACGAAGAAAGAGGATTGTTTCTATGCAGAGAAAATACTAGGCAGGCCAAACAATCGAAAGTATCGTAAATAATATGAATAAATTAATTTTTATTGATTTTTCCTGTTTTTAAGCTCTCTTCTCATTTTCCCGAACTTAAAAAAAGTATTTTTCATATATAGTTCCTTCTCAAATATAGAAAAATACATGAAATAAATAATATAATGTAAAATTAACAAAAGAAAAAAAAAAGAAAAATCTTCCACACCGGGATTCGAAACCGTGCCGCTTCGCTCAGCTGCTGTCACGCTATTCGCTGCACCACGCACACACGGGGAGCGTGCTTCTACATAGCTTCAAAAGCACTCTCCTGGTCAGTTGATCGATGTACTTTGGGGGCCCATTGCGACCCTCCTAATTAACCTATAAATATTTCCTTTGGTACAGGGTTTAGGCGCATGGTACCCTATTTTGGTACCGAGTTCTAGATTTATAACTTAATATTAAAGCGAGTTACGTGGTCTTGAAAATTGACCAGTACATACCTATTTTATGTTATTTTTTATTACATTATGCGTTCTTTAACTAAGAAAGAGGATTGTTTCTATGCAGAGAACATACTAAGCAGGCAAAACTGTCGAAAGTATCGTAAATAATATGAATAACTTAATTTTAATTGATTTTTCCTGTTTTTAAGCTCTGTTCTCACTTTCCCGAACTTAATAAAATTATTTTCCATATATATAGTTCCTTCTCAAATATGGAAAAACACATTAAATAAATAATATAATGTAAAATTAACAAAAAAAAAAGAAAAATCGTCCACATCGGGATTTGAACTCGTGCCGCCTCGCTCAGCTGCTATCACGCTATCCGCTGCACCACGCATTCACGGTGAGCCTGCTACTACATGGCTTCAAAAGCACTATCCCGCTCAGTTGATCGATGTACTTTGGGGGCCCATTGCGACCTTCCTAATTAACCTATAAATATTTCCTTTGGTACAGGAGTTGGGGGCATGTTACCCTATTTTGGTACCGAGTTTGAGATTTATAACTTAATATTAAAGCGAGTTACGTGGTCTTGAAAATTGACACGTACATACCTATTTTATGTTATTTTTTATTCCATTATAAGTTGTTTAACGAAGAAAGAGGATTGTTTCTATGCAGAGAAAATACTAGGCAGGCCAAACAATCGAAAGTATCGTAAATAATATGAATAAATTAATTTTTATTGATTTTTCCTGTTTTTAAGCTCTGTTCTCACTTTCCCGAACTTAAAAAAATTATTTTCCATATATATAGTTCCTTCTCAAATATAGAAAAACACATTAAATAAATAATATAATGTAAAATAAACAAAAAAAAAGAAAAATCGTCCACACCGGGATTCGAACCCGTTCCGCCTCGCTCAGCTGCTATCACGCTATCCACTGCACCACGCATACACGGTGAGCGTGCTACTACATGGCTTCAAAACCACTATTAAGCTCAGTTGCTCGATGTACTTTGGGGGGCCATTGCGACCCTCCTAATTAACCTATAAATATTTTCTTTGGTCCAGGGGTTGGGGGCATGTTACCTTATTTTGGTACCGAGTTTGAAATTTATAACTTAATATTAAAGCGAGTTACGTGGTCTTGAAAATTGGCCCGTACATACCTATTTTATGTTATTTTTTATTCCATTATAAGTTTTTTAACGAAGAAAGAGGAGTGTTTCTATGCAGAGAAAATACTAGACAGGCCAAACAATCGAAAGTATCGTAAATAATATGAATAAATTAATTTTTATTGATTTTTCCTGTTTTTAAGCTCTGTTCTCACTTTCCCGAACTTATAAAAATTATTTTCCATATATATAGTTCCTTCTCAAATATAGAAAAACACATTAAAAAAATAATATAATGTAAAATTAACAATCAAAAGAAAAATCGTCCACACCGGGATTCGAACCCGTGCCGCCTCGCTCAGCTGCTATCACGCTATCCGCTGCACCACGCATTCACGGTGAGCCTGCTACTACATGGCTTCAAAAGCACTATCCCGCTCAGTTGATCGATGTACTTTGGGGGCCCATTGCGACCCTCCTAATTAACCTATAAATATTTCCTTTGGTACAGGGGTTGGGAACATGTTACCCTATTTGGGTACCGAGTTTGAGATTTATAAATTCATATTAAAGCGAGTTACGTGGTCTTGAAAATTTACCCGTTCATACCTATTTTATATTATTTTTTATTCCATTATAAGTTTTTTAACGTAGAAAGAGGATTTTTTCCATGCAGAGAAAATACTAGGCAGGCCAAACAATCGAAAGTATCGTAAATAATATGAATAAATTAATTTTTATTGATTTTTCCTGTTTTTAAGCTCTGTTCTCACTTTCCCGAACTTATAAATATTATTTTCCATATATATAGTTCCTTCTCAAATATAGAAAAACACATTAAATAAATAATATAATGTAAAATTAACCAAAAAAAAGAAAAATCGTCCACACCGGGATTCGAACCCGTGCCGCCTCGCTCAGCTGCTATCACGCTATCCACTGCACCACGCATACACGGTGAGCGTGCTACTACCTGTCTTCAAAAGCACTATCCCGCTCAGTTGATCGATGTACTTTGGAGGCTAATTGCGACCCTCCTAATTAACCTATAAATATTTCCTTTGGTACAGGGGTTGGGGGCATGTCACCCTATTTTGGTACAGAGTTTGAGATTTATAACTTCATATTAAAGCGAGTTACGTGGTCTTGAAAATTGACCCGTTCATACCTATTTTATGTTATTTTTTATTCCATTATAAGTTTTCTAACGTAGAAAGAGGATTGTTTCTATGCAGAGAAAATACTAGGCAGGCCAAACAATCGAAAGTATCGTAAATAATATGAATAAATTAATTTTTATTAATTTTTCCTGTTTTTAAGCTCTGTTCTCACGTTCCCGAACTTATAAAAATTATTTTCCATATATATAGTTCCTTCTCAAATATAGAAAAATACATGAAATAAATAATATCATGTAAAATTAACAAAAGAAAAAATAAAGAAAAATCATCCACACCGGGATTCGAACCCGTGCCGCTTCGCTCAGCCGCTATCACGCTATTCGCTGCTCCACGCATACACGGGGAGCGTGCTACTACATGGCTTCAAAAGCACTATCCCGCTCAGTTGATCGATGTACTTTGGGGGCCCATTGCGACCCTCCTAGATAACCTATAAATATTTCCTTTGGTTCAGGGGTTGGGAGCATGTTACCCTATTATGGTACCGAGTTTGAGATTTATAACTTAATATAAAAGCGAGTTACGTGGTCTTGAAAATTGACCCGTACATACCTATTTTATGTTATTTTTTATTCCATTATAAGTTGTTTAACGAAGAAAGAGGATTGTTTCTATGCAGAGAAAATACTAGGCAGGCCAAACAATCGAAAGTATCGTAAATAATATGAATAAATTAATTTTTATTGATTTTTCCTGTTTTTAAGCTCTCTTCTCATTTTCCCGAACTTAAAAAAAGTATTTTTCATATATAGTTCCTTCTCAAATATAGAAAAATACATGAAATAAATAATATAATGTAAAATTAACAAAAGAAAAAAAAAAGAAAAATCTTCCACACCGGGATTCGAAACCGTGCCGCTTCGCTCAGCTGCTGTCACGCTATTCGCTGCACCACGCATACACGGGGAGCGTGCTTCTACATAGCTTCAAAAGCACTCTCCTGGTCAGTTGATCGATGTACTTTGGGGGCCCATTGCGACCCTCCTAATTAACCTATAAATATTTCCTTTGGTACAGGGTTTAGGCGCATGGTACCCTATTTTGGTACCGAGTTCTAGATTTATAACTTAATATTAAAGCGAGTTACGTGGTCTTGAAAATTGACCAGTACATACCTATTTTATGTTATTTTTTATTACATTATGCGTTCTTTAACTAAGAAAGAGGATTGTTTCTATGCAGAGAACATACTAAGCAGGCAAAACTGTCGAAAGTATCGTAAATAATATGAATAACTTAATTTTAATTGATTTTTCCTGTTTTTAAGCTCTGTTCTCACTTTCCCGAACTTAATAAAATTATTTTCCATATATATAGTTCCTTCTCAAATATGGAAAAACACATTAAATAAATAATATAATGTAAAATTAACAAAAAAAAAAGAAAAATCGTCCACATCGGGATTTGAACTCGTGCCGCCTCGCTCAGCTGCTATCACGCTATCCGCTGCACCACGCATTCACGGTGAGCCTGCTACTACATGGCTTCAAAAGCACTATCCCGCTCAGTTGATCGATGTACTTTGGGGGCCCATTGCGACCTTCCTAATTAACCTATAAATATTTCCTTTGGTACAGGAGTTGGGGGCATGTTACCCTATTTTGGTACCGAGTTTGAGATTTATAACTTAATATTAAAGCGAGTTACGTGGTCTTGAAAATTGACACGTACATACCTATTTTATGTTATTTTTTATTCCATTATAAGTTGTTTAACGAAGAAAGAGGATTGTTTCTATGCAGAGAAAATACTAGGCAGGCCAAACAATCGAAAGTATCGTAAATAATATGAATAAATTAATTTTTATTGATTTTTCCTGTTTTTAAGCTCTGTTCTCACTTTCCCGAACTTAAAAAAATTATTTTCCATATATATAGTTCCTTCTCAAATATAGAAAAACGCATTAAATAAATAATATAATGTAAAATAAACAAAAAAAAAGAAAAATCGTCCACACCGGGATTCGAACCCGTTCCGCCTCGCTCAGCTGCTATCACGCTATCCACTGCACCACGCATACACGGTGAGCGTGCTACTACATGGCTTCAAAACCACTATTAAGCTCAGTTGCTCGATGTACTTTGGGGGGCCATTGCGACCCTCCTAATTAACCTATAAATATTTTCTTTGGTCCAGGGGTTCGGGGCATGTTACCTTATTTTGGTACCGAGTTTGAAATTTATAACTTAATATTAAAGCGAGTTACGTGGTCTTGAAAATTGGCCCGTACATACCTATTTTATGTTATTTTTTATTCCATTATAAGTTTTTTAACGAAGAAAGAGGAGTGTTTCTATGCAGAGAAAATACTAGACAGGCCAAACAATCGAAAGTATCGTAAATAATATGAATAAATTAATTTTTATTGATTTTTCCTGTTTTTAAGCTCTGTTCTCACTTTCCCGAACTTATAAAAATTATTTTCCATATATATAGTTCCTTCTCAAATATAGAAAAACACATTAAAAAAATAATATAATGTAAAATTAACAATCAAAAGAAAAATCGTCCACACCGGGATTCGAACCCGTGCCGCCTCGCTCAGCTGCTATCACGCTATCCGCTGCACCACGCATTCACGGTGAGCCTGCTACTACATGGCTTCAAAAGCACTATCCCGCTCAGTTGATCGATGTACTTTGGGGGCCCATTGCGACCCTCCTAATTATCCTATAAATATTTCCTTTGGTACAGGGGTTGGGAGCATGTTACCCTATTATGGTACCGAGTTTGAGATTTATAACTTAATATTAAAGCGAGTTACGTGGTCTTGAAAATTGACCCGTACATACCTATTTTATGTTATTTTTTATTCCATTATAAGTTTTTTAACGAAGAAAGAGGATTGTTTCTATGCAGAGAAAATACTAGGCAGGCCAAACAATCGAAAGTATCGTAAATAATATGAATAAATTAATTTTTATTGATTTTTCCTGTTTTTAAGCTCTCTTCTCATTTTCCCGAACTTAAAAAATTATTTTTCATATATAGTTCCTTCTCAAATATAGAAAAATACATGAAATAAATAATATCATGTAAAATTAACAAAAGAAAAAATAAAGAAAAATCATCCACACCGGGATTCGAACCCGTGCCGCTTCGCTCAGCTGCTATCACGCTATTCGCTGCTCCACGCATACACGGGGAGCGTGCTACTACATGGCTTCAAAAGCACTATCCCGCTCAGTTGATCGATGTACTTTGGGGGCCCATTGCGACCTTCCTAATTAACCTATAAATATTTCCTTTGGTACAGGAGTTGGGGGCATGTTACCCTATTTTGGTACCGAGTTTGAGATTTATAACTTAATATTAAAGCGAGTTACGTGGTCTTGAAAATTGACACGTACATACCTATTTTATGTTATTTTTTATTCCATTATAAGTTTTTTAACGAAGAAAGTGGATTGTTTCTATGCAGAGAAAATACTAGGCAGGCCAAACAATCGAAAGTATCGTAAATAATATGAATAAATTAATTTTTATTGATTTTTCCTGTTTTTAAGCTCTGTTCTCACTTTCCCGAACTTAAAAAAATTATTTTCCATATATATAGTTCCTTCTCAAATATAGAGAAACACATTAAATAAATAATATAATGTAAAATAAACAAAAAAAAAGAAAAATCGTCCACACCGCGATTCGAACCCGTTCCGCCTCGCTCAGCTGCTATCACGCTATCCACTGCACCACGCATACACGGTGAGCGTGCTACTACATGGCTTCAAAACCACTATTAAGCTCAGTTGCTCGATGTACTTTGGGGGGCCATTGCGACCCTCCTAATTAACCTATAAATATTTCCTTTGGTACAGGGGTTGGGAACATGTTACCCTATTTGGGTACCGAGTTTGAGATTTATAAATTCATATTAAAGCGAGTTACGTGGTCTTGAAAATTTACCCGTTCATACCTATTTTATGTTATTTTTTATTCCATTATAAGTTTTTTAACGTAGAAAGAGGATTTTTTCTATGCAGAGAAAATACTAGGCAGGCCAAACAATCGAAAGTATCGTAAATAATATGAATAAATTAATTTTTATTGATTTTTCCTGTTTTAAAGCTCTGTTCTCACTTTCCCGAACTTATAAATATTATTTTCCATATATATAGTTCCTTCTCAAATATAGAAAAACACATTAAATAAATAATATTATGTAAAATTAACAAAAAAAAAGAAAAATCGTCCACACCGGGATTCGAACCCGTGCCGCCTCGCTCAGTTGCTATCACGCTATCCACTGCACCACGCATACACGGTGAGCGTGCTACTACCTGTCTTCAAAAGCACTATCCCGCTCAGTTGATCGATGTACTTTGGAGGCTAATTGCGACCCTCCTAATTAACCTATAAATATTTCCTTTGGTACAGGGGTTGGGGGCATGTCACCCTATTTTGGTACAGAGTTTGAGATTTATAACTTCATATTAAAGCGAGTTACGTGGTCTTGAAAATTGACCCGTTCATACCTATTTTATGTTATTTTTTATTCCATTATAAGTTTTCTAACGTAGAAAGAGGATTGTTTCTATGCAGAGAAAATACTAGGCAGGCCAAACAATCGAAAGTATCGTAAATAATATGAATAAATTAATTTTTATTAATTTTTCCTGTTTTTAAGCTCTGTTCTCACGTTCCCGAACTTATAAAAATTATTTTCCATATATATAGTTCCTTCTCAAATATAGAAAAATACATGAAATAAATAATATCATGTAAAATTAACAAAAGAAAAAATAAAGAAAAATCATCCACACCGGGATTCGAACCCGTGCCGCTTCGCTCAGCCGCTATCACGCTATTCGCTGCTCCACGCATACACGGGGAGCGTGCTACTACATGGCTTCAAAAGCACTATCCCGCTCAGTTGATCGATGTACTTTGGGGGCCCATTGCGACCCTCCTAAATAACCTATAAATATTTCCTTTGGTACAGGGGTTGGGGGCTTGTTACCCTATTTTGGTACCGAGTTTGAGATTTATAACTTCATATTAAAGCGAGTTACGTAGTCTTGAAAATTGACCCGTACATACCTATTTTATGTTATTTTTTATTCCATTATAAGTTGTTTAACGAAGAAAGAGGATTGTTTCTATGCAGAGAAAATACTAGGCAGGCCAAACAATCGAAAGTATCGTAAATAATATGAATAAATTATTTTTTATTGATTTTTCCTGTTTTTAAGCTCTGTTCTCACTTTCCCGAACTTAAAAAAATTATTTTCCATATATAGTTCCTTCTCAAATATAGAAAAACACATTAAATAAATAATATAATGTAAAATTAACAAAAAAAAAGAAAAATCGTCCATACCGGGATTCGAACCCGTGCCGCCTCACTCAGCTGCTATCACGCCACCCGCTGCACCACGCATACACGGTGAGCGTGCTACTACATGGCTTCAAAAGCACTATCCCGCTCAGTTGATCGATGTACTTTGGGGGCCCATTGCGACCCTCCTAGATAACCTATAAATATTTCCTTTGGTTCAGGGGTTGGGAGCATGTTACCCTATTATGGTACCGAGTTTGAGATTTATAACTTAATATAAAAGCGAGTTACGTGGTCTTGAAAATTGACCCGTACATACCTATTTTATGTTATTTTTTATTCCATTATAAGTTGTTTAACGAAGAAAGAGGATTGTTTCTATGCAGAGAAAATACTAGGCAGGCCAAACAATCGAAAGTATCGTAAATAATATGAATAAATTAATTTTTATTGATTTTTCCTGTTTTTAAGCTCTCTTCTCATTTTCCCGAACTTAAAAAAATTATTTTTCATATATAGTTCCTTCTCAAATATAGAAAAATACATGAAATAAATAATATAATGTAAAATTAACAAAAGAAAAAAAAAAGAAAAATCTTCCACACCGGGATTCGAAACCGTGCCGCTTCGCTCAGCTGCTGTCACGCTATTCGCTGCACCACGCATACACGGGGAGCGTGCTTCTACATAGCTTCAAAAGCACTCTCCTGGTCAGTTGATCGATGTACTTTGGGGGCCCATTGCGACCCTCCTAATTAACCTATAAATATTTCCTTTGGTACAGGGTTTAGGCGCATGGTACCCTATTTTGGTAACGAGTTCTAGATTTATAACTTAATATTAAAGCGAGTTACGTGGTCTTGAAAATTGACCAGTACATACCTATTTTATGTTATTTTTTATTACATTATGCGTTCTTTAACTAAGAAAGAGGATTGTTTCTATGCAGAGAACATACTAAGCAGGCAAAACTGTCGAAAGTATCGTAAATAATATGAATAACTTAATTTTAATTGATTTTTCCTGTTTTTAAGCTCTGTTCTCACTTTCCCGAACTTAATAAAATTATTTTCCATATATATAGTTCCTTCTCAAATATGGAAAAACACATTAAATAAATAATATAATGTAAAATAAACAAAAAAAAAGAAAAATCGTCCACACCGGGATTCGAACCCGTTCCGCCTCGCTCAGCTGCTATCACGCTATCCACTGCACCACGCATACACGGTGAGCGTGCTACTACATGGCTTCAAAACCACTATTAAGCTCAGTTGCTCGATGTACTTTGGGGGGCCATTGCGACCCTCCTAATTAACCTATAAATATTTTCTTTGGTCCAGGGGTTGGGGGCATGTTACCTTATTTTGGTACCGAGTTTGAAATTTATAACTTAATATTAAAGCGAGTTACGTGGTCTTGAAAATTGGCCCGTACATACCTATTTTATGTTATTTTTTATTCCATTATAAGTTTTTTAACGAAGAAAGAGGATTGTTTCTATGCAGAGAAAATACTAGGCAGGCCAAACAATCGAAAGTATCGTAAATAATATGAATAAATTAATTTTTATTGATTTTTCCTGTTTTTAAGCTCTGTTCTCACTTTCCCGAACTTATAAAAATTATTTTCCATATATATAGTTCCTTCTCAAATATAGAAAAACACATTAAAAAAATAATATAATGTAAAATTAACAATCAAAAGAAAAATCGTCCACACCGGGATTCGAACCCGTGCCGCCTCGCTCAGCTGCTATCACGCTATCCGCTGCACCACGCATTCACGGTGAGCCTGCTACTACATGGCTTCAAAAGCACTATCCCGCTCAGTTGATCGATGTACTTTGGGGGCCCATTGCGACCCTCCTAATTAACCTATAAATATTTCCTTTGGTACAGGGGTTGGGAGCATGTTACCCTATTATGGTACCAAGTTTGAGATTTATAACTTAATATTAAAGCGAGTTACGTGGTCTTGAAAATTGACCCGTACATACCTATTTTATGTTATTTTTTATTCCATTATAAGTTTTTTAACGAAGAAAGAGGATTGTTTCTATGCAGAGAAAATACTTGGCAGGCCAAACAATCGAAAGTATCGTAAATAATATGAATAAATTAATTTTTATTGATTTTTCCTGTTTTTAAGCTCTCTTCTCATTTTCCCGAACTTAAAAAATTATTTTTCATATATAGTTCCTTCTCAAATATAGAAAAATACATGAAATAAATAATATCATGTAAAATTAACAAAAGAAAAAATAAAGAAAAATCATCCACACCGGGATTCGAACCCGTGCCGCTTCGCTCAGCTGCTATCACGCTATTCGCTGCTCCACGCATACACGGGGAGCGTGCTACTACATGGCTTCAAAAGCACTATCCCGCTCAGTTGATCGATGTACTTTGGGGGCCCATTGCGACCCTCCTAAATAACCTATAAATATTTCCTTTGGTACAGGGGTTGGGGGCTTGTTACCCTATTTTGGTACCGAGTTTGAGATTTATAACTTCATATTAAAGCGAGTTACGTGGTCTTGAAAATTGACCCGTTCATACCTATTTTATGTTATTTTTTATTCCATTATAAGTTTTCTAACGTAGAAAGAGGATTGTTTCTATGCAGAGAAAATACTAGGCAGGCCAAACAATCGAAAGTATCGTAAATAATATGAATAAATTAATTTTTATTGATTTTTCCTGTTTTTAAGCTCTGTTCTCACGTTCCCGAACTTATAAAAATTATTTTCCATATAAATAGTTCCTTCTCAAATATAGAAAAACACATTAAATAAATAATATAATGTAAAATTAACAAAAAAAAAAGAAAAATCGTCCACATCGGGATTTGAACTCGTGCCGCCTCGCTCAGCTGCTATCACGCTATTCGCTGCTCCACGCATACACGGGGAGCGTGCTACTACATGGCTTCAAAAGCACTATCCCGCTCAGTTGATCGATGTACTTTGGGGGCCCATTGCGACCCTCCTAATTAACCTATAAATATTTCCTTTGGTACAGGGTTTAGGCGCATGGTACCCTATTTTGGTACCGAGTTCTAGATTTATAACTTAATATTAAAGCGAGTTACGTGGTCTTGAAAATTGACCAGTACATACCTATTTTATGTTATTTTTTATTACATTATGCGTTCTTTAACTAAGAAAGAGGATTGTTTCTATGCAGAGAACATACTAAGCAGGCAAAACTGTCGAAAGTATCGTAAATAATATGAATAACTTAATTTTAATTGATTTTTCCTGTTTTTAAGCTCTGTTCTCACTTTCCCGAACTTAATAAAATTATTTTCCATATATATAGTTCCTTCTCAAATATGGAAAAACACATTAAATAAATAATATAATGTAAAATTAACAAAAAAAAAAAGAAAAATCGTCCACATCGGGATTTGAACTCGTGCCGCCTCTCTCAGCTGCTATCACGCTATCCGCTGCACCACGCATTCACGGTGAGCCTGCTACTACATGGCTTCAAAAGCACTATCCCGCTCAGTTGATCGATGTACTTTGGGGGCCCATTGCGACCTTCCTAATTAACCTATAAATATTTCCTTTGGTACAGGAGTTGGGGGCATGTTACCCTATTTTGGTACCGAGTTTGAGATTTATAACTTAATATTAAAGCGAGTTACGTGGTCTTGAAAATTGACACGTACATACCTATTTTATGTTATTTTTTATTCCATTATAAGTTGTTTAACGAAGAAAGAGGATTGTTTCTATGCAGAGAAAATACTAGGCAGGCCAAACAATCGAAAGTATCGTAAATAATATGAATAAATTAATTTTTATTGATTTTTCCTGTTTTTAAGCTCTGTTCTCACTTTCCCGAACTTAAAAAAATTATTTTCCATATATATAGTTCCTTCTCAAATATAGAAAAACACATTAAATAAATAATATAATGTAAAATAAACAAAAAAAAAGAAAAATCGTCCACACCGGGATTCGAACCCGTTCCGCCTCGCCCAGCTGCTATCACGCTATCCACTGCACCACGCATACACGGTGAGCGTGCTACTACATGGCTTCAAAACCACTATTAAGCTCAGTTGCTCGATGTACTTTGGGGGGCCATTGCGACCCTCCTAATTAACCTATAAATATTTCCTTTGGTACAGGGGTTGGGAGCATGTTACCCTATTATGGTACCGAGTTTGAGATTTATAACTTAATATTAAAGCGAGTTACGTGGTCTTGAAAATTGACCCGTACATACCTATTTTATGTTATTTTTTATTCCATTATAAGTTTTTTAACGAAGAAAGAGGATTGTTTCTAAGCAGAGAAAATACTAGGCAGGCCAAACAATCGAAAGTATCGTAAATAATATGAATAAATTAATTTTTATTGATTTTTCCTGTTTTTAAGCTCTCTTCTCATTTTCCCGAACTTAAAAAATTATTTTTCATATATAGTTCCTTCTCAAATATAGAAAAATACATGAAATAAATAATATCATGTAAAATTAACAAAAGAAAAAATAAAGAAAAATCATCCACACCGGGATTCGAACCCGTGCCGCTTCGCTCAGCTGCTATCACGCTATTCGCTGCTCCACGCATACACGGGGAGCGTGCTACTACATGGCTTCAAAAGCACTATCCCGCTCAGTTGATCGATGTACTTTGGGGGCCCATTGCGACCCTCCTAAATAACCTATAAATATTTCCTTTGGTACAGGGGTTGGGGGCTTGTTAGTCTATTTTGGTACCGAGTTTGAGATTTATAACTTCATATTAAAGCGAGTTACGTGGTCTTGAAAATTGACCCGTTCATACCTATTTTATGTTATTTTTTATTCCATTATAAGTTTTCTAACGTAGAAAGAGGATTGTTTCTATGCAGAGAAAATACTAGGCAGGCCAAACAATCGAAAGTATCGTAAATAATATGAATAAATTAATTTTTATTGATTTTTCCTGTTTTTAAGCTCTGTTCTCACGTTCCCGAACTTATAAAAATTATTTTCCATATATATAGTTCCTTCTCAAATATAGAAAAACACATTAAATAAATAATATAATGTAAAATTAACAAAAAAAAAAGAAAAATCGTCCACATCGGGATTTGAACTCGTGCCGCCTCGCTCAGCTGCTATCACGCTATTCGCTGCTCCACGCATACACGGGGAGCGTGCTACTACATGGCATCAAAAGCACTATCCCGCTCAGTTGATCGATGTACTTTGGGGGCCCATTGCGACCCTCCTAATTAACCTATAAATATTTCCTTTGGTACAGGGGTTGGGAAAATGTTACCCTATTTGGGTACCGAGTTTGAGATTTATAAATTCATATTAAAGCGATTTACGTGGTCTTGAAAATTTACCCGTTCATACCTATTTTATGTTATTTTTTATTCCATTATAAGTTTTTTAACGTAGAAAGAGGATTTTTTCTATGCAGAGAAAATACTAGGCAGGCCAAACAATCGAAAGTATCGTAAATAATATGAATAAATTAATTTTTATTGATTTTTCCTGTTTTTAAGCTCTGTTCTCACTTTCCCGAACTTAAAAAAATTATTTTCCATATATAGTTCCTTCTCAAATATAGAAAAACACATTAAATAAATAATATAATGTAAAATTAACAAAAAAAAAGAAAAATCGTCCATACCGGGATTCGAACCCGTGCCGCCTCACTCAGCTGCTATCACGCCATCCGCTGCACCACGCATACACGGGGAGCGTGCTTCTACATAGCTTCAAAAGCACTCTCCTGGTCAGTTGATCGATGTACTTTGGGGGCCCATTGCGACCCTCCTAATTAACCTATAAATATTTCCTTTGGTACAGGGTTTAGGCGCATGGTACCCTATTTTGGTACCGAGTTCTAGATTTATAACTTAATATTAAAGCGAGTTACGTGGTCTTGAAAATTGACCAGTACATACCTATTTTATGTTATTTTTTATTACATTATGCGTTCTTTAACTAAGAAAGAGGATTGTTTCTATGCAGAGAACATACTAAGCAGGCAAAACTGTCGAAAGTATCGTAAATAATATGAATAACTTAATTTTAATTGATTTTTCCTGTTTTTAAGCTCTGTTCTCACTTTCCCGAACTTAATAAAATTATTTTCCATATATATAGTTCCTTCTCAAATATGGAAAAACACATTAAATAAATAATATAATGTAAAATTAACAAAAAAAAAAGAAAAATCGTCCACATCGGGATTTGAACTCGTGCCGCCTCGCTCAGCTGCTATCACGCTATCCGCTGCACCACGCATTCACGGTGAGCCTGCTACTACATGGCTTCAAAAGCACTATCCCGCTCAGTTGATCGATGTACTTTGGGGGCCCATTGCGGCCTTCCTAATTAACCTATAAATATTTCCTTTGGTACAGGAGTTGGGGGCATGTTACCCTATTTTGGTACCGAGTTTGAGATTTATAACTTAATATTAAAGCGAGTTACGTGGTCTTGAAAATTGACACGTACATACCTATTTTATGTTATTTTTTATTCCATTATAAGTTGTTTAACGAAGAAAGAGGATTGTTTCTATGCAGAGAAAATACTAGGCAGGCCAAACAATCGAAAGTATCGTAAATAATATGAATAAATTAATTTTTATTGATTTTTCCTGTTTTTAAGCTCTGTTCTCACTTTCCCGAACTTAAAAAATTTTTTTTCCATATATATAGTTCCTTCTCAAATATAGAAAAACACATTAAATAAATAATATAATGTAAAATAAACAAAAAAAAAGAAAAATCGTCCACACCGGGATTCGAACCCGTTCCGCCTCGCTCAGCTGCTATCACGCTATCCACTGCACCACGCATACACGGTGAGCGTGCTACTACATGGCTTCAAAACCACTATTAAGCTCAGTTGCTCGATGTACTTTGGGGGGCCATTGCGACCCTCCTAATTAACCTATAAATATTTTCTTTGGTCCAGGGGTTGGGGGCATGTTACCTTATTTTGGTACCGAGTTTGAAATTTATAACTTAATATTAAAGCGAGTTACGTGGTCTTGAAAATTGGCCCGTACATACCTATTTTATGTTATTTTTTATTCCATTATAAGTTTTTTAACGAAGAAAGAGGATTGTTTCTATGCAGAGAAAATACTAGGCAGGCCAAACAATCGAAAGTATCGTAAATAATATGAATAAATTAATTTTTATTGATTTTTCCTGTTTTTAAGCTCTGTTCTCACTTTCCCGAACTTATAAAAATTATTTTCCATATATATAGTTCCTTCTCAAATATAGAAAAACACATTAAATAAATAATATAATGTAAAATTAACAAAAAAAAAAGAAAAATCGTCCACATCGGGATTTGAACTCGTGCCGCCTCGCTCAGCTGCTATCACGCTATCCGCTGCACCACGCATTCACGGTGAGCCTGCTACTACATGGCTTCAAAAGCACTATCCCGCTCAGTTGATCGATGTACTTTGGGGGCCCATTGCGACCCTCCTAATTAACCTATAAATATTTCCTTTGGTACAGGAGTTGGGGGCATGTTACCCTATTTTGGTACCGAGTTTGAGATTTATAACTTAATATTAAAGCGAGTTACGTGGTCTTGAAAATTGACACGTACATACCTATTTTATGTTATTTTTTATTCTATTATAAGTTGTTTAACGAAGAAAGAGGATTGTTTCTATGCAGAGATAATACTAGGCAGGCCAAACAATCGAAAGTATCGTAAATAATATGAATAAATTAATTTTTATTGATTTTTCCTGTTTTTAAGCTCTCTTCTCATTTTCCCGAACTTAAAAAATTATTTTTCATATATAGTTCCTTCTCAAATATAGAAAAATACATGAAATAAATAATATAATGTAAAATTAACGAAAGAAAAAATAAAGAAAAATCATCCACACCGGGATTCGAACCCGTGCCGCTTCGCTCAGCTGCTATCACGCTATCCGCTGCACCACGCATTCACGGTGAGCCTGCTACTACATGGCTTCAAAAGCACTATCCCGCTCAGTTGATCGATGTACTTTGGGGGCCCATTGCGACCCTCCTAATTAACCTATAAATATTTCCTTTGGTACAGGGGTTGGGAGCATGTTACCCTATTTGGGTACCGAGTTTGAGATTTATAAATTCATATTAAAGCGAGTTACGTGGTCTTGAAAATTCACCCGTTCATACCTATTTTATGTTATTTTTTATTTCATTATAAGTTTTTTAACGTAGAAAGAGGATTTTTTCTATGCAGAGAAAATACTAGGCAGGCCAAACAATCGAAAGTATCGTAAATAATATGAATAAATTAATTTTTATTGATTTTTCCTGTTTTTAAGCTCTGTTCTCACTTTCCCGAACTTAAAAAAATTATTTTCCATATATAGTTCCTTCTCAAATATAGAAAAACACATTAAATAAATAATATAATGTAAAATTAACAAAAAAAAAGAAAAATCGTCCATACCGGGATTCGAACCCGTGCCGTCTCACTCAGCTGCTATCACGCTATCCGCTGCACCACGCATTCACGGTGAGCCTGCTACTACATGGCTTCAAAAGCACTATCCCGCTCAGTTGATCGATGTACTTTGGGGGCCCATTGCGACCCTCCTAATTAACCTATAAATATTTCCTTTGGTACAGGGGTTGGGAGCATGTTACCCTATTTGGGTACCGAGTTTGAGATTTATAAATTCATATTAAAGCGAGTTACGTGGTCTTGAAAATTCACCCGTTCATACCTATTTTATGTTATTTTTTATTCCATTATAAGTTTTTTAACGTAGAAAGAGGATTTTTTCTATGCAGAGAAAATACTAGGCAGGCCAAACAATCGAAAGTATCGTAAATAATATGAATAAATTAATTTTTATTGATTTTTCCTGTTTTTAAGCTCTGTTCTCACTTTCCCGAACTTAAAAAAATTATTTTCCATATATAGTTCCTTCTCAAATATAGAAAAACACATTAAATAAATAATATAATGTAAAATTAACAAAAAAAAAGAAAAATCGTCCATACCGGGATTCGAACCCGTGCCGCCTCACTCAGCTGCTATCACGCCATCCGCTGCACCACGCATACACGGTGAGCGTGCTACTACATGGCTTCAAAAGCACTATCCCGCTCAGTTGATCGATGTAATTTGGGGGCCTTTGCGACCCTCCTAATTAACCTATAAATATTTCCTTTGGTACTGGGGTTGGGGGCATGTTACCCTATTTTGGTATCGAGTTTGAGATTTATAACTTATTATTAAAGCGAGTTACGTGGTCTTGAAAATTGACCCGTACATACCTATTTTATGTTATTTTTTATTCCATTATAAGTTTTTTAACGAAGAAAGAGGATTGTTTCTATGCAGAGAAAATACTAGGCAGGCCAAACAATCGAAAGTATCGTAAATAATATGAATAAATTAATTTTTATTGATTTTTCCTGTTTTTAAGTTCTGTTCTCACTTTCCCGAACTTATAAATATTATTTTCTATATATATAGTTCCTTCTCAAATATAGAAAAACACATTAAATAAATAATATAATGTAAAATTAACAAAAAAAAAGAAAAATCGTCCACACCGGGATTCGAACCCGTGCCGCCTCGCTCAGCTGCTATCACGCTATCCACTGCACCACGCATACACGGTGAGCGTGCTACTACCTGTCTTCAAAAGCACTATCCCGCTCATTTGATCGATGTACTTTGGAGGCTAATTGCGACCCTCCTAATTAACCTATAAATATTTCCTTTGGTACAGGGGTTGGGGGCATGTTACCCTATTTTGGTACCGAGTTTGAGATTTATAACTTCATATTAAAGCGAGTTACGTGGTCTTGAAAATTGACCCGTTCATACCTATTTTATGTTATTTTTTATTCCATTATAAGTTTTCTAACGTAGAAAGAGGATTGTTTCTATGCAGAGAAAATACTAGGCAGGCCAAACAATCGAAAGTATCGTAAATAATATGAATAAATTAATTTTTATTGATTTTTCCTGTTTTTAAGCTCTGTTCTCACGTTCCCGAACTTATAAAAATTATTTTCCATATATATAGTTCCTTCTCAAATATAGAAAAATACATGAAATAAATAATATCATGTAAAATTAACAAAAGAAAAAATAAAGAAAAATCATCCACACCGGGATTCGAACCCGTGCCGCTTCGCTCAGCTGCTATCACGCTATTCGCTGCTCCACGCATACACGGGGAGCGTGCTACTACATGGCTTCAAAAGCACTATCCCGCTCAGTTGATCGATGTACTTTGGGGGCTTATTGCGACCTTCCTAGATAACCTATAAATATTTCCTTTGGTTCAGGGGTTGGGAGCATGTTACCCTATTATGGTACCGAGTTCTAGATTTATAATTTAATATTAAAGCGAGTTACGTGGTCTTGAAAATTGACCAGTACATACCTATTTTATGTTATTTTTTATTCCATTATAAGTTTTTTAACGAAGAAAGAGGATTGTTTCTATGCAGAGAAAATACTAGGCAGGCCAAACAATCGAAAGTATCGTAAATAATATGAATAAATTAATTTTTATTGATTTTTCCTGTTTTTAAGCTCTGTTCTCACTTTCCCGAACTTATAAAAATTATTTTCCATATATATAGTTCCTTCTCAAATATAGAAAAACACATTAAATAAATAATATAATGTAAAATTAACAATCAAAAGAAAAATCGTCCACACCGGGATTCGAACCCGTGCCGCCTCGCTCAGCTGCTATCACGCTATCCGCTGCACCACGCATTCACGGTGAGCCTGCTACTACATGGCTTCAAAAGCACTATCCCGCTCAGTTGATCGATGTACTTTGGAGGCTAATTGCGACCCTCCTAATTAACCTATAAATATTTCCTTTGGTACAGGGGTTGGGGGCATGTTACCCTATTTTGGTACCGAGTTTGAGATTTATAACTTCATATTAAAGCGAGTTACGTGGTCTTGAAAATTGACCCGTTCATACCTATTTTATGTTATTTTTTATTCCATTATAAGTTTTCTAACGTAGAAAGAGGATTGTTTCTATGCAGAGAAAATACTAGGCAGGCCAAACAATCGAAAGTATCGTAAATAATATGAATAAATTAATTTTTATTGATTTTTCCTGTTTTTAAGCTCTGTTCTCACGTTCCCGAACTTATAAAAATTATTTTCCATATATATAGTTCCTTCTCAAATATAGAAAAATACATGAAATAAATAATATCATGTAAAATTAACAAAAGAAAAAATAAAGAAAAATCATCCACACCGGGATTCGAACCCGTGCCGCTTCGCTCAGCTGCTATCACGCTATTCGCTGCTCCACGCATACACGGGGAGCGTGCTACTACATGGCTTCAAAAGCACTATCCCGCTCAGTTGATCGATGTACTTTGGGGGCTTATTGCGACCTTCCTAGATAACCTATAAATATTTCCTTTGGTTCAGGGGTTGGGAGCATGTTACCCTATTATGGTACCGAGTTCTAGATTTATAATTTAATATTAAAGCGAGTTACGTGGTCTTGAAAATTGACCAGTACATACCTATTTTATGTTATTTTTTATTCCATTATAAGTTTTTTAACGAAGAAAGAGGATTGTTTCTATGCAGAGAAAATACTAGGCAGGCCAAACAATCGAAAGTATCGTAAATAATATGAATAAATTAATTTTTATTGATTTTTCCTGTTTTTAAGCTCTGTTCTCACTTTCCCGAACTTATAAAAATTATTTTCCATATATATAGTTCCTTCTCAAATATAGAAAAACACATTAAATAAATAATATAATGTAAAATTAACAATCAAAAGAAAAATCGTCCACACCGGGATTCGAACCCGTGCCGCCTCGCTCAGCTGCTATCACGCTATCCGCTGCACCACGCATTCACGGTGAGCCAGCTACTACATGGCTTCAAAAGCACTATCCCGCTCAGTTGATCGATGTACTTTGGGGGCCCATTGCGACCCTCCTAATTAACCTATAAATATTTCCTTCGGTACAGGGGTTGGGAGCATGTTACCCTATTTGGGTACCGAGTTTGAGATTTATAAATTCATATTAAAGCGAGTTACGTGGTCTTGAAAATTCACCCGTTCATACCTATTTTATGTTATTTTTTATTCCATTATAAGTTTTTTAACGTAGAAAGAGGATTTTTTCTATGCAGAGAAAATACTAGGCAGGCCAAACAATCGAAAGTATCGTAAATAATATGAATAAATTAATTTTTATTGATTTTTCCTGTTTTTAAGCTCTGTTCTCACTTTCCCGAACTTAAAAAAATTATTTTCCATATATAGTTCCTTCTCAAATATAGAAAAACACATTAAATAAATAATATAATGTAAAATTAACAAAAAAAAAGAAAAATCGTCCATACCGGGATTCGAACCCGTGCCGTCTCACTCAGCTGCTATCACGCTATCCGCTGCACCACGCATTCACGGTGAGCCTGCTACTACATGGCTTCAAAAGCACTATCCCGCTCAGTTGATCGATGTACTTTGGGGGCCCATTGCGGCCTTCCTAATTAACCTATAAATATTTCCTTTGGTACAGGAGTTGGGGGCATGTTACCCTATTTTGGTACCGAGTTTGAGATTTATAACTTAATATTAAAGCGAGTTACGTGGTCTTGAAAATTGACACGTACATACCTATTTTATGTTATTTTTTATTCCATTATAAGTTGTTTAACGAAGAAAGAGGATTGTTTCTATGCAGAGAAAATACTAGGCAGGCCAAACAATCGAAAGTATCGTAAATAATATGAATAAATTAATTTTTATTGATTTTTCCTGTTTTTAAGCTCTGTTCTCACTTTCCCGAACTTAAAAAAATTTTTTTCCATATATATAGTTCCTTCTCAAATATAGAAAAACACATTAAATAAATAATATAATGTAAAATAAACAAAAAAAAAGAAAAATCGTCCACACCGGGATTCGAACCCGTTCCGCCTCGCTCAGCTGCTATCACGCTATCCACTGCACCACGCATACACGGTGAGCGTGCTACTACATGGCTTCAAAACCACTATTAAGCTCAGTTGCTCGATGTACTTTGGGGGGCCATTGCGACCCTCCTAATTAACCTATAAATATTTTCTTTGGTCCAGGGGTTGGGGGCATGTTACCTTATTTTGGTACCGAGTTTGAAATTTATAACTTAATATTAAAGCGAGTTACGTGGTCTTGAAAATTGACACGTACATACCTATTTTATGTTATTTTTTATTCTATTATAAGTTGTTTAACGAAGAAAGAGGATTGTTTCTATGCAGAGATAATACTAGGCAGGCCAAACAATCGAAAGTATCGTAAATAATATGAATAAATTAATTTTTATTGATTTTTCCTGTTTTTAAGCTCTCTTCTCATTTTCCCGAACTTAAAAAATTATTTTTCATATATAGTTCCTTCTCAAATATAGAAAAATACATGAAATAAATAATATAATGTAAAATTAACGAAAGAAAAAATAAAGAAAAATCATCCACACCGGGATTCGAACCCGTGCCGCTTCGCTCAGCTGCTATCACGCTATCCGCTGCACCACGCATTCACGGTGAGCCTGCTACTACATGGCTTCAAAAGCACTATCCCGCTCAGTTGATCGATGTACTTTGGGGGCCCATTGCGACCCTCCTAATTAACCTATAAATATTTCCTTTGGTACAGGGGTTGGGAGCATGTTACCCTATTTGGGTACCGAGTTTGAGATTTATAAATTCATATTAAAGCGAGTTACGTGGTCTTGAAAATTCACCCGTTCATACCTATTTTATGTTATTTTTTATTCCATTATAAGTTTTTTAACGTAGAAAGAGGATTTTTTCTATGCAGAGAAAATACTAGGCAGGCCAAACAATCGAAAGTATCGTAAATAATATGAATAAATTAATTTTTATTGATTTTTCCTGTTTTTAAGCTCTGTTCTCACTTTCCCGAACTTAAAAAAATTATTTTCCATATATAGTTCCTTCTCAAATATAGAAAAACACATTAAATAAATAATATAATGTAAAATTAACAAAAAAAAAGAAAAATCGTCCATACCGGGATTCGAACCCGTGCCGCCTCACTCAGCTGCTATCACGCCATCCGCTGCACCACGCATACACGGTGAGCGTGCTACTACATGGCTTCAAAAGCACTATCCCGCTCAGTTGATCGATGTAATTTGGGGGCCTTTGCGACCCTCCTAATTAACCTATAAATATTTCCTTTGGTACTGGGGTTGGGGGCATGTTACCCTATTTTGGTATCGAGTTTGAGATTTATAACTTATTATTAAAGCGAGTTACGTGGTCTTGAAAATTGACCCGTACATACCTATTTTATGTTATTTTTTATTCCATTATAAGTTTTTTAACGAAGAAAGAGGATTGTTTCTATGCAGAGAAAATACTAGGCAGGCCAAACAATCGAAAGTATCGTAAATAATATGAATAAATTAATTTTTATTGATTTTTCCTGTTTTTAAGTTCTGTTCTCACTTTCCCGAACTTATAAATATTATTTTCTATATATATAGTTCCTTCTCAAATATAGAAAAACACATTAAATAAATAATATAATGTAAAATTAACAAAAAAAAAGAAAAATCGTCCACACCGGGATTCGAACCCGTGCCGCCTCGCTCAGCTGCTATCACGCTATCCACTGCACCACGCATACACGGTGAGCGTGCTACTACCTGTCTTCAAAAGCACTATCCCGCTCATTTGATCGATGTACTTTGGAGGCTAATTGCGACCCTCCTAATTAACCTATAAATATTTCCTTTGGTACAGGGGTTGGGGGCATGTTACCCTATTTTGGTACCGAGTTTGAGATTTATAACTTCATATTAAAGCGAGTTACGTGGTCTTGAAAATTGACCCGTTCATACCTATTTTATGTTATTTTTTATTCCATTATAAGTTTTCTAACGTAGAAAGAGGATTGTTTCTATGCAGAGAAAATACTAGGCAGGCCAAACAATCGAAAGTATCGTAAATAATATGAATAAATTAATTTTTATTGATTTTTCCTGTTTTTAAGCTCTGTTCTCACGTTCCCGAACTTATAAAAATTATTTTCCATATATATAGTTCCTTCTCAAATATAGAAAAATACATGAAATAAATAATATCATGTAAAATTAACAAAAGAAAAAATAAAGAAAAATCATCCACACCGGGATTCGAACCCGTGCCGCTTCGCTCAGCTGCTATCACGCTATTCGCTGCTCCACGCATACACGGGGAGCGTGCTACTACATGGCTTCAAAAGCACTATCCCGCTCAGTTGATCGATGTACTTTGGGGGCTTATTGCGACCTTCCTAGATAACCTATAAATATTTCCTTTGGTTCAGGGGTTGGGAGCATGTTACCCTATTATGGTACCGAGTTTGAGATTTATAACTTAATATAAAAGCGAGTTACGTGGTCTTGAAAATTGACCCGTACATACCTTTTTTATGTTATTTTTTATTCTATTCTAAGTTTTTTAACGAAGAAAGAGGATTGTTTCTATGCAGAGAAAATACTAGGCAGGCCAAACAATCGAAAGTATCGTAAATAATATGAATAAATTAATTTTTATTGATTTTTCCTGTTTTTAAGCTCTCTTCTCATTTTCCCGAACTTAAAAAAATTATTTTTCATATATAGTTCCTTCTCAAATATAGAAAAATACATGAAATAAATAATATAATGTAAAATTAACAAAAGAAAAAAAAAAGAAAAATCATCCACACCGGGATTCGAAACCGTACCGCTTCGCTCAGCTGCTGTCACGCTATTCGCTGCACCACGCATACACGGGGAGCGTGCTTCTACATAGCTTCAAAAGCACTCTCCTGGTCAGTTGATCGATGTACTTTGGGGGCCCATTGCGACCCTCCTACTTAACCTATAAATATTTCCTTTGGTACAGGGTTTAGGCGCATGGTACCCTATTTTGGTACCGAGTTCTAGATTTATAATTTAATATTAAAGCGAGTTACGTGGTCTTGAAAATTGACCAGTACATACCTATTTTATGTTATTTTTTATTCCATTATAAGTTTTTTAACGAAGAAAGAGGATTGTTTCTATGCAGAGAAAATACTAGGCAGGCCAAACAATCGAAAGTATCGTAAATAATATGAATAAATTAATTTTTATTGATTTTTCCTGTTTTTAAGCTCTGTTCTCACTTTCCCGAACTTATAAAAATTATTTTCCATATATATAGTTCCTTCTCAAATATAGAAAAACACATTAAATAAATAATATAATGTAAAATTAACAATCAAAAGAAAAATCGTCCACACCGGGATTCGAACCCGTGCCGCCTCGCTCAGCTGCTATCACGCTATCCGCTGCACCACGCATTCACGGTGAGCCTGCTACTACATGGCTTCAAAAGCACTATCCCGCTCAGTTGATCGATGTACTTTGGGGGCCCATTGCGACCCTCCTAATTAACCTATAAATATTTCCTTCGGTACAGGGGTTGGGAGCATGTTACCCTATTTGGGTACCGAGTTTGAGATTTATAAATTCATATTAAAGCGAGTTACGTGGTCTTGAAAATTTACCCGTTCATACCTATTTTATGTTATTTTTTATTCCATTATAAGTTTTTTAACGTAGAAAGAGGATTTTTTCTATGCAGAGAAAATACTAGGCAGGCCAAACAATCGAAAGTATCGTAAATAATATGAATAAATTAATTTTTATTGATTTTTCCTGTTTTTAAGCTCTGTTCTCACTTTCCCGAACTTAAAAAAATTATTTTCCATATATAGTTCCTTCTCAAATATAGAAAAACACATTAAATAAATAATATAATGTAAAATTAACAAAAAAAAAGAAAAATCGTCCATACCGGGATTCGAACCCGTGCCGTCTCACTCAGCTGCTATCACGCTATCCGCTGCACCACGCATTCACGGTGAGCCTGCTACTACATGGCTTCAAAAGCACTATCCCGCTCAGTTGATCGATGTACTTTGGGGGCCCATTGCGACCCTCCTAATTAACCTATAAATATTTCCTTTGGTACAGGGGTTGGGAGCATGTTACCCTATTTGGGTACCGAGTTTAAGATTTATAAATTCATATTAAAGCGAGTTACGTGGTCTTGAAAATTCACCCGTTCATACCTATTTTATGTTATTTTTTATTCCATTATAAGTTTTTTAACGTAGAAAGAGGATTTTTTCTATGCAGAGAAAATACTAGGCAGGCCAAACAATCGAAAGTATCGTAAATAATATGAATAAATTAATTTTTATAGATTTTTCCTGTTTTTAAGCTCTGTTCTCACTTTCCCGAACTTAAAAAAATTATTTTCCATATATAGTTCCTTCTCAAATATAGAAAAACACATTAAATAAATAATATAATGTAAAATTAACAAAAAAAAAGAAAAATCGTCCATACCGGGATTCGAACCCGTGCCGCCTCACTCAGCTGCTATCACGCTATCCGCTGCACCACGCATTCACGGTGAGCCTGCTACTACATGGCTTCAAAAGCACTATCCCGCTCAGTTGATCGATGTACTTTGGGGGCCCATTGCGGCCTTCCTAATTAACCTATAAATATTTCCTTTGGTACAGGAGTTGGGGGCATGTTACCCTATTTTGGTACCGAGTTTGAGATTTATAACTTAATATTAAAGCGAGTTACGTGGTCTTGAAAATTGACACGTACATACCTATTTTATGTTATTTTTTATTCCATTATAAGTTGTTTAACGAAGAAAGAGGATTGTTTCTATGCAGAGAAAATACTAGGCAGGCCAAACAATCGAAAGTATCGTAAATAATATGAATAAATTAATTTTTATTGATTTTTCCTGTTTTTAAGCTCTGTTCTCACTTTCCCGAACTTAAAAAATTTTTTTTCCATATATATAGTTCCTTCTCAAATATAGAAAAACACATTAAATAAATAATATAATGTAAAATAAACAAAAAAAAAGAAAAATCGTCCACACCGGGATTCGAACCCGTTCCGCCTCGCTCAGCTGCTATCACGCTATCCACTGCACCACGCATACACGGTGAGCGTGCTACTACATGGCTTCAAAACCACTATTAAGCTCAGTTGCTCGATGTACTTTGGGGGGCCATTGCGACCCTCCTAATTAACCTATAAATATTTTCTTTGGTCCAGGGGTTGGGGGCATGTTACCTTATTTTGGTACCGAGTTTGAAATTTATAACTTAATATTAAAGCGAGTTACGTGGTCTTGAAAATTGACACGTACATACCTATTTTATGTTATTTTTTATTCTATTATAAGTTGTTTAACGAAGAAAGAGGATTGTTTCTATGCAGAGATAATACTAGGCAGGCCAAACAATCGAAAGTATCGTAAATAATATGAATAAATTAATTTTTATTGATTTTTCCTGTTTTTAAGCTCTCTTCTCATTTTCCCGAACTTAAAAAATTATTTTTCATATATAGTTCCTTCTCAAATATAGAAAAATACATGAAATAAATAATATAATGTAAAATTAACGAAAGAAAAAATAAAGAAAAATCATCCACACCGGGATTCGAACCCGTGCCGCTTCGCTCAGCTGCTATCACGCTATCCGCTGCACCACGCATTCACGGTGAGCCTGCTACTACATGGCTTCAAAAGCACTATCCCGCTCAGTTGATCGATGTACTTTGGGGGCCCATTGCGACCCTCCTAATTAACCTATAAATATTTCCTTTGGTACAGGGGTTTAGAGCATGTTACCCTATTTGGGTACCGAGTTTGAGATTTATAAATTCATATTAAAGCGAGTTACGTGGTCTTGAAAATTCACCCGTTCATACCTATTTTATGTTATTTTTTATTCCATTATAAGTTTTTTAACGTAGAAAGAGGATTTTTTCTATGCAGAGAAAATACTAGGCAGGCCAAACAATCGAAAGTATCGTAAATAATATGAATAAATTAATTTTTATTGATTTTTCCTGTTTTTAAGCTCTGTTCTCACTTTCCCGAACTTAAAAAAATTATTTTCCATATATAGTTCCTTCTCAAATATAGAAAAACACATTAAATAAATAATATAATGTAAAATTAACAAAAAAAAAGAAAAATCGTCCATACCGGGATTCGAACCCGTGCCGCCTCACTCAGCTGCTATCACGCCATCCGCTGCACCACGCATACACGGTGAGCGTGCTACTACATGGCTTCAAAAGCACTATCCCGCTCAGTTGATCGATGTAATTTGGGGGCCTTTGCGACCCTCCTAATTAACCTATAAATATTTCCTTTGGTACTGGGGTTGGGGGCATGTTACCCTATTTTGGTATCGAGTTTGAGATTTATAACTTATTATTAAAGCGAGTTACGTGGTCTTGAAAATTGACCCGTACATACCTATTTTATGTTATTTTTTATTCCATTATAAGTTTTTTAACGAAGAAAGAGGATTGTTTCTATGCAGAGAAAATACTAGGCAGGCCAAACAATCGAAAGTATCGTAAATAATATGAATAAATTAATTTTTATTGATTTTTCCTGTTTTTAAGTTCTGTTCTCACTTTCCCGAACTTATAAATATTATTTTCTATATATATAGTTCCTTCTCAAATATAGAAAAACACATTAAATAAATAATATAATGTAAAATTAACAAAAAAAAAGAAAAATCGTCCACACCGGGATTCGAACCCGTGCCGCCTCGCTCAGCTGCTATCACGCTATCCACTGCACCACGCATACACGGTGAGCGTGCTACTACCTGTCTTCAAAAGCACTATCCCGCTCATTTGATCGATGTACTTTGGAGGCTAATTGCGACCCTCCTAATTAACCTATAAATATTTCCTTTGGTACAGGGGTTGGGGGCATGTTACCCTATTTTGGTACCGAGTTTGAGATTTATAACTTCATATTAAAGCGAGTTACGTGGTCTTGAAAATTGACCCGTTCATACCTATTTTATGTTATTTTTTATTCCATTATAAGTTTTCTAACGTAGAAAGAGGATTGTTTCTATGCAGAGAAAATACTAGGCAGGCCAAACAATCGAAAGTATCGTAAATAATATGAATAAATTAATTTTTATTGATTTTTCCTGTTTTTAAGCTCTGTTCTCACGTTCCCGAACTTATAAAAATTATTTTCCATATATATAGTTCCTTCTCAAATATAGAAAAATACATGAAATAAATAATATCATGTAAAATTAACAAAAGAAAAAATAAAGAAAAATCATCCACACCGGGATTCGAACCCGTGCCGCTTCGCTCAGCTGCTATCACGCTATTCGCTGCTCCACGCATACACGGGGAGCGTGCTACTACATGGCTTCAAAAGCACTATCCCGCTCAGTTGATCGATGTACTTTGGGGGCTTATTGCGACCTTCCTAGATAACCTATAAATATTTCCTTTGGTTCAGGGGTTGGGAGCATGTTACCCTATTATGGTACCGAGTTTGAGATTTATAACTTAATATAAAAGCGAGTTACGTGGTCTTGAAAATTGACCCGTACATACCTTTTTTATGTTATTTTTTATTCTATTCTAAGTTTTTTAACGAAGAAAGAGGATTGTTTCTATGCAGAGAAAATACTAGGCAGGCCAAACAATCGAAAGTATCGTAAATAATATGAATAAATTAATTTTTATTGATTTTTCCTGTTTTTAAGCTCTCTTCTCATTTTCCCGAACTTAAAAAAATTATTTTTCATATATAGTTCCTTCTCAAATATAGAAAAATACATGAAATAAATAATATAATGTAAAATTAACAAAAGAAAAAAAAAAGAAAAATCATCCACACCGGGATTCGAAACCGTACCGCTTCGCTCAGCTGCTGTCACGCTATTCGCTGCACCACGCATACACGGGGAGCGTGCTTCTACATAGCTTCAAAAGCACTCTCCTGGTCAGTTGATCGATGTACTTTGGGGGCCCATTGCGACCCTCCTACTTAACCTATAAATATTTCCTTTGGTACAGGGTTTAGGCGCATGGTACCCTATTTTGGTACCGAGTTCTAGATTTATAATTTAATATTAAAGCGAGTTACGTGGTCTTGAAAATTGACCAGTACATACCTATTTTATGTTATTTTTTATTCCATTATAAGTTTTTTAACGAAGAAAGAGGATTGTTTCTATGCAGAGAAAATACTAGGCAGGCCAAACAATCGAAAGTATCGTAAATAATATGAATAAATTAATTTTTATTGATTTTTCCTGTTTTTAAGCTCTGTTCTCACTTTCCCGAACTTATAAAAATTATTTTCCATATATATAGTTCCTTCTCAAATATAGAAAAACACATTAAATAAATAATATAATGTAAAATTAACAATCAAAAGAAAAATCGTCCACACCGGGATTCGAACCCGTGCCGCCTCGCTCAGCTGCTATCACGCTATCCGCTGCACCACGCATTCACGGTGAGCCTGCTACTACATGGCTTCAAAAGCACTATCCCGCTCAGTTGATCGATGTACTTTGGGGGCCCATTGCGACCCTCCTAATTAACCTATAAATATTTCCTTCGGTACAGGGGTTGGGAGCATGTTACCCTATTTGGGTACCGAGTTTGAGATTTATAAATTCATATTAAAGCGAGTTACGTGGTCTTGAAAATTCACCCGTTCATACCTATTTTATGTTATTTTTTATTCCATTATAAGTTTTTTAACGTAGAAAGAGGATTTTTTCTATGCAGAGAAAATACTAGGCAGGCCAAACAATCGAAAGTATCGTAAATAATATGAATAAATTAATTTTTATTGATTTTTCCTGTTTTTAAGCTCTGTTCTCACTTTCCCGAACTTAAAAAAATTATTTTCCATATATAGTTCCTTCTCAAATATAGAAAAACACATTAAATAAATAATATAATGTAAAATTAACAAAAAAAAAGAAAAATCGTCCATACCGGGATTCGAACCCGTGCCGTCTCACTCAGCTGCTATCACGCTATCCGCTGCACCACGCATTCACGGTGAGCCTGCTACTACATGGCTTCAAAAGCACTATCCCGCTCAGTTGATCGATGTACTTTGGGGGCCCATTGCGACCCTCCTAATTAACCTATAAATATTTCCTTTGGTACAGGGGTTGGGAGCATGTTACCCTATTTGGGTACCGAGTTTGAGATTTATAAATTCATATTAAAGCGAGTTACGTGGTCTTGAAAATTCACCCGTTCATACCTATTTTATGTTATTTTTTATTCCATTATAAGTTTTTTAACGTAGAAAGAGGATTTTTTCTATGCAGAGAAAATACTAGGCAGGCCAAACAATCGAAAGTATCGTAAATAATATGAATAAATTAATTTTTATAGATTTTTCCTGTTTTTAAGCTCTGTTCTCACTTTCCCGAACTTAAAAAAATTATTTTCCATATATAGTTCCTTCTCAAATATAGAAAAACACATTAAATAAATAATATAATGTAAAATTAACAAAAAAAAAGAAAAATCGTCCATACCGGGATTCGAACCCGTGCCGCCTCACTCAGCTGCTATCACGCCATCCGCTGCACCACGCATACACGGTGAGCGTGCTACTACATGGCTTCAAAAGCACTATCCCGCTCAGTTGATCGATGTAATTTGGGGGCCTTTGCGACCCTCCTAATTAACCTATAAATATTTCCTTTGGTACTGGGGTTGGGGGCATGTTACCCTATTTTGGTATCGAGTTTGAGATTTATAACTTATTATTAAAGCGAGTTACGTGGTCTTGAAAATTGACCCGTACATACCTATTTTATGTTATTTTTTATTCCATTATAAGTTTTTTAACGAAGAAAGAGGATTGTTTCTATGCAGAGAAAATACTAGGCAGGCCAAACAATCGAAAGTATCGTAAATAATATGAATAAATATAATTTTTATTGATTTTTCCTGTTTTTAAGTTCTGTTCTCACTTTCCCGAACTTATAAATATTATTTTCTATATATATAGTTCCTTCTCAAATATAGAAAAACACATTAAATAAATAATATAATGTAAAATTAACAAAAAAAAAGAAAAATCGTCCACACCGGGATTCGAACCCGTGCCGCCTCGCTCAGCTGCTATCACGCTATCCACTGCACCACGCATACACGGTGAGCGTGCTACTACCTGTCTTCAAAAGCACTATCCCGCTCATTTGATCGATGTACTTTGGAGGCTAATTGCGACCCTCCTAATTAACCTATAAATATTTCCTTTGGTACAGGGGTTGGGGGCATGTTACCCTATTTTGGTACCGAGTTTGAGATTTATAACTTCATATTAAAGCGAGTTACGTGGTCTTGAAAATTGACCCGTTCATACCTATTTTATGTTATTTTTTATTCCATTATAAGTTTTCTAACGTAGAAAGAGGATTGTTTCTATGCAGAGAAAATACTAGGCAGGCCAAACAATCGAAAGTATCGTAAATAATATGAATAAATTAATTTTTATTGATTTTTCCTGTTTTTAAGCTCTGTTCTCACGTTCCCGAACTTATAAAAATTATTTTCCATATATATAGTTTCTTCTCAAATATAGAAAAATACATGAAATAAATAATATCATGTAAAATTAACAAAAGAAAAAATAAAGAAAAATCATCCACACCGGGATTCGAACCCGTGCCGCTTCGCTCAGCTGCTATCACGCTATTCGCTGCTCCACGCATACACGGGGAGCGTGCTACTACATGGCTTCAAAAGCACTATCCCGCTCAGTTGATCGATGTACTTTGGGGGCTTATTGCGACCTTCCTAGATAACCTATAAATATTTCCTTTGGTTCAGGGGTTGGGAGCATGTTACCCTATTATGGTACCGAGTTTGAGATTTATAACTTAATATAAAAGCGAGTTACGTGGTCTTGAAAATTGACCCGTACATACCTTTTTTATGTTATTTTTTATTCCATTATAAGTTTTTTAACGAAGAAAGAGGATTGTTTCTATGCAGAGAAAATACTAGGCAGGCCAAACAATCGAAAGTATCGTAAATAATATGAATAAATTAATTTTTATTGATTTTTCCTGTTTTTAAGCTCTCTTCTCATTTTCCCGAACTTAAAAAAATTATTTTTCATATATAGTTCCTTCTCAAATATAGAAAAATACATGAAATAAATAATATAATGTAAAATTAACAAAAGAAAAAAATAAGAAAAATCATCCACACCGGGATTCGAAACCGTACCGCTTCGCTCAGCTGCTGTCACGCTATTCGCTGCACCACGCATACACGGGGAGCGTGCTTCTACATAGCTTCAAAAGCACTCTCCTGGTCAGTTGATCGATGTACTTTGGGGGCCCATTGCGACCCTCCTACTTAACCTATAAATATTTCCTTTGGTACAGGGTTTAGGCGCATGGTACCCTATTTTGGTACCGAGTTCTAGATTTATAATTTAATATTAAAGCGAGTTACGTGGTCTTGAAAATTGACCAGTACATACCTATTTTATGTTATTTTTTATTACATTATGCGTTCTTTAACTAAGAAAGAGGATTGTTTCTATGCAGAGAACATACTAAGCAGGCAAAACTATCGAAAGTATCGTAAATAATATGAATAACTTAATTTTAATTGATTTTTCCTGTTTTTAAGCTCTGTTCTCACTTTCCCGAACTTAATAAAATTATTTTCCATATATATAGTTCCTTCTCAAATATAGAAAAACACATTAAATAAATAATATAATGTAAAATTAACAAAAAAAAAAGAAAAATCGTCCACATCGGGATTTGAACTCGTGCCGCCTCGCTCAACTGCTATCACGCTATCCGCTGCACCACGCATTCACGGTGAGCCTGCTACTACATGGCTTCAAAAGCACTATCCCGCTCAGTTGATCGATGTACTTTGGGGGCCCATTGCGACCCTCCTAATTAACCTATAAATATTTCCTTTGGTACAGGAGTTGGGGGCATGTTACCCTATTTTGGTACCGAGTTTGAGATTTATAACTTAATATTAAAGCGAGTTACGTGGTCTTGAAAATTGACACGTACATACCTATTTTATGTTATTTTTTATTCCATTATAAGTTGTTTAACGAAGAAAGAGGATTGTTTCTATGCAGAGAAAATACTAGGCAGGCCAAACAATCGAAAGTATCGTAAATAATATGAATAAATTAATTTTTATTGATTTTTCCTGTTTTTAAGCTCTCTTCTCATTTTCCCGAACTTAAAAAATTATTTTTCATATATAGTTCCTTCTCAAATATAGAAAAATACATGAAATAAATAATATCATGTAAAATTAACGAAAGAAAAAATAAAGAAAAATCATCCACACCGGGATTCGAACCCGTGCCGTTTCGCTCAGCTGCTATCACGCTATTCGCTGCTCCACGCATACACGGGGAGCGTGCTACTACATGGCTTCAAAAGCACTATCCCGCTCAGTTGATCGATGTACTTTGGGGGCCCATTGCGACCCTCCTAAATAACCTATAAATATTTCCTTTAGTACAGGGGTTGGGGGCATATTACCCTATTTTGGTACCGAGTTTGAGATTTATAACTTATTATTAAAGCGAGTTACGTGGTCTTGAAAATTGACCCGTACATACCTATTTTATGTTATTTTTTATTCCATTATAAGTTTTTTAACGAAGAAAGAGGATTGTTTCTATGCAGAGAAAATACTAGGCAGGCCAAACAATCGAGAGTATCGTAAATAATATGAATAAATTAATTTTTATTGATTTTTCCTGTTTTTAATCTCTGTTCTCATTTTCCCGAACTTAAAAAAATTATTTTCCATATATACAGTTCCTTCTCAAATATAGAAAAACACATTAAATAAATAATATAATGTAAAATTAACAAAAAAAAAGAAAAATCGTCCACATCGGGATTCGAACCCGTGCCGCCTCGCTCAGCTGCTATCACGCTATCCGCTGCACCACGCATACACGGTGAGCCTGCTACTACATGGCTTCAAAAGCACTATCCCGCTCAGTTGATCGATGTAATTTGGGGGCCCATTGCGACCCTCCTAATTAACCTATAAATATTTCCTTTGGTACAGGGGTTGGGGGCATGTTACCATATTTTGGTACCAAGTTTGAGATTTATAACTTAATATTAAAGCGAGTTACGTGGTCTTGAAAATTGACCCGTACATACCTATTTTATGTTATTTTTTATTCCATTATAAGTTTTTTAACGAAGAAAGAGGATTGTTTCTATGCAGAGAAAATACTAGGCAGGCCAAACAATCGAAAGTATCGTAAATAATATGAATAAATTAATTTTTAATGATTTTTCCTGTTTTTAAGCTCTATTCTCACTTTCCCGAACTTATAAATATTATTTTCTATATATATAGTTCCTTCTCAAATATAGAAAAACACATTAAATAAATAATATAATGTAAAATTAACAAAAAAAAAGAAAAATCGTCCACACCGGGATTCGAACCCGTGCCGCCTCGCTCAGCTGCTATCACGCTATCCACTGCACCACGCATACACGGTGAGCGTGCTACTACATGGCTTCAAAACCACTATTAAGCTCAGTTGCTCGATGTACTTTGGGGGGCCATTGCGACCCTCCTAATTAACCTATAAATATTTTCTTTGGTCCAGGGGTTGGGGGCATGTTACCTTATTTTGTTACCGAGTTTGAAATTTATAACTTAATATTAAAGCGAGTTACGTGGTCTTGAAAATTGGCCCGTACATACCTATTTTATGTTATTTTTTATTCCATTATAAGTTTTTTAACGAAGAAAGAGGATTGTTTCTATGCAGAGAAAATACTAGGCAGGCCAAACAATCGAAAGTATCGTAAATAATATGAATAAATTAATTTTTATTGATTTTTCCTGTTTTTAAGCTCTGTTCTCACTTTCCCGAACTTACAAAAATTATTTTCCATATATATAGTTCCTTCTCAAATATAGAAAAACACATTAAATAAATAATATAATGTAAAATTAACAATCAAAAGAAAAATCGTCCACACCGGGATTCGAACCCGTGCCGCCTCGCTCAGCTGCTATCACGCTATCCGCTGTACCACGCATTCACGGTGAGCCTGCTACTACATGGCTTCAAAAGCACTATCCCGCTCAGTTGATCGATGTACTTTGGGGGCCCATTGCGACCCTCCTAATTAACCTATAAATATTTCCTTTGGTACAGGGGTTGGGAGCATGTTACCCTATTATGGTACCGAGTTTGAGATTTATAACTTAATATTAAAGCGAGTTACGTGGTCTTGAAAATTGACCCGTACATACCTATTTTATGTTATTTTTTATTCCATTATAAGTTTTTTAACGAAGAAAGAGGATTGTTTCTATGCAGAGAAAATACTAGGCAGGCCAAACAATCGAAAGTATCGTAAATAATATGAATAAATTAATTTTTATTGATTTTTCCTGTTTTTAAGCTCTCTTCTCATTTTCCCGAACTTAAAAAATTATTTTTCATATATAGTTCCTTCTCAAATATAGAAAAATACATTAAATAAATAATATAATGTAAAATTAACAAAAAAAAGAAAAATCGTCCACATCGGGATTCGAACCCGTGCCGCCTCGCTCAGCTGCTATCACGCTATCCGCTGCACCACGCATACACGGTGAGCCTGCTACTACATGGCTTCAAAAGCACTATCCCGCTCAGTTGATCGATGTAATTTGGGGGCCCATTGCGACCCTCCTAATTAACCTATAAATATTTCCTTTGGTACAGGGGTTGGGGGCATGTTACCATATTTTGGTACCAAGTTTGAGATTTATAACTTAATATTAAAGCGAGTTACGTGGTCTTGAAAATTGACCCGTACATACCTATTTTATGTTATTTTTTATTCCATTATAAGTTGTTTAACGAAGAAAGAGGATTGTTTCTATGCAGAGAACATACTAAGCAGGCAAAACTATCGAAAGTATCGTAAATAATATGAATAACTTAATTTTAATTGATTTTTCCTGTTTTTAAGCTCTGTTCTCACGTTCCCGAACTTATAAAAATTATTTTCCATATATATAGTTCCTTCTCAAATATAGAAAAATACATGAAATAAATAATATCATGTAAAATTAACAAAAGAAAAAATAAAGAAAAATCATCCACACCGGGATTCGAACCCGTGCCGCTTCGCTCAGCTGCTATCACGCTATTCGCTGCTCCACGCATACACGGGGAGCGTGCTACTACATGGCTTCAAAAGCACTATCCCGCTCAGTTGATCGATGTACTTTGGGGGCTTATTGCGACCTTCCTAGATAACCTATAAATATTTCCTTTGGTTCAGGGGTTGGGAGCATGTTACCCTATTATGGTACCGAGTTTGAGATTTATAACTTAATATAAAAGCGAGTTACGTGGTCTTGAAAATTGACCCGTACATACCTTTTTTATGTTATTTTTTATTCTATTATAAGTTTTTTAACGAAGAAAGAGGATTGTTTCTATGCAGAGAAAATACTAGGCAGGCCAAACAATCGAAAGTATCGTAAATAATATGAATAAATTAATTTTTATTGATTTTTCCTGTTTTTAAGCTCTCTTCTCATTTTCCCGAACTTAAAAAAATTATTTTTCATATATAGTTCCTTCTCAAATATAGAAAAATACATGAAATAAATAATATAATGTAAAATTAACAAAAGAAAAAAAAAAGAAAAATCATCCACACCGGGATTCGAAACCGTACCGCTTCGCTCAGCTGCTGTCACGCTATTCGCTGCACCACGCATACACGGGGAGCGTGCTTCTACATAGCTTCAAAAGCACTCTCCTGGTCAGTTGATCGATGTACTTTGGGGGCCCATTGCGACCCTCCTACTTAACCTATAAATATTTCCTTTGGTACAGGGTTTAGGCGCATGGTACCCTATTTTGGTACCGAGTTCTAGATTTATAATTTAATATTAAAGCGAGTTACGTGGTCTTGAAAATTGACCAGTACATACCTATTTTATGTTATTTTTTATTCCATTATAAGTTTTTTAACGAAGAAAGAGGATTGTTTCTATGCAGAGAAAATACTAGGCAGGCCAAACAATCGAAAGTATCGTAAATAATATGAATAAATTAATTTTTATTGATTTTTCCTGTTTTTAAGCTCTGTTCTCACTTTCCCGAACTTATAAAAATTATTTTCCATATATATAGTTCCTTCTCAAATATAGAAAAACACATTAAATAAATAATATAATGTAAAATTAACAATCAAAAGAAAAATCGTCCACACCGGGATTCGAACCCGTGCCGCCTCGCTCAGCTGCTATCACGCTATCCGCTGCACCACGCATTCACGGTGAGCCTGCTACTACATGGCTTCAAAAGCACTATCCCGCTCAGTTGATCGATGTACTTTGGGGGCCCATTGCGACCCTCCTAATTAACCTATAAATATTTCCTTTGGTACAGGAGTTGAGGGCATGTTACCCTATTTTGGTACCGAGTTTGAGATTTATAACTTAATATTAAAGCGAGTTACGTGGTCTTGAAAATTGACACGTACATACCTATTTTATGTTATTTTTTATTCCATTATAAGTTGTTTAACGAAGAAAGAGGATTGTTTCTATGCAGAGAAAATACTAGGCAGGCCAAACAATCGAAAGTATCGTAAATAATATGAATAAATTAATTTTTATTGATTTTTCCTGTTTTTAAGCTCTGTTCTCACTTTCCCGAACTTAAAAAAATTATTTTCCATATATAGTTCCTTCTCAAATATAGAAAAACACATTAAATAAATAATATAATGTAAAATTAACAAAAAAAAAGAAAAATCGTCCATACCGGGATTCGAACCCGTGCCGTCTCACTCAGCTGCTATCACGCTATCCGCTGCACCACGCATTCACGGTGAGCCTGCTACTACATGGCTTCAAAAGCACTATCCCGCTCAGTTGATCGATGTACTTTGGGGGCCCATTGCGACCCTCCTAATTAACCTATAAATATTTCCTTTGGTACAGGGGTTGGGAGCATGTTACCCTATTTGGGTACCGAGTTTGAGATTTATAAATTCATATTAAAGCGAGTTACGTGGTCTTGAAAATTCACCCGTTCATACCTATTTTATGTTATTTTTTATTCCATTATAAGTTTTTTAACGTAGAAAGAGGATTTTTTCTATGCAGAGAAAATACTAGGCAGGCCAAACAATCGAAAGTATCGTAAATAATATGAATAAATTAATTTTTATAGATTTTTCCTGTTTTTAAGCTCTGTTCTCACTTTCCCGAACTTAAAAAAATTATTTTCCATATATAGTTCCTTCTCAAATATAGAAAAACACATTAAATAAATAATATAATGTAAAATTAACAAAAAAAAAGAAAAATCGTCCATACCGGGATTCGAACCCGTGCCGCCTCACTCAGCTGCTATCACGCCATCCGCTGCACCACGCATACACGGTGAGCGTGCTACTACATGGCTTCAAAAGCACTATCCCGCTCAGTTGATCGATGTAATTTGGGGGCCTTTGCGACCCTCCTAATTAACCTATAAATATTTCCTTTGGTACTGGGGTTGGGGGCATGTTACCCTATTTTGGTATCGAGTTTGAGATTTATAACTTATTATTAAAGCGAGTTACGTGGTCTTGAAAATTGACCCGTACATACCTATTTTATGTTATTTTTTATTCCATTATAAGTTTTTTAACGAAGAAAGAGGATTGTTTCTATGCAGAGAAAATACTAGGCAGGCCAAACAATCGAAAGTATCGTAAATAATATGAATAAATATAATTTTTATTGATTTTTCCTGTTTTTAAGTTCTGTTCTCACTTTCCCGAACTTATAAATATTATTTTCTATATATATAGTTCCTTCTCAAATATAGAAAAACACATTAAATAAATAATATAATGTAAAATTAACAAAAAAAAAGAAAAATCGTCCACACCGGGATTCGAACCCGTGCCGCCTCGCTCAGCTACTATAACGCTATCCACTGCACCACGCATACACGGTGAGCGTGCTACTACCTGTCTTCAAAAGCACTATCCCGCTCATTTGATCGATGTACTTTGGAGGCTAATTGCGACCCTCCTAATTAACCTATAAATATTTCCTTTGGTACAGGGGTTGGGGGCATGTTACCCTATTTTGGTACCGAGTTTGAGATTTATAACTTCATATTAAAGCGAGTTACGTGGTCTTGAAAATTGACCCGTTCATACCTATTTTATGTTATTTTTTATTCCATTATAAGTTTTCTAACGTAGAAAGAGGATTGTTTCTATGCAGAGAAAATACTAGGCAGGCCAAACAATCGAAAGTATCGTAAATAATATGAATAAATTAATTTTTATTGATTTTTCCTGTTTTTAAGCTCTGTTCTCACGTTCCCGAACTTATAAAAATTATTTTCCATATATATAGTTTCTTCTCAAATATAGAAAAATACATGAAATAAATAATATCATGTAAAATTAACAAAAGAAAAAATAAAGAAAAATCATCCACACCGGGATTCGAACCCGTGCCGCTTCGCTCAGCTGCTATCACGCTATTCGCTGCTCCACGCATACACGGGGAGCGTGCTACTACATGGCTTCAAAAGCACTATCCCGCTCAGTTGATCGATGTACTTTGGGGGCTTATTGCGACCTTCCTAGATAACCTATAAATATTTCCTTTGGTTCAGGGGTTGGGAGCATGTTACCCTATTATGGTACCGAGTTTGAGATTTATAACTTAATATAAAAGCGAGTTACGTGGTCTTGAAAATTGACCCGTACATACCTTTTTTATGTTATTTTTTATTCCATTATAAGTTTTTTAACGAAGAAAGAGGATTGTTTCTATGCAGAGAAAATACTAGGCAGGCCAAACAATCGAAAGTATCGTAAATAATATGAATAAATTAATTTTTATTGATTTTTCCTGTTTTTAAGCTCTCTTCTCATTTTCCCGAACTTAAAAAAATTATTTTTCATATATAGTTCCTTCTCAAATATAGAAAAATACATGAAATAAATAATATAATGTAAAATTAACAAAAGAAAAAAATAAGAAAAATCATCCACACCGGGATTCGAAACCGTACCGCTTCGCTCAGCTGCTGTCACGCTATTCGCTGCACCACGCATACACGGGGAGCGTGCTTCTACATAGCTTCAAAAGCACTCTCCTGGTCAGTTGATCGATGTACTTTGGGGGCCCATTGCGACCCTCCTACTTAACCTATAAATATTTCCTTTGGTACAGGGTTTAGGCGCATGGTACCCTATTTTGGTACCGAGTTCTAGATTTATAATTTAATATTAAAGCGAGTTACGTGGTCTTGAAAATTGACCAGTACATACCTATTTTATGTTATTTTTTATTACATTATGCGTTCTTTAACTAAGAAAGAGGATTGTTTCTATGCAGAGAACATACTAAGCAGGCAAAACTATCGAAAGTATCGTAAATAATATGAATAACTTAATTTTAATTGATTTTTCCTGTTTTTAAGCTCTGTTCTCACTTTCCCGAACTTAATAAAATTATTTTCCATATATATAGTTCCTTCTCAAATATAGAAAAACACATTAAATAAATAATATAATGTAAAATTAACAAAAAAAAAAGAAAAATCGTCCACATCGGGATTTGAACTCGTGCCGCCTCGCTCAGCTGCTATCACGCTATCCGCTGCACCACGCATTCACGGTGAGCCTGCTACTACATGGCTTCAAAAGCACTATCCCGCTCAGTTGATCGATGTACTTTGGGGGCCCATTGCGACCCTCCTAATTAACCTATAAATATTTCCTTTGGTACAGGAGTTGGGGGCATGTTACCCTATTTTGGTACCGAGTTTGAGATTTATAACTTAATATTAAAGCGAGTTACGTGGTCTTGAAAATTGACACGTACATACCTATTTTATGTTATTTTTTATTCCATTATAAGTTGTTTAACGAAGAAAGAGGATTGTTTCTATGCAGAGAAAATACTAGGCAGGCCAAACAATCGAAAGTATCGTAAATAATATGAATAAATTAATTTTTATTGATTTTTCCTGTTTTTAAGCTCTCTTCTCATTTTCCCGAACTTAAAAAATTATTTTTCATATATAGTTCCTTCTCAAATATAGAAAAATACATGAAATAAATAATATCATGTAAAATTAACGAAAGAAAAAATAAAGAAAAATCATCCACACCGGGATTCGAACCCGTGCCGTTTCGCTCAGCTGCTATCACGCTATTCGCTGCTCCACGCATACACGGGGAGCGTGCTACTACATGGCTTCAAAAGCACTATCCCGCTCAGTTGATCGATGTACTTTGGGGGCCCATTGCGACCCTCCTAAATAACCTATAAATATTTCCTTTAGTACAGGGGTTGGGGGCATATTACCCTATTTTGGTACCGAGTTTGAGATTTATAACTTATTATTAAAGCGAGTTACGTGGTCTTGAAAATTGACCCGTACATACCTATTTTATGTTATTTTTTATTCCATTATAAGTTTTTTAACGAAGAAAGAGGATTGTTTCTATGCAGAGAAAATACTAGGCAGGCCAAACAATCGAGAGTATCGTAAATAATATGAATAAATTAATTTTTATTGATTTTTCCTGTTTTTAATCTCTGTTCTCATTTTCCCGAACTTAAAAAAATTATTTTCCATATATACAGTTCCTTCTCAAATATAGAAAAACACATTAAATAAATAATATAATGTAAAATTAACAAAAAAAAAGAAAAATCGTCCACATCGGGATTCGAACCCGTGCCGCCTCGCTCAGCTGCTATCACGCTATCCGCTGCACCACGCATACACGGTGAGCCTGCTACTACATGGCTTCAAAAGCACTATCCCGCTCAGTTGATCGATGTAATTTGGGGGCCCATTGCGACCCTCCTAATTAACCTATAAATATTCCTTTGGTACAGGGGTTGGGGGCATGTTACCATATTTTGGTACCAAGTTTGAGATTTATAACTTAATATTAAAGCGAGTTACGTGGTCTTGAAAATTGACCCGTACATACCTATTTTATGTTATTTTTTATTCCATTATAAGTTTTTTAACGAAGAAAGAGGATTGTTTCTATGCAGAGAAAATACTAGGCAGGCCAAACAATCGAAAGTATCGTAAATAATATGAATAAATTAATTTTTAATGATTTTTCCTGTTTTTAAGCTCTGTTCTCACTTTCCCGAACTTATAAATATTATTTTCTATATATATAGTTCCTTCTCAAATATAGAAAAACACATTAAATAAATAATATAATGTAAAATTAACAAAAAAAAAGAAAAATCGTCCACACCGGGATTCGAACCCGTGCCGCCTCGCTCAGCTGCTATCACGCTATCCACTGCACCACGCATACACGGTGAGCGTGCTACTACATGGCTTCAAAACCACTATTAAGCTCAGTTGCTCGATGTACTTTGGGGGGCCATTGCGACCCTCCTAATTAACCTATAAATATTTTCTTTGGTCCAGGGGTTGGGGGCATGTTACCTTATTTTGTTACCGAGTTTGAAATTTATAACTTAATATTAAAGCGAGTTACGTGGTCTTGAAAATTGGCCCGTACATACCTATTTTATGTTATTTTTTATTCCATTATAAGTTTTTTAACGAAGAAAGAGGATTGTTTCTATGCAGAGAAAATACTAGGCAGGCCAAACAATCGAAAGTATCGTAAATAATATGAATAAATTAATTTTTATTGATTTTTCCTGTTTTTAAGCTCTGTTCTCACTTTCCCGAACTTACAAAAATTATTTTCCATATATATAGTTCCTTCTCAAATATAGAAAAACACATTAAATAAATAATATAATGTAAAATTAACAATCAAAAGAAAAATCGTCCACACCGGGATTCGAACCCGTGCCGCCTCGCTCAGCTGCTATCACGCTATCCGCTGCACCACGCATTCACGGTGAGCCTGCTACTACATGGCTTCAAAAGCACTATCCCGCTCAGTTGATCGATGTACTTTGGGGGCCCATTGCGACCCTCCTAATTAACCTATAAATATTTCCTTTGGTACAGGGGTTGGGAGCATGTTACCCTATTATGGTACCGAGTTTGAGATTTATAACTTAACATTAAAGCGAGTTACGTGGTCTTGAAAATTGACCCGTACATACCTATTTTATGTTATTTTTTATTCCATTATAAGTTTTTTAACGAAGAAAGAGGATTGTTTCTATGCAGAGAAAATACTAGGCAGGCCAAACAATCGAAAGTATCGTAAATAATATGAATAAATTAATTTTTATTGATTTTTCCTGTTTTTAAGCTCTCTTCTCATTTTCCCGAACTTAAAAAATTATTTTTCATATATAGTTCCTTCTCAAATATAGAAAAATACATTAAATAAATAATATAATGTAAAATTAACAAAAAAAAGAAAAATCGTCCACATCGGGATTCGAACCCGTGCCGCCTCGCTCAGCTGCTATCACGCTATCCGCTGCACCACGCATACACGGTGAGCCTGCTACTACATGGCTTCAAAAGCACTATCCCGCTCAGTTGATCGATGTAATTTGGGGGCCCATTGCGACCCTCCTAATTAACCTATAAATATTTCCTTTGGTACAGGGGTTGGGGGCATGTTACCATATTTTGGTACCAAGTTTGAGATTTATAACTTAATATTAAAGCGAGTTACGTGGTCTTGAAAATTGACCCGTACATACCTATTTTATGTTATTTTTTATTCCATTATAAGTTGTTTAACGAAGAAAGAGGATTGTTTCTATGCAGAGAACATACTAAGCAGGCAAAACTATCGAAAGTATCGTAAATAATATGAATAACTTAATTTTAATTGATTTTTCCTGTTTTTAAGCTCTGTTCTCACTTTCCGGAACTTAATAAAATTATTTTCCATATATATAGTTCCTTCTCAAATATAGAAAAACACATTAAATAAATAATATAATGTAAAATTAACAAAAAAAAAAGAAAAATCGTCCACATCGGGATTTGAACCCGTGCCGCCTCGCTCAGCTGCTATCACGCTATCCGCTGCACCACGCATTCACGGTAAGCCTGCTACTACATGGCTTCAAAAGCACTATCCCGCTCAGTTGATCGATGTACTTTGGGGGCCCATTGCGACCCTCCTATATAACCTATAAATATTTCCTTTGGTTCAGGTGTTGGGAGCATGTTACCCTATTATGGTACCGAGTTTGAGATTTATAACTTAATATTAAAGCGAGTTACGTGGTCTTGAAAATTGACCCGTACATACCTATTTTATGTTATTTTTTATTCCATTATAAGTTTTTTAACGAAGAAAGAGGATTGTTTCTATGCAGAGAAAATACTAGGCAGGCCAAACAATCGAAAGTATCGTAAATAATATGAATAAATTAATTTTTATTGATTTTTCCTGTTTTTAAGCTCTGTTCTCACTTTCCCGAACTTAAAAAAATTATTTTCCATATATATAGTTCCTTCTCAAATATAGAAAAACACATTAAATAAATAATATAATGTAAAATTAACAACAAAAAAAAAGAAAAATCGTCCACATCGAGATTCGAACCCGTGCCGCCTCGCTGAGATGCTATCACGCTATCCACTGCACCACGCATACACGGTGAGCCTGCTACTACATGGCTTCAAAAGCACTATCCCGCTCAGTTGATCGATGTACTTTGGGGGCCCATTGCGACCCGCCTAAGTAACCTATAAATATTTCCTTTGATACAGGGGTGGGGGCATGTTACCCTATTTTGGTACCAAGTTTGAGATGTATAACTTAATATTAAAGCGAGTTACGTGGTCTTGAAAATTGACCCGTACATACCTATTTTATTCCATTATAAGTTTTTTAACGAAGAAAGAGGATTGTTTCTATGCAGAGAAAATACTAGGCAGGCCAAACAATCGAAAGTATCGTAAATAATATGAATAAATTAATTTTTATTGATTTTTCCTGTTTTTAAGCTCTGTTCTCATTTTCCCGAACTTAAAAAAATTATTTTCCATATATAGTTCCTTCTCAAATATAGAAAAACACATTAAATAAATAATATAATGTAAAATTAACAAAAAAAAAAAGAAAAATCGTCCACACCGGGATTCAAACCCGTGCCGCCTCGCTCAGCTGCTATCACACTATCCGCTGCACCACGCATACACGGTGAGCCTGCTACTACATGGCTTCAAAACCACTATTAAGCTCAGTTGCTCGATGTACTTTGGGGGGCCATTGCGACCCTCCTAATTAACCTATAAACATTTTCTTCGGTCCAGGGGTTGGGGGCATGTTACCTTATTTTGGTACCGAGTTTGAAATTTATAACTTAATATTAAAGCGAGTTACGCGGTCTTGAAAATTGACCCGTACATACCTATTTTATGTTATTTTTTATTCCATTATAAGTTTTTTAACGAAGAAAGAGGATTGTTTCTATGCAGAGAAAATACTAGGCAGGCCAAACAATCGAAAGTATCGTAAATAATATGAATAAATTAATTTTTATTGATTTTTCCTGTTTTTAAGGTCTGTTCTCATTTTCCCGAATTAAAAAAAATTATTTTCCATATATAGTTCCTTCTCAAATATAGAAAAACACATTAAATAAATAATATAATGTAAAATTAACAAAAAAAAAGAAAAATCGTCCACACCGGGATTCAAACCCGTGCCGCCTCGCTCAGCTGCTATCACACTATCCGCTGCACCACGCATACACGGTGAGCGTGCTACTACATGGCTTCAAAAGCACTATTAAGCTCAGTTGCTCGATGTACTTAAGGGGGGCCATTGCGACCGTCCTAATTAACCTATAAATATTTCCTTCGGTACAGGGGTTGGGGGCATGTTACCCTAGTTTGGTACCGAGTTTGAGATTTATAACTTATTATTAAAGCGAGTTACGTGGTCTTGAAAATTGACCCGTACATACCTATTTTATGTTATTTTTTATTCCATTATAAGTTTTTTAACTAAGAAAGAGGATTGTTTCTATGCAGAGAAAATACTAGGCAGGCCAAACAATCGAAAGTATCGTAAATGATATGAATGAATGAATTTTTATTGATTTTTCCTGTTTTTAAGCTCTGTTCTCACTTTCCCGAACTTAAAAAAATTATTTTCCATATATATAGTTCCTTCTCAAATATAGAAAAACTCATTAAATAAATAATATAATGTAAAATAAACAAAAAAAAAGAAAAATCGTCCACACCGGGATTCGAACCCGTGCCGCCTCGCTCAGCTGCTATCACGCTATCCGCTGCACCACGCATACACGGTGAGCCTGCTACTACATGGCTTCAAAAGCACTATTAAGCTCAATTGCTCGATGTACTTTGGGGGGCCATTGCGACCCTCCTATTTACTTATAAATATTTCCTTTGGTACAGAGGTTGGGGGCATGATACCCTATTCTGGTACCGAGTTTGAGATTTATAACTTAATATTAAAGCGAGTTACGTGGTCTTGAAAATTGACCCGTACATACCTATTTTATTCCATTATAAGTTTCTTAACGAAGAAAGAGGATTGTTTCTATGCAGAGAAAATACTAGGCAGGCCAAACAATCGAAAGTATAGTAAATAATATGAATAAATTAATTTTTATTAATTTTTCCTGTTTTTAAGCTCTGTTCTCACTTTCCCGAACTTAAAAAAATTATTTTCCATATATATAGTTCCTTCTCAAATATAAAAAAACACATTAAATAAATAATATAATGTAAAATAAACAAAAAAAAAAGAAAAATCGTCCACACCGGGATTCGAACCCGTTCCGCCTCGCTCAGCTGCTATCACGCTATTCGCTGCACAACGCATACACGGCGAGCGTGCTACTACATGGCTTCAAAACCACTATTAAGCTCAGTTGCTCGATGTACTTTGGGGGGCCATTGCGACCCTCCTAATTAACCTATAAATATTTTCTTTGGTCCAGGGGTTGGGGGCATGTTACCTTATTTTGGTACCGAGTTTGAAATTTATAACTTAATATTAAAGCGAGTTACGTGGTCTTGAAAATTGGCCAGTACATACCTATTTTATGTTATTTTTTATTCCATTATAAGTTTTTTAACGAAGAAAGAGGATTATTTCTATGCAGAGAAAATACTAGGCAGGCCAAACAATCGAAAGTATCGTAAATAATATGAATGAATGAATTTTTATTGATTTTTCTTGTTTTTAAGCTCTGTTCTCACTTTCCCGAACTTAAAAAAATTATTTTCCATATATATAGTTCCTTCTCAAATATAGAAAAACTCATTAAATAAATAATATAATGTAAAATAAACAAAAATAAAGAAAAATCGTCCACACCGGGATTCGAACCCGTGCCGCCTCGCTCAGCTGCTCTCACGCTATCCGCTGCACCACGCATATACGGTGAGCGTGCTACTACATGGCTTCAAAAGCACTATCCCGCTCAGTTGATCGATGTACTTTGGGGGCCATTGCGACCCTCCTAATTAACCTATAAATATTTCGTTTGGTACAGGGGGTGGGGGCATGTTACCCTATTTGGGTACCGAGTTTGAAATTTATAACTTAATATTAAAGCGAGTTACGTGGTCTTGAAAATTGGCCCGTACATACCTATTTTATGTTATTTTTTATTCCATTATAAGTTTTTTAACGAAGAAAGAGGATTGTTTCTATGCAGAGAAAATACTAGGCAGGCCAAACAATCGAAAGTATCGTAAATATTAAGAATAAATTAATTTTTATTGATTTTTCCTGTTTTTAAGCTCTGTTCTCATTTTCCCGAACTTAAAAAAATTATTTTCCATATATAGTTCCTTCTCAAATATAGAAAAACACATTAAATAAATATTATAATGTAAAATTAACAACAAAAAAAAAGAAAAATCGTCCACACCGGGATACAAACCCGTGCCGCCTCGTTCAGCTGCTATCACGCTATCCGCTGCACCACGCATTTTTCCTGTTTTTAAGCTCTGTTCTCACTTTCCCGAACCTAAAAAATTATTTTCCATATATATAGTTCCTTCTCAAATATAGAAAAACACATTAAATAAACGGTGAGCGTGCTACTACATGGCTTCAAAAGCACTATTAAGCTCAGTAGCTCGATGTACTTTGGGGGGCCATTGCGACCCTCCTAATTAACCTATAAATATTTCCTTTGGTACAGCGGTTGGGGGCATGATACCCTATTCTGGTACTGAGTTTGAGATTTATAACGTAATATTAAAGCGAGTTACGTGGTCTTGAAAATTGACCCGTACATACCTATTTTATGTTATTTTTTATTCCATTATAAGTTTTTTAACGAAGAAAGAGGATTGTTTCTATGCAGAGAAAATACTAGGCAGGCCAAACAATCGAAAGTATCGTAAATAATATGAATAAATTAATTTTTATTGATTTTTCCTGTTTTTAAGCTCTGTTCTCACTTTCCCGAACCTAAAAAATTATTTTCCATATATATAGTTCCTTCTCAAATATAGAAAAACACATTAAATAAATAATACAATGTAAAATAAACAAAAAAAAAGAAAAATCGTCCACACCGGGATTCGAACCCGTGCCGCCTCGCTCAGCTGCTATCACGCTATCCGCTGCACCACGCATACACGGTGAGCGTGCTACTACATGGCTTCAAAAGCACTATCCCGCTCAGTTGATCGATGTAATTTGGGGGCCCATTGCGACCCTCCTAATTAACCTATAAATATTTCCTTTGGTACAGGGGTTTGGGGCATGTTACCATATTTTGGTACAAAGTTTGAGATTTATAACTTAATATTAAAGCGAGTTACGTGGTCTTGAAAATTGACCCACCCGTACATACCTATTTTATGTTATTTTTTATTCCATTATAAGTTTTTTAACGAAGGAAGAGGATTGTTTCTATGCAGAGAAAATACTAGGCAGGCTAAACAATCGAAAGTATCGTAAATAATATGAATAAATTAATTTTTATTGATTTTTCCTGTTTTTAAGCTCTGTTCTCACTTTCCCGAACTTAAAAAAATTATTTTCCATATATATAGTTCCTTCTCAAATATAGAAAAACACATTAAATAAATAATAAAATGTAAAATAAAAAAAAAAAAGAAAAATCGTCCACGCCGGGATTCGAACCCGTGCCGCCTCGCTCAGCTGCTATCACGCTATCCGCTGCACCACGCATACACGGTGAGCATGCTACTACGTGGCTTCAAAAGCACTATTAAGCTCAGTTGCTCGATGTACTTTGGGGGGCCATTGCGACCCTCTTAATTAACCTATAAATATTTCCTTTGGTACAGAGGTTGGGGGCATGATACCCTATTCTGGTACCGAGTTTGAGATTTATAAATTAATATTAAAGCGAGTTACGTGGTCTTGAAAATTGACCCGTACATACCTATTTTATGTTATTTTTTATTCCATTATAAGTTTTTTAACGAAGAAAGAGGATTGTTTCTATGCAGAGAAAATACTAGGCAGGCCAAACAATCGAAAGTATCGTAAATAATATGAATAAATTAATTTTTATTGATTTTTCCTGTTTTTAAGCTCTGTTCTCACTTTCCCGAACTTAAAAAAATTATTTTCCATATATATAGTTCCTTCTCAAATATAGAAAAACACATTAAATAAATAATATAATATAAAATAAACAAAAAAAAAGAAAAATCGTCCACACCGGGATTCGAACCCGTGCCGCCTCGCTCAGCTGCTATCACGCTATCCGCTGCACCACGCATACACGGTGAGCGTGCTACTACATGGCTTCAAAAGCACTATTAAGCTCAGTTGCTCGATGTACTTTGGGGGGCCATTGCGACCCTGCTAATTAACCTATAAATATTTCCTTTGGTACAGAGGTTGGGGGCATGATACCCTATTCTGGTACCGAGTTTGAGATTTATAACGTAATATTAAAGCGAGTTACGTGGTCTTGAAAATTGACCCGTACATACCTATTTTATGTTATTTTTTATTCCATTATAAGTTTTTTAACGAAGAAAGAGGATTGTTTCTATGCAGAGAAAATGCTAGGCAGGCCAAACAATCGAAAGTATCGTAAATAATATGAATAAATTAATTTTTATTGATTTTTTCTGTTTTTAAGCTCTGTTCTCACTTTCCCGAACTTAAAAAAATTATTTTCCATATATATAGTTCCTTCTCAAATATAGAAAAACACATTAAATAAATAATATAATGTAAAATAAACAAAAAAAAAGAAAAATCGTCCACACCGGGACTCGAACCCGTGCCGCCTTGCTCAGCTGCTATATCGCTATCCGCTGCACCACGCATACACGGTGAGCGTGCTACTACATGGCTTCAAAAGCACTATTAAGCTCAGTTGCTCGATGTAATTTGGGGGGCCATTGCGACCCTCCTAATTAACCTATAAATATTTCCTTTGGTACAGAGGTTGGGGGCATGATACCCTATTCTGGTACCGAGTTTGAGATTTATAACTTAATATTAAAGCGAGTTACGTGGTCTTGAAAATTGACCCGTACATACCTATTTTATGTTATTTTTTAATCCATTATAAGTTTTTTAACGAAGAAAGAGGATTGTTTCTATGCAGAGAAAATACTAGGCAGGCCAAACAATCGAAAGTATCTTAAATAATATGAATAAATTATTTTTTATTGATTTTTCCCGTTTTTAAGCTCTGTTCTCATTCCCGAACTTAAAAAAATTATTTTCCATATATATAGTTCCTTCTCAAATATAGAAAAACACATTAAATAAATAATATAATGTAAAATAAAAAAAAAAAAGAAAAATCGTCCACGCCGGGATTCGAACCCGTGCCGCCTCGCTCAGCTGCTATCACGCTATCCGCTGCACCACGCATACACGGTGAGCATGCTACTACGTGGCTTCAAAAGCACTATTAAGCTCAGTTGCTCGATGTACTTTGGGGGGCCATTGCGACCCTCTTAATTAACCTATAAATATTTCCTTTGGTACAGAGGTTGGGGGCATGATACCCTATTCTGGTACCGAGTTTGAGATTTATAAATTAATATTAAAGCGAGTTACGTGGTCTTGAAAATTGACCCGTACATACCTATTTTATGTTATTTTTTATTCCATTATAAGTTTTTTAACGAAGAAAGAGGATTGTTTCTATGCAGAGAAAATACTAGGCAGGCCAAACAATCGAAAGTATCGTAAATAATATGAATAAATTAATTTTTATTGATTTTTCCTGTTTTTAAGCTCTGTTCTCACTTTCCCGAACTTAAAAAAATTATTTTCCATATATATAGTTCCTTCTCAAATATAGAAAAACACATTAAATAAATAATATAATATAAAATAAACAAAAAAAAAGAAAAATCGTCCACACCGGGATTCGAACCCGTGCCGCCTCGCTCAGCTGCTATCACGCTATCCGCTGCACCACGCATACACGGTGAGCGTGCTACTACATGGCTTCAAAAGCACTATTAAGCTCAGTTGCTCGATGTACTTTGGGGGGCCATTGCGACCCTGCTAATTAACCTATAAATATTTCCTTTGGTACAGAGGTTGGGGGCATGATACCCTATTCTGGTACCGAGTTTGAGATTTATAACGTAATATTAAAGCGAGTTACGTGGTCTTGAAAATTGACCCGTACATACCTATTTTATGTTATTTTTTATTCCATTATAAGTTTTTTAACGAAGAAAGAGGATTGTTTCTATGCAGAGAAAATGCTAGACAGGCCAAACAATCGAAAGTATCGTAAATAATATGAATAAATTAATTTTTATTGATTTTTCCTGTTTTTAAGCTCTGTTCTCACTTTCCCGAACTTAAAAAAATTATTTTCCATATATATAGTTCCTTCTCAAATATAGAAAAACACATTAAATAAATAATATAATGTAAAATAAACAAAAAAAAAGAAAAATCGTCCACACCGGGACTCGAACCCGTGCCGCCTTGCTCAGCTGCTATATCGCTATCCGCTGCACCACGCATACACGGTGAGCGTGCTACTACATGGCTTCAAAAGCACTATTAAGCTCAGTTGCTCGATGTAATTTGGGGGGCCATTGCGACCCTCCTAATTAACCTATAAATATTTCCTTTGGTACAGAGGTTGGGGGCATGATACCCTATTCTGGTACCGAGTTTGAGATTTATAACTTAATATTAAAGCGAGTTACGTGGTCTTGAAAATTGAACCGTACATACCTATTTTATGTTATTTTTTAATCCATTATAAGTTTTTTAACGAAGAAAGAGGATTGTTTCTATGCAGAGAAAATACTAGGCAGGCCAAACAATCGAAAGTATCTTAAATAATATGAATAAATTATTTTTTATTGATTTTTCCCGTTTTTAAGCTCTGTTCTCATTCCCGAACTTAAAAAAATTATTTTCCATATATATAGTTCCTTCTCAAATATAGAAAAACACATTAAATAAATAATATTATATAAAATAAACAAAAAAAAAGAAAAATCGTCCACACCGGGATTCGAACCCGTGCCGCCTCGCTCAGCTGCTATCACGCTATCCGCTGCACCACGCATACACGGTGAGCCTGCTACTACATGGCTTCAAAAGCACTATCCCGCTCAGTTGATCGATGTAATTTGGGGGCCCATTGCGACCCTCCTAATTAACCTATAAATATTTCCTTTGGTACAGGGGCTGGGGGCATGTTACCATATTTTGGTACCAAGTTTGAGATTTATAACTTAATATTAAAGCGAGTTACGTAGTCTTGAAAATTGATCCGTACATACCTATTTTATGTTATTTTTTATTCCATTATAAGTTTTTTAACGAAGGAAGAGGATTGTTTCTATGCAGAGAAAATACTAGGCAGGCCAAACAATCGAAAGTATCGTAAATAATATGAATAAATTAATTTTTATTGATTTTTCCTGTTTTTAAGCTCTGTTCTCACTTTCCCGAACTTAAAAAAATTATTTTCCATATATATAGTTCCTTCTCAAATATAGAAAAACATATTAAATAAATAATATAATGTAAAATAAACAAAAAAAAGAAAAATCGTCCACGCCGGGATTCGAACCCGTGCCGCCTCGCTCAGCTGCTATCACGCTATCCGCTGCACCACGCATACACGGTGAGCATGCTACTACATGGCTTCAAAAGCACTATTAAGCTCAGTTGCTCGATGTACTTTGGGGGGCCATTGCGACCCTCCTAATTAACCTATAAATATTTCCTTTGGTACAGAGGTTGGGGGCATGATACCCTATTCTGGTACCGAGTTTGAGATTTATAACTTAATATTAAAGCGAGTTACATGGTCTTGAAAATTGACCCGTACATACCTATTTTATGTTATTTTTTATTCCATTATAAGTTTTTTAACGAAGAAAGAGGATTGTTTCTATGCAGAGAAAATACTAGGCAGGCCAAACAATCGAAAGTATCTTAAATAATATGAATAAATTAATTTTTATTGATTTTTCCTGTTTTTAAGCTCTGTTCTCACTTTCCCGAACTTAAAAAAATTATTTTCCATATATATAGTTCCTTCTCAAATATAGAAAAACACATTAAATAAATAATATAATGTAAAATAAACAAAAAAAAAGAAAAATCGTCCACACCGGGACACGAACCCGTGCCGCCTTGCTCAGCTGCTATCTCGCTATCCGCTGCACCACGCATACACGGTGAGCGTGCTACTACATGGCTTCAAAAGCACTATTAAGCTCAGTTGCTCGATGTAATTTGGGGGGCCATTGCGACCCTCCTAATTAACCTATAAATATTTCCTTTGGTACAGAGGTTGGGGGCATGACACCCTATTCTGGTACCGAGTTTGAGATTTATAACTTAATATTAAAGCGAGTTACGTGGTCTTGAAAATTGACCCGTACATACCTATTTTATGTTATTTTTTAATCCATTATAAGTTTTTTAACGAAGAAAGAGGATTGTTTCTATGCAGAGAAAATACTAGGCAGGCCAAACAATCGAAAGTATCTTAAATAATATGAATAAATTATTTTTTATTGATTTTTCCCGTTTTTAAGCTCTGTTCTCATTCCCGAACTTAAAAAAATTATTTTCCATATATATAGTTCCTTCTCAAATATAGAAAAACACATTAAATAAATAATATAATGTAAAATTAACAAAAAAAAAAAAGAAAAATCGTCCACATCAGGATTCGAACCCGTGCCGCCTCGCTCAGCTGCTATCACGCTATCCGCTGCACCACGCATACACGGTGAGCGTGCTACTACATGGCTTCAAAAGCACTATTAAGCTCAGTTGCTCGATGTACTTTGGGGGGCCATTGCGACCCTCCTAATTAACCTATAAATATTTTCTTTGGTACAGAGGTTGGGGGCATGATACCCTATTCTGGTACCGAGTTTGAGATTTATAACTTAATATTAAAGCGAGTTACGTGGTCTTGAAAATTGACCCGTACATACCTATTTTATGTTATTTTTTATTCCATTATAAGTTTTTTAACGAAGAAAGAGGATTGTTTCTATGCAGAGAAAATACTAGGCAGGCCAAACAATCGAAAGTATCGTAAATAATATGAATAAATTAATTTTTATTGATTTTTCCTGTTTTTAAGCTCTGTTCTCATTTTCCCGAACTTAAAAAAATTATTTTCCATATATACAGTTCCTTCTCAAATATAGAAAAACACATTAAATAAATAATATAATGTAAAATTAACAAAAAAAAAGAAAAATCGTCCACATCGGGATTCGAACCCGTGCCGCCTCGCTTAGCTGCTATCATACTATCCGCTGCACCACGCATACACGGTGAGCCTGCTACTACATGGCTTCAAAAGCACTTTCCCGCTCAGTTGATCGATGTAATTTGGGGGCCCATTGCGACCCTCCTAATTAACCTATAAATATTTCCTTTGGTAGAGGGGTTAAGGGCATGTTACCATATTTTGGTACCAAGTTTGAGATTTATAACTTAATATTAAAGCGAGTTACGTGGTCTTGAAAATTGACCCGTACATACCTATTTTATGTTATTTTTTATTCCATTATAAGTTTTTTAACGAAAAAAGAGGATTGTTTCTATGCAGAGAAAATACTAGACAGGCCAAACAATCGAAAGTATCGTAAATAATATGAATAAATCAATTTTTATTGATTTTTCCTGTTTTTAAGCTCAGTTCTCACTTTCCCGAACTTAAAAAAATTATTTTCCATATATATAGTTCCCTCTCAAATATAGAAAAACACATTAAATAAATAATATAATGTAAAATAAACAAAAAAAAGAAAAATCGTCCACGCCGGGATTCGAACCCGTGCCGCCTCGCTCAGCTGCTATCACGCTATCCGCTGCACCACGCATACACGGTGAGCGTGCTACTACATGGCTTCAAAAGCACTATTAAGCTCAGTTGCTCGATGTACTTTGGGGGGCCATTGCGACCCTCCTAATTAACCTATAAATATTTCCTTTAGTACAGAGGTTGGGGGCATGATACCCTATTCTGGTACCGAGTTTGAGATTTATAACGTAATATTAAAGCGAGTTACGTGGTCTTGAAAATTGACCCGTACATACCTATTTTATGTTATTTTTTATTCCATTATAAGTTTTTTAACGAAGAAAGAGGATTGTTTCTATGCAGAGAAAATGCTAGGCAGGCCAAACAATCGAAAGTATCGTAAATAATATGAATAAATTAATTTTTATTGATTTTTCCTCTTTTTAAGCTCTGTTCTCACTTTCCCGAACTTAAAAAAATTATTTTCCATATATATAGTTCCTTCTCAAATATAGAAAAACACATTAAATAAATAATATAATGTAAAATAAACAAAAAAAAAAGAAAAATCGTCCACACAGGGATTCGAACCCGTGCCGCCTCGCTCATCTGCTATCACGCTATCCGCTGCACCACGCATACACGGTGAGCGTGCTACTACGTGGCTTCAAAAGCACTATTAAGCTCAGTTGCTCGATGTAATTTGGGGGGCCATTGCGACCCTCCTAATTAACCTATAAATATTTCCTTTGGTACAGAGGTTGGGGGCATGATACCCTATTCTGGTACCGAGTTTGAGATTTATAACTTAATATTAAAGCGAGTTAGGTGGTCTTGAAAATTGACCCGTACATACCTATTTTATGTTATTTTTTATTCCATTATAAGTTTTTTAACGAATAAAGAGGATTGTTTCTATGCAGAGAAAATACTAGGCAGGCCAAACAATCGAAAGTATCTTAAATAATATGAATAAATTAATTTTTATTGATTTTTCCTGTTTTTAAGCTCTGTTCTCATTTCCCGAACTTAAAAAAATTATTTTCCATATATATAGTTCCTTCTCAAATATAGAAAAACACATTAAATAAATAATATAATGTAAAATTAACAACAAAAAAAAAGAAAAATCGTCCACATCGGGATTCGAACCCGTGCCGCCTCGCTCAGCTGCTATCACGCTATCCGCTGCACCACGCATACACGGTGAGCGTGCTACTACATGGCTTCAAAAGCACTATTAAGCTCAGTTGCTCGATGTAATTTGGGGGGCCATTGCGACCCTCCTAATTAACCTATAAATATTTCCTTTGGTACAGAGGTTGGGGGCATGATACCCTATTCTGGTACCGAGTTTGAGATTTATAACTTAATATTAAAGCGAGTTTTGTGGTCTTGAAAATTGACCCGTACATACCTATTTTATGTTATTTTTTATTCCATTATAAGTTTTTTAACGAATAAAGAGGATTGTTTCTATGCAGAGAAAATACTAGGCAGGCCAAACAATCGAAAGTATCTTAAATAATATGAATAAATTAATTTTTATTGAATTTTCCTGTTTTTAAGCTCTGTTCTCATTTCCCGAACTTAAAAAAATTATTTTCCATATATATAGTTCCTTCTCAAATATAGAAAAACACATTAAATAAATAATATAATGTAAAATTAACAACAAAAAAAAAGAAAAATCGTCCACACCGGGATTCGAACCCGTGCCGCCTCGCTCAGCTGCTATCACGCTATCCGCTGCACCACGCATACACGGTGAGCGTGCTACTACATGGCTTCAAAAGCACTATTAAGCTCAGTTGCTCGATGTAATTTGGGGGGCCATTGCGACCCTCCTAATTAACCTATATATATTTCCTTTGGTACAGAGGTTGGGGGCATGATACCCTATTCTGGTACCGAGTTTGAGATTTATAACTTAATATTAAAGCGAGTTACGTGGTCTTGAAAATTGACCCGTACATACCTATTTTATGTTATTTTTTATTCCATTATAAGTTTTTTAACGAAGAAAGAGGATTGTTTCTATGCAGAGAAAATACTAGGCAGGCCAAACAATCGAAAGTATCTTAAATAATATGAATAAATTAATTTTTATTGATTTTTCCCGTTTTTAAGCTCTGTTCTCATTCCCGAACTTAAAAAAATTATTTTCCATATATATAGTTCCTTCTCAAATATAGAAAATCACATTAAATAAATAATATAATGTAAAATTAACAAAAAAAAAAGAAAAATCGTCCACATCGGGATTCGAACCCGTGCCGCCTCGCTCAGCTGCTATCACGCTATCCGCTGCACCACGCATACACGGTGAGCGTGCTACTACATGGCTTCAAAAGCACTATTAAGCTCAGTTGCTCGATGTACTTTGGGGGGCCATTGCGACCCTCCTAATTAACCTATAAATATTTCCTTTGGTACAGGGGTTTGGGGCATGTTACCATATTTTGGTACAAAGTTTGAGATTTATAACTTAATATTAAAGCGAGTTACGTGGTCTTGAAAATTGACCCGTACATACCTATTTTATGTTATTTTTTATTCCATTATAAGTTTTTTAACGAAGAAAGAGGATTGTTTCTATGCAGAGAAAACACTAGGCAGGCCAAACAATCGAAAGTATCTTAAATAATATGAATAAATTAATTTTTATTGATTTTTCCCGTTTTTAAGCTCTGTTCTCATTCCCGAACTTAAAAAAATTATTTTCCATATATATAGTTCCTTCTCAAATATAGAAAAACACATTAAATAAATAATATAATGTAAAATAAACAAAAAAAAGAAAAATCGTCCACGCCGGGATTCGAACCCGTGCCGCCTCGCTCAGCTGCTATCACGCTATCTGCTGCACCACGCATACACGGTGAGCACGCTACTACATGGCTTCAAAAGCACTATTAAGCTCAGTTGCTCGATGTAATTTGGGGGGCCATTGCGACCCTCCTAATTAACCTATAAATATTTCCTTTGGTTCAAAGGTTGGGGGCATGATACCCTATTCTGGTTCCGAGTTTGAGATTTATAACGTAATATTAAAGCGAGTTACGTGGTCTTGAAAATTGACCCGTACATACCTATTTTATGTTATTTTTTATTCCATTATAAGTTTTTTAACGAAGAAAGAGGATTGTTTCTATGCAGAGAAAATGCTAGGCAGGCCAAACAATCGAAAGTATCGTAAATAATATGAATAAATTAATTTTTATTGATTTTTCCTGTTTTTAAGCTCTGTTCTCACTTTCCCGAACTTAAAAAAATTATTTTCCATATATATAGTTCCTTCTCAAATATAGAAAAACACATTAAATAAATAATATAATGTAAAATTAACAAAAAAAAAAAGAAAAATCGTCCACACCGGGATTCGAACCCGTGCCGCCTCGCTCAGCTGCTATCACGCATACCGCTGCACCACGCATACACGGTGAGCGTGCTACTACATGGCTTCAAAAGCACTATTAAGCTCAGTTGCTCGATGTACTTTGGGGGGCCATTGCGACCCTCCTAATTAACCTATAAATATTTCCTTTAGTACAGAGGTTGGGGGCATGATACCCTATTCTGGTACCGAGTTTGAGATTTATAACGTAATATTAAAGCGAGTTACGTGGTCTTGAAAATTGACCCGTACATACCTATTTTATGTTATTTTTTATTCCATTATAAGTTTTTTAACGAAGAAAGAGGATTGTTTCTATGCAGAGAAAATGCTAGGCAGGCCAAACAATCGAAAGTATCGTAAATAATATGAATAAATTAATTTTTATTGATTTTTCCTGTTTTTAAGCTCTGTTCTCACTTTCCCGAACTTAAAAAAATTATTTTCCATATATATAGTTCCTTCTCAAATATAGAAAAACACATTAAATAAATAATATAATGTAAAATAAACAAAAAAAAAAAAGAAAAATCGTCCACACAGGGATTCGAACCCGTGCCGCCTCGCTCAGCTGCTATCACGCTATCCGCTGCACCACGCATACACGTTGAGCGTGCTACTACATGGCTCCAAAAGCACTATTAAGCTCAGTTGCTCGATGTAATTTGGGGGGCCATTGAGACCCTCCTAATTAACCTATAAATATTTCCTTTGGTACAGAGGTTGGGGGCATGATACCCTATTCTGGTACCGAGTTTGAGATTTATAACTTAATATTAAAGCGAGTTACGTGGTCTTGAAAATTGACCCGTACATACCTATTTTATGTTATTTTTTATTCCATTATAAGTTTTTTAACGAAGAAAGAGGATTGTTTCTATGCAGAGAAAATACGAGGCAGGCCAAACAATCGAAAGTATCTTAAATAATATGAAACGATTAATTTTTATTGATTTTTCCCGTTTTTAAGCTCTGTTCTCATTCCCGAACTTAAAAAAATTATTTTCCATATATATAGTTCCTTCTCAAATATAGAAAAGCACATTAAATAAATAATATAATGTAAAATTAACAAAAAAAAAAGAAAAATCGTCCACATCGGGATTCGAACCCGTGCCGCCTCGCTCAGCTGCTATCACGCTATCCGCTGCACCACGCATACACGGTGAGCGTGCTACTACATGGCTTCAAAAGCACTATTAAGCTCAGTTGCTCGATGTACTTTGGGGGGCCATTGCGACCCTCCTAATTAACCTATAAATATTTCCTTTGGTACAGAGGTTGGGGGCATGATACCCTATTCTGGTACCGAGTTTGAGATTTATAACTTAATATTAAAGCGAGTTACGTGGTCTTGAAAATTGACCCGTACATACCTATTTTATGTTATTTTTTATTCCATTATAAGTTTTTTAACGAAGAAAGAGGATTGTTTCTATGCAGAGAAAATACTAGGCAGGCCGAACAATCGAAAGTATCGTAAATAATATGAATAAATTAATTTTTATTGATTTTTCCTGTTTTTAAGCTCTGTTCTCACTTTCCCGAACTTAAAAAAATTATTTTCCATATATATAGTTCCTTCTCAAATATAGAAAAACACATTAAATAAATAATATAATGTAAAATAAACAAAAAAAAGAAAAATCGTCCACGCCGGGATTCGAACCCGTGCCGCCTCGCTCAGCTGCTATCACGCTATCTGCTGCACCACGCATACACGGTGAGCACGCTACTACATGGCTTCAAAAGCACTATTAAGCTCAGTTGCTCGATGTAATTTGGGGGGCCATTGCGACCCTCCTAATTAACCTATAAATATTTCCTTTGGTTCAGAGGTTGGGGGCATGATACCCTATTCTGGTTCCGAGTTTGAGATTTATAACGTAATATTAAAGCGAGTTACGTGGTCTTGAAAATTGACCCGTACATACCTATTTTATGTTATTTTTTATTCCATTATAAGTTTTTTAACGAAGAAAGAGGATTGTTTCTATGCAGAGAAAATGCTAGGCAGGCCAAACAATCGAAAGTATCGTAAATAATATGAATAAATTAATTTTTATTGATTTTTCCTGTTTTTAAGCTCTGTTCTCACTTTCCCGAACTTAAAAAAATTATTTTCCATATATATAGTTCCTTCTCAAATATAGAAAAACACATTAAATAAATAATATAATGTAAAATTAACAAAAAAAAAAGAAAAATCGTCCACACCGGGATTCGAACCCGTGCCGCCTCGCTCAGCTGCTATCACGCATACCGCTGCACCACGCATACACGGTGAGCGTGCTACTACATGGCTTCAAAAGCACTATTAAGCTCAGTTGCTCGATGTACTTTGGGGGGCCATTGCGACCCTCCTAATTAACCTATAAATATTTCCTTTAGTACAGAGGTTGGGGGCATGATACCCTATTCTGGTACCGAGTTTGAGATTTATAACGTAATATTAAAGCGAGTTACGTGGTCTTGAAAATTGTCCCGTACATACCTATTTTATGTTATTTTTTATTCCATTATAAGTTTTTTAACGAAGAAAGAGGATTGTTTCTATGCAGAGAAAATGCTAGGCAGGCCAAACAATCGAAAGTATCGTAAATAATATGAATAAATTAATTTTTATTGATTTTTCCTGTTTTTAAGCTCTGTTCTCACTTTCCCGAACTTAAAAAAATTATTTTCCATATATATAGTTCCTTCTCAAATATAGAAAAACACATTAAATAAATAATATAATGTAAAATAAACAAAAAAAAAAGAAAAATCGTCCACACAGGGATTCGAACCCGTGCCGCCTCGCTCAGCTGCTATCACGCTATCCGCTGCACCACGCATACACGGTGAGCGTGCTACTACATGGCTTCAAAAGCACTATTAAGCTCAGTTGCTCGATGTAATTTGGGGGGCCATTGCGACCCTCCTAATTAACCTATAAATATTTCCTTTGGTACAGAGGTTGGGGGCATGATACCCTATTCTGGTACCGAGTTTGAGATTTATAACTTAATATTAAAGCGAGTTACGTGGTCTTGAAAATTGACCCGTACATACCTATTTTATGTTATTATTTATTCCATTATAAGTTTTTTAACGAAGAAAGAGGATTGTTTCTATGCAGAGAAAATACTAGGCAGGCCAAACAATCGAAAGTATCGTAAATAATATGAATAAATTAATTTTTATTGATTTTTCCTGTTTTTAAGCTCTGTTCTCACTTTCCCGAACTTAAAAAAATTATTTTCCATATATATAGTTCCTTCTCAAATATAGAAAAACACATTAAATAAATAATATAATGTAAAATAAACAAAAAAAAAGAAAAATCGTCCACACCGGGATTTGAACCCGTGCCGCCTCGCTCAGCTGCTATCACGCTATCCGCTGCACCACGCATACACGTTGAGCGTGCTACTACATGGCTCCAAAAGCACTATTAAGCTCAGTTGCTCGATGTAATTTGGGGGGCCATTGCGACCCTCCTAATTAACCTATAAATATTTCCTTTGGTACAGAGGTTGGGGGCATGATACCCTATTCTGGTACCGAGTTTGAGATTTATAACTTAATATTAAAGCGAGTTACGTGGTCTTGAAAATTGACCCGTACATACCTATTTTATGTTATTTTTTATTCCATTATAAGTTTTTTAACGAAGAAAGAGGATTGTTTCTATGCAGAGAAAATACGAGGCAGGCCAAACAATCGAAAGTATCTTAAATAATATGAATAAATTAATTTTTATTGATTTTTCCCGTTTTTAAGCTCTGTTCTCATTCCCGAACTTAAAAAAATTATTTTCCATATATATAGTTCCTTCTCAAATATAGAAAAGCACATTAAATAAATAATATAATGTAAAATTAACAAAAAAAAAAAGAAAAATCGTCCACATCGGGATTCGAACCCGTGCCGCCTCGCTCAGCTGCTATCACGCTATCCGCTGCACCACGCATACACGGTGAGCGTGCTACTACATGGCTTCAAAAACACTATTAAGCTCAGTTGCTCGATGTACTTTGGGGGGCCATTGCGACCCTCCTAATTAACCCATAAATATTTCCTTTGGTACAGAGGTTGGGGGCATGATACCCTATCCTGGTACCGAGTTTGAGATTTATAACTTAATATTAAAGCGAGTTACGTGGTCTTGAAAATTGACCCGTACATACCTATTTTATGTTATTTTTTATTCCATTATAAGTTTTTTAACGAAGAAAGAGGATTGTTTCTATGCAGAGAAAATACTAGGCAGGCCAAACAATCGAAAGTATCTTAAATAATATGAATAAATTAATTTTTATTGATTTTTCCCGTTTTTAAGCTCTGTTCTCATTCCCGAACTTAAAAAAATTATTTTCCATATATATAGTTCCTTCTCAAATATAGAAAAACACATTAAATAAATAATATAATGTAAAATTAACAAAAAAAAAAGAAAAATCGTCCACATCGGGATTCGAACCCGTGCCGCCTCGCTCAGCTGCTATCACGCTATCCGCTGCACCACGCATACACGGTGAGCGTGCTACTACATGGCTTCAAAAGCACTATTAAGCTCAGTTGATCGATGTACTTTGGGGGGCCATTGCGACCCTCCTAATTAACCTATAAATATTTTCTTTGGTACAGAGGTTGGGGGCATGATACCCTATTCTGGTACCGAGTTTGAGATTTATAACTTAATATTAAAGCGAGTTACGTGGTCTTGAAAATTGACCCTTACATACCTATTTTATGTTATTTTTTATTCCATTATAAGTTTTTTAACGAAGAAAGAGGATTGTTTCTATCCAGAGAAAATACTAGGCATGCCAAACAATCGAAAGTATCGTAAATAATATGAATAAATTAATTTTTATTGATTTTTCCTGTTTTTAAGCTCTGTTCTCATTTTCCCGAACTTAAAAAAATTATTTTCCATATATACAGTTCCTTCTCAAATATAGAAAAACACATTAAATAAATAATATAATGTAAAATTAACAAAAAAAAAGAAAAATCGTCCACATCGGGATTCGAACCCGTGCCGCCTCGCTCAGCTGCTATCACGCTATCCGCTGCACCACGCATACACGGTGAGCCTGCTACTACATGGCTTCAAAAGCACTATCCCGCTCAGTTGATCGATGTAATTTGGGGGCCCATTGCGACCCTCCTAAATAACCTATAAATATTTCCTTTGGTAGAGGGGTTGGGGGCATGTTACCATATTTTGGTACCAAGTTTGAGATTTATAACTTAATATTAAAGCGAGTTACGTGGTCTTGAAATTTGACCCGTACATACCTATTTTATGTTATTTTTTATTCCATTATAAGTTTTTTAACGAAGAAAGAGGATTGTTTCTATGCAGAGAAAATACTAGGCAGGCCAAACAATCGAAAGTATCGTAAATAATATGAATAAATTAATTTTTATTGATTTTTCCTGTTTTTAAGCTCTGTTCTCACTTTCCCGAACTTAAAAAAATTATTTTCCATATATATAGTTCCTTCTCAAATATAGAAAAACACATTAAATAAATAATATAATGTAAAATAAACAAAAAAAAGAAAAATCGTCCACGCCGGGATTCGAACCCGTGCCGCCTCGCTCAGCTGCTATCACGCTATCTGCTGCACCACGCATACACGGTGAGCACGCTACTACATGGCTTCAAAAGCTCTATTAAGCTCAGTTGCTCGATGTAATTTGGGGGGCCATTGCGACCCTCCTAATTAACCTATAAATATTTCCTTTGGTACAGAGGTTGGGGGCATGATACCCTATTCTGGTACCGAGTTTGAGATTTATAACTTAATATTAAAGCGAGTTACGTGGTCTTGAAAATTGACCCGTACATACCTATTTTATGTTATTTTTTATTCCATTATAAGTTTTTTAACGAAGAAAGAGGATTGTTTCTATGCAGAGAAAATACTAGGCAGGCCAAACAATCGAAAGTATCTTAAATAATATGAATAAATTAATTTTTATTGATTTTTCCTGTTTTTAAGCTCTGTTCTCACTTTCCCGAACTTAAAAAAATTATTTTCCATATATATAGTTCCTTCTCAAATATAGAAAAACACATTAAATAAATAATATAATGTAAAATTAACAAAAAAAAAAAGAAAAATCGTCCACATCGGGATTCGAACCCGTGCCGCCTCGCTCAGCTGCTATCACGCTATCCGCTGCACCACGCATACACGGTGAGCGTGCTACTACATGGCTTCAAAAGCTCTATTAAGCTCAGTTGCTCGATGTACTTTGGGGGGCCATTGCGACCCTGCTAATTAACCTATAAATATTTCCTTTGGTACAGAGGTTGGGGGCATGATACCCTATTCTGGTACCGAGTTTGAGATTTATAACGTAATATTAAAGCGAGTTACGTGGTCTTGAAAATTGACCCGTACATACCTATTTTATGTTATTTTTTATTCCATTATAAGTTTTTTAACGAAGAAAGAGGATTGTTTCTATGCAGAGAAAATACTAGGCAGGCCAAACAATCGAAAGTATCTTAAATAATATGAATAAATTATTTTTTATTGATTTTTCCCGTTTTTAAGCTCTGTTCTCATTCCCGAACTTAAAAAAATTATTTTCCATATATATAGTTCCTTCTCAAATATAGAAAAACACATTAAATAAATAATATAATGTAAAATTAACAAAAAAAAAAAAAAGAAAAATCGTCCACATCAGGATTCGAACCCGTGCCGCCTCGCTCAGCTGCTATCACGCTATCCGCTGCACCACGCATACACGGTGAGCGTGCTACTACATGGCTTCAAAAGCACTATTAAGCTCAGTTGCTCGATGTACTTTGGGGGGCCATTGCGACCCTCCTAATTAACCTATAAATATTTTCTTTGGTACAGAGGTTGGGGGCATGATACCCTATTCTGGTACCGAGTTTGAGATTTATAACTTAATATTAAAGCGAGTAACGTGGTCTTGAAAATTGACCCGTACATACCTATTTTATGTTATTTTTTATTCCATTATAAGTTTTTTAACGAAGAAAGAGGATTGTTTCTATGCAGAGAAAATACTAGGCAGGCCAAACAATCGAAAGTATCGTAAATAATATGAATAAATTAATTTTTATTGATTTTTCCTGTTTTTAAGCTCTGTTCTCATTTTCCCGAACTTAAAAAAATTATTTTCCATATATACAGTTCCTTCTCAAATATAGAAAAACACATTAAATAAATAATATAATGTAAAATTAACAAAAAAAAAGAAAAATCGTCCACATCGGGATTCGAACCCGTGCCGCCTCGCTTAGCTGCTATCATACTATCCGCTGCACCACGCATTCACGGTGAGCCTGCGACTACATGGCTTCAAAAGCACTATCCCGCTCAGTTGATCGATGTAATTTGGGGGCCCATTGCGACCCTCCTAATTAACCTATAAATATTTCCTTTGGTAGAGGGGTTAAGGGCATGTTACCATATTTTGGTACCAAGTTTGAGATTTACAACTTAATATTAAAGCGAGTTACGTGGTCTTGAAAATTGACCCGTACATACCTATTTTATGTTATTTTTTATTCCATTATAAGTTTTTTAACGAAGAAAGAGGATTGTTTCTATGCAGAGAAAATACTAGGCAGGCCAAACAATCGAAAGTATCGTAAATAATATGAATAAATTAATTTTTATTGATTTTTCCTGTTTTTAAGCTCTGTTCTCACTTTCCCGAACTTAAAAAAATTATTTTCCATATATATAGTTCCTTCTCAAATATAGAAAAACACATTAAATAAATAATATAATGTAAAATAAACAAAAAAAAGAAAAATCGTCCACGCCGGGATTCGAACCCGTGCCGCCTCGCTCAGCTGCTATCACGCTATCTGCTGCACCACGCATACACGGTGAGCACGCTACTACATGGCTTCAAAAGCTCTATTAAGCTCAGTTGCTCGATGTAATTTGGGGGGCCATTGCGACCCTCCTAATTAACCTATAAATATTTCCTTTGGTACAGAGGTTGGGGGCATGATACCCTATTCTGGTACCGAGTTTGAGATTTATAACTTAATATTAAAGCGAGTTACGTGGTCTTGAAAATTGACCCGTTCATACCTATTTTATGTTATTTTTTATTCCATTATAAGTTTTTTAACGAAGAAAGAGGATTGTTTCTATGCAGAGAAAATACTAGGCAGGCCAAACAATCGAAAGTATCTTAAATAATATGAATAAATTAATTTTTATTGATTTTTCCTGTTTTTAAGCTCTGTTCTCACTTTCCCGAACTTAAAAAAATTATTTTCCATATATATAGTTCCTTCTCAAATATAGAAAAACACATTAAATAAATAATATAATGTAAAATTAACAAAAAAAAAAAGAAAAATCGTCCACATCGGGATTCGAACCCGTGCCGCCTCGCTCAGCTGCTATCACGCTATCCGCTGCACCACGCATACACGGTGAGCGTGCTACTACATGGCTTCAAAAGCACTATTAAGCTCAGTTGCTCGATGTACTTTGGGGGGCCATTGCGACCCTGCTAATTAACCTATAAATATTTCCTTTGGTACAGAGGTTGGGGGCATGATACCCTATTCTGGTACCGAGTTTGAGATTTATAACGTAATATTAAAGCGAGTTACGTGGTCTTGAAAATTGACCCGTACATACCTATTTTATGTTATTTTTTATTCCATTATAAGTTTTTTAACGAAGAAAGAGGATTGTTTCTATGCAGAGAAAATACTAGGCAGGCCAAACAATCGAAAGTATCTTAAATAATATGAATAAATTATTTTTTATTGATTTTTCCCGTTTTTAAGCTCTGTTCTCATTCCCGAACTTAAAAAAATTATTTTCCATATATATAGTTCCTTCTCAAATATAGAAAAACACATTAAATAAATAATATAATGTAAAATTAACAAAAAAAAAGAAAAATCGTCCACATCGGGATTCGAACCCGTGCCGCCTCGCTTAGCTGCTATCATACTATCCGCTGCACCACGCATTCACGGTGAGCCTGCGACTACATGGCTTCAAAAGCACTATCCCGCTCAGTTGATCGATGTAATTTGGGGGCCCATTGCGACCCTCCTAATTAACCTATAAATATTTCCTTTGGTAGAGGGGTTAAGGGCATGTTACCATATTTTGGTACCAAGTTTGAGATTTACAACTTAATATTAAAGCGAGTTACGTGGTCTTGAAAATTGACCCGTACATACCTATTTCATGTTATTTTTTATTCCATTATAAGTTTTTTAACGAAGAAAGAGGATTGTTTCTATGCAGAGAAAATACTAGGCAGGCCAAACAATCGAAAGTATCGTAAATAATATGAATAAATTAATTTTTATTGATTTTTCCTGTTTTTAAGCTCTGTTCTCACTTTCCCGAACTTAAAAAAATTATTTTCCATATATATAGTTCCTTCTCAAATATAGAAAAACACATTAAATAAATAATATAATGTAAAATAAACAAAAAAAAGAAAAATCGTCCACGCCGGGATTCGAACCCGTGCCGCCTCGCTCAGCTGCTATCACGCTATCTGCTGCACCACGCATACACGGTGAGCACGCTACTACATGGCTTCAAAAGCTCTATTAAGCTCAGTTGCTCGATGTAATTTGGGGGGCCATTGCGACCCTCCTAATTAACCTATAAATATTTCCTTTGGTACAGAGGTTGGGGGCATGATACCCTATTCTGGTACCGAGCTTGAGATTTATAACTTAATATTAAAGCGAGTTACGTGGTCTTGAAAATTGACCCGTACATACCTATTTTATGTTATTTTTTATTCCATTATAAGTTTTTTAACGAAGAAAGAGGATTGTTTCTATGCAGAGAAAATACTAGGCAGGCCAAACAATCGAAAGTATCTTAAATAATATGAATAAATTAATTTTTATTGATTTTTCCTGTTTTTAAGCTCTGTTCTCACTTTCCCGAACTTAAAAAAATTATTTTCCATATATATAGTTCCTTCTCAAATATAGAAAAACACATTAAATAAATAATATAATGTAAAATTAACAAAAAAAAAAAGAAAAATCGTCCACATCGGGATTCGAACCCGTGCCGCCTCGCTCAGCTGCTATCACGCTATCCGCTGCACCACGCATACACGGTGAGCGTGCTACTACATGGCTTCAAAAGCACTATTAAGCTCAGTTGCTCGATGTACTTTGGGGGGCCATTGCGACCCTGCTAATTAACCTATAAATATTTCCTTTGGTACAGAGGTTGGGGGCATGATACCCTATTCTGGTACCGAGTTTGAGATTTATAACGTAATATTAAAGCGAGTTACGTGGTCTTGAAAATTGACCCGTACATACCTATTTTATGTTATTTTTTATTCCATTATAAGTTTTTTAACGAAGAAAGAGGATTGTTTCTATGCAGAGAAAATGCTAGGCAGGCCAAACAATCGAAAGTATCGTAAATAATATGAATAAATTAATTTTTATTGATTTTTCCTGTTTTTAAGCTCTGTTCTCACTTTCCCGAACTTAAAAAAATTATTTTCCATATATATAGTTCCTTCTCAAATATAGAAAAACACATTAAATAAATAATATAATGTAAAATAAACAAAAAAAAAGAAAAATCGTCCACACCGGGACTCGAACCCGTGCCGCCTTGCTCAGCTGCTATCTCGCTATCCGCTGCACCACGCATACACGGTGAGCATGCTACTACATGGCTTCAAAAGCACTATTAAGCTCAGTTGCTCGATGTAATTTGGGGGGCCATTGCGACCCTCCTAATTAACCTATAAATATTTCCTTTGGTACAGAGGTTGGGGGCATGATACCCTATTCTGGTACCGAGTTTGAGATTTATAACTTAATATTAAAGCGAGTTACGCGGTCTTGAAAATTGACCCGTACATACCTATTTTATGTTATTTTTTAATCCATTATAAGTTTTTTAACGAAGAAAGAGGATTGTTTCTATGCAGAGAAAATACTAGGCAGGCCAAACAATCGAAAGTATCTTAAATAATATGAATAAATTATTTTTTATTGATTTTTCCCGTTTTTAAGCTCTGTTCTCATTCCCGAACTTAAAAAAATTATTTTCCATATATATAGTTCCTTCTCAAATATAGAAAAACACATTAAATAAATAATATAATGTAAAATTAACAAAAAAAAAAAAAGAAAAATCGTCCACATCAGGATTCGAACCCGTGCCGCCTCGCTCAGCTGCTATCACGCTATCCGCTGCACCACGCATACACGGTGAGCGTGCTACTACATGGCTTCAAAAGCACTATTAAGCTCAGTTGCTCGATGTACTTTGGGGGGCCATTGCGACCCTCCTAATTAACCTATAAATATTTTCTTTGGTACAGAGGTTGGGGGCATGATACCCTATTCTGGTACCGAGTTTGAGATTTATAACTTAATATTAAAGCGAGTAACGTGGTCTTGAAAATTGACCCGTACATACCTATTTTATGTTATTTTTTATTCCATTATAAGTTTTTTAACGAAGAAAGAGGATTGTTTCTATGCAGAGAAAATACTAGGCAGGCCAAACAATCGAAAGTATCGTAAATAATATGAATAAATTAATTTTTATTGATTTTTCCTGTTTTTAAGCTCTGTTCTCATTTTCCCGAACTTAAAAAAATTATTTTCCATATATACAGTTCCTTCTCAAATATAGAAAAACACATTAAATAAATAATATAATGTAAAATTAACAAAAAAAAAGAAAAATCGTCCACATCGGGATTCGAACCCGTGCCGCCTCGCTTAGCTGCTATCATACTATCCGCTGCACCACGCATACACGGTGAGCCTGCGACTACATGGCTTCAAAAGCACTATCCCGCTCAGTTGATCGATGTAATTTGGGGGCCCATTGCGACCCTCCTAATTAACCTATAAATATTTCCTTTGGTAGAGGGGTTAAGGGCATGTTACCATATTTTGGTACCAAGTTTGAGATTTACAACTTAATATTAAAGCGAGTTACGTGGTCTTGAAAATTGACCCGTACATACCTATTTTATGTTATTTTTTATTCCATTATAAGTTTTTTAACGAAGAAAGAGGATTGTTTCTATGCAGAGAAAATACTAGACAGGCCAAACAATCGAAAGTATCGTAAATAATATGAATAAATAAATTTTTATTGATTTTTCCTGTTTTTAAGCTCTGTTCTCACTTTCCCGAACTTAAAAAAATTATTTTCCATATATATAGTTCCTTCTCAAATATAGAAAAACACATTAAATAAATAATATAATGTAAAATTAACAACAAAAAAAAAGAAAAATCGTCCACATCGGGATTCGAACCCGTGCCGCCTCGCTCAGCTGCTATCACGCTATCCGCTGCACCACGCATACACGGTGAGCGTGCTACTACATGGCTTCAAAAGCACTATTAAGCTCAGTTGCTCGATGTAATTTGGGGGGCCATTGCGACCCTCCTAATTAACCTATAAATATTTCCTTTGGTACAGAGGTTGGGGGCATGATACCCTATTCTGGTACCGAGTTTGAGATTTATAACTTAATATTAAAGCGAGTTACGTGGTCTTGAAAATTGACCCGTACATACCTATTTTATGTTATTTTTTATTCCATTATAAGTTTTTTAACGAATAAAGAGGATTGTTTCTATGCAGAGAAAATACTAGGCAGGCCAAACAATCGAAAGTATCTTAAATAATATGAATAAATTAATTTTTATTGATTTTTCCTGTTTTTAAGCTCTGTTCTCATTTCCCGAACTTAAAAAAATTATTTTCCATATATATAGTTCCTTCTCAAATATAGAAAAACACATTAAATAAATAATATAATGTAAAATTAACAACAAAAAAAAAGAAAAATCGTCCACACCGGGATTCGAACCCGTGCCGCCTCGCTCAGCTGCTATCACGCTATCCGCTGCACCACGCATACACGGTGAGCGTGCTACTACATGGCTTCAAAAGCACTATTAAGCTCAGTTGCTCGATGTAATTTGGGGGGGCCATTGCGACCCTCCTAATTAACCTATAAATATTTCCTTTGGTACAGAGGTTGGGGGCATGATACCCTATTCTGGTACCGAGTTTGAGATTTATAACTTAATATTAAAGCGAGTTACGTGGTCTTGAAAATTGACCCGTACATACCTATTTTATGTTATTTTTTATTCCATTATAAGTTTTTTAACGAAGAAAGAGGATTGTTTCTATGCAGAGAAAATACTAGGCAGGCCAAACAATCGAAAGTATCTTAAATAATATGAATAAATTAATTTTTATTGATTTTTCCCGTTTTTAAGCTCTGTTCTCATTCCCGAACTTAAAAAAATTATTTTCCATATATATAGTTCCTTCTCAAATATAGAAAAGCACATTAAATAAATAATATAATGTAAAATTAACAAAAAAAAAAGAAAAATCGTCCACATCGGGATTCGAACCCGTGCCGCCTCGCTCAGCTGCTATCACGCTATCCGCTGCACCACGCATACACGGTGAGCGTGCTACTACATGGCTTCAAAAGCACTATTAAGCTCAGTTGATCGATGTACTTTGGGGGGCCATTGCGACCCTCCTAATTAACCTATAAATATTTCCTTTAGTACAGAGGTTGGGGGCATGATACCCTATTCTGGTACCGAGTTTGAGATTTATAACTTAATATTAAAGCGAGTTACGTGGTCTTGAAAATTGACCCGTACATACCTATTTTATGTTATTTTTTATTCCATTATAAGTTTTTTAACGAAGAAAGAGGATTGTTTCTATGCAGAGAAAATACTAGACAGGCCAAACAATCGAAAGTATCGTAAATAATATGAATAAATCAATTTTTATTGATTTTTCCTGTTTTTAAGCTCTGTTCTCACTTTCCCGAACTTAAAAAAATTATTTTCCATATATATAGTTCCTTCTCAAATATAGAAAAACACATTAAATAAATAATATAATGTAAAATTAACAACAAAAAAAAAGAAAAATCGTCCACATCGGGATTCGAACCCGTGCCGCCTCGCTCAGCTGCTATCACGCTATCCGCTGCACCACGCATACACGGTGAGCGTGCTACTACATGGCTTCAAAAGCACTATTAAGCTCAGTTGCTCGATGTAATTTGGGGGGCCATTGCGACCCTCCTAATTAACCTATAAATATTTCCTTTGGTACAGAGGTTGGGGGCATGATACCCTATTCTGGTACCGAGTTTGAGATTTATAATTTAATATTAAAGCGAGTTACGTGGTCTTGAAAATTGACCCGTACATACCTATTTTATGTTATTTTTTATTCCATTATAAGTTTTTTAACGAATAAAGAGGATTGTTTCTATGCAGAGAAAATACTAGGCAGGCCAAACAATCGAAAGTATCTTAAATAATATGAATAAATTAATTTTTATTGATTTTTCCTGTTTTTAAGCTCTGTTCTCATTTCCCGAACTTAAAAAAATTATTTTCCATATATATAGTTCCTTCTCAAATATAGAAAAACACATTAAATAAATAATATAATGTAAAATTAACAACAAAAAAAAAGAAAAATCGTCCACACCGGGATTCGAACCCGTGCCGCCTCGCTCAGCTGCTATCACGCTATCCGCTGCACCACGCATACACGGTGAGCGTGCTACTACATGGCTTCAAAAGCACTATTAAGCTCAGTTGCTCGATGTAATTTGGGGGGCCATTGCGACCCTCCTAATTAACCTATAAATATTTCCTTTGGTACAGAGGTTGGGGGCATGATACCCTATTCTGGTACCGAGTTTGAGATTTATAACTTAATATTAAAGCGAGTTACGTGGTCTTGAAAATTGACCCGTACATACCTATTTTATGTTATTTTTTATTCCATTATAAGTTTTTTAACGAAGAAAGAGGATTGTTTCTATGCAGAGAAAATACTAGGCAGGCCAAACAATCGAAAGTATCTTAAATAATATGAATAAATTAATTTTTATTGATTTTTCCCGTTTTTAAGCTCTGTTCTCATTCCCGAACTTAAAAAAATTATTTTCCATATATATAGTTCCTTCTCAAATATAGAAAAGCACATTAAATAAATAATATAATGTAAAGTTAACAAAAAAAAAAGAAAAATCGTCCACATCGGGATTCGAACCCGTGCCGCCTCGCTCAGCTGCTATCACGCTATCCGCTGCACCACGCATACACGGTGAGCGTGCTACTACATGGCTTCAAAAGCACTATTAAGCTCAGTTGATCGATGTACTTTGGGGGGCCATTGCGACCCTCCTAATTAACCTATAAATATTTCCTTTAGTACAGAGGTTGGGGGCATGATACCCTATTCTGGTACCGAGTTTGAGATTTATAACTTAATATTAAAGCGAGTTACGTGGTCTTGAAAATTGACCCGTACATACCTATTTTATGTTATTTTTTATTCCATTATAAGTTTTTTAACGAAGAAAGAGGATTGTTTCTATGCAGAGAAAATACTAGGCAGGCCAAACAATCGAAAGTATCTTAAATAATATGAATAAATTAATTTTTATTGATTTTTCCCGTTTTTAAGCTCTGTTCTCATTCCCGAACTTAAAAAAATTATTTTCCATATATATAGTTCCTTCTCAAATATAGAAAAGCACATTAAATAAATAATATAATGTAAAATTAACAAAAAAAAAGAAAAATCGTCCACATCGGGATTCGAACCCGTGCCGCCTCGCTCAGCTGCTATCACGCTATCCGCTGCACCACGCATACACGGTGAGCGTGCTACTACATGGCTTCAAAAGCACTATTAAGCTCAGTTGATCGATGTACTTTGGGGGGCCATTGCGACCCTCCTAATTAACCTATAAATATTTCCTTTAGTACAGAGGTTGGGGGCATGATACCCTATTCTGGTACCGAGTTTGAGATTTATAACTTAATATTAAAGCGAGTTACGTGGTCTTGAAAATTGACCCGTACATACCTATTTTATGTTATTTTTTATTCCATTATAAGTTTTTTAACGAAGAAAGAGGATTGTTTCTATGCAGAGAAAATACTAGGCAGGCCAAACAATCGAAAGTATCGTAAATAATATGAATAAATTAATTTTTATTGATTTTTCCTGTTTTTAAGCTCTGTTCTCATTTTCCCGAACTTAAAAAAATTATTTTCCATATATACAGTTCCTTCTCAAATATAGAAAAACACATTAAATAAATAATATAATGTAAAATTAACAAAAAAAAAAGAAAAATCGTCCACATCGGGATTCGAACCCGTGCCGCCTCGCTTAGCTGCTATCATACTATCCGCTGCACCACGCATACACGGTGAGCCTGCTACTACATGGCTTCAAAAGCACTATCCCGCTCAGTTGATCGATGTAATTTGGGGGCCCATTGCGACCCTCCTAATTAACCTATAAATATTTCCTTTGGTACAGGGGTTAAGGGCATGTTACCATATTTTGGTACCAAGTTTGAGATTTACAACTTAATATTAAAGCGAGTTACGTGGTCTTGAAAATTGACCCGTACATACCTATTTTATGTTATTTTTTATTCCATTATAAGTTTTTTAACGAAGAAAGAGGATTGTTTCTATGCAGAGAAAATACTAGACAGGCCAAACAATCGAAAGTATCGTAAATAATATGAATAAATCAATTTTTAATGATTTTTCCTGTTTTTAAGCTCTGTTCTCACTTTCCCGAACTTAAAAAAATTATTTTCCATATATATAGTTCCTTCTCAAATATAGAAAAACACATTAAATAAATAATATAATGTAAAATTAACAACAAAAAAAAAGAAAAATCGTCCACATCGGGATTCGAACCCGTGCCGCCTCGCTCAGCTGCTATCACGCTATCCGCTGCACCACGCATACACGGTGAGCGTGCTACTACATGGCTTCAAAAGCACTATTAAGCTCAGTTGCTCGATGTAATTTGGGGGGCCATTGCGACCCTCCTAATTAACCTATAAATATTTCCTTTGGTACAGAGGTTGGGGGCATGATACCCTATTCTGGTACCGAGTTTGAGATTTATAACTTAATATTAAAGCGAGTTACGTGGTCTTGAAAATTGACCCGTACATACCTATTTCATGTTATTTTTTATTCCATTATAAGTTTTTTAACGAATAAAGAGGATTGTTTCTATGCAGAGAAAATACTAGGCAGGCCAAACAATCGAAAGTATCTTAAATAATATGAATAAATTAATTTTTATTGATTTTTCCCGTTTTTAAGCTCTGTTCTCATTCCCGAACTTAAAAAAATTATTTTCCATATATATAGTTCCTTCTCAAATATAGAAAAGCACATTAAATAAATAATATAATGTAAAATTAACAAAAAAAAAAGAAAAATCGTCCACATCGGGATTCGAACCCGTGCCGCCTCGCTCAGCTGCTATCACGCTATCCGCTGCACCACGCATACACGGTGAGCGTGCTACTACATGGCTTCAAAAGCACTATTAAGCTCAGTTGAACGATGTAATTTGGGGGGCCATTGCGACCCTCCTAATTAACCTATAAATATTTCCTTTAGTACAGAGGTTGGGGGCATGATACCCTATTCTGGTACCGAGTTTGAGATTTATAACTTAATATTAAAGCGAGTTACGTGGTCTTGAAAATTGACCCGTACATACCTATTTTATGTTATTTTTTATTCCATTATAAGTTTTTTAACGAAGAAAGAGGATTGTTTCTATGCAGAGAAAATACTAGGCAGGCCAAACAATCGAAAGTATCTTAAATAATATGAATAAATTAATTTTTATTGATTTTTCCCGTTTTTAAGCTCTGTTCTCATTCCCGAACTTAAAAAAATTATTTTCCATATATATAGTTCCTTCTCAAATATAGAAAAGCACATTAAATAAATAATATAATGTAAAATTAACAAAAAAAAAAGAAAAATCGTCCACATCGGGATTCGAACCCGTGCCGCCTCGCTCAGCTGCTATCACGCTATCCGCTGCACCACGCATACACGGTGAGCGTGCTACTACATGGCTTCAAAAGCACTATTAAGCTCAGTTGATCGATGTACTTTGGGGGGCCATTGCGACCCTCCTAATTAACCTATAAATATTTCCTTTAGTACAGAGGTTGGGGGCATGATACCCTATTCTGGTACCGAGTTTGAGATTTATAACTTAATATTAAAGCGAGTTACGCGGTCTTGAAAATTGACCCGTACATACCTATTTTATGTTATTTTTTAATCCATTATAAGTTTTTTAACGAAGAAAGAGGATTGTTTCTATGCAGAGAAAATACTAGGCAGGCCAAACAATCGAAAGTATCTTAAATAATATGAATAAATTATTTTTTATTGATTTTTCCCGTTTTTAAGCTCTGTTCTCATTCCCGAACTTAAAAAAATTATTTTCCATATATAATAGTTCCTTCTCAAATATAGAAAAACACATTAAATAAATAATATAATGTAAAATTAACAAAAAAAAAAAAAGAAAAATCGTCCACATCAGGATTCGAACCCGTGCCGCCTCGCTCAGCTGCTATCACGCTATCCGCTGCACCACGCATACACGGTGAGCGTGCTACTACATGGCTTCAAAAGCACTATTAAGCTCAGTTGCTCGATGTACTTTGGGGGGCCATTGCGACCCTCCTAATTAACCTATAAATATTTTCTTTGGTACAGAGGTTGGGGGCATGATACCCTATTCTGGTACCGAGTTTGAGATTTATAACTTAATATTAAAGCGAGTAACGTGGTCTTGAAAATTGACCCGTACATACCTATTTCATGTTATTTTTTATTCCATTATAAGTTTTTTAACGAAGAAAGAGGATTGTTTCTATGCAGAGAAAATACTAGGCAGGCCAAACAATCGAAAGTATCGTAAATAATATGAATAAATTAATTTTTATTGATTTTTCCTGTTTTTAAGCTCTGTTCTCATTTTCCCGAACTTAAAAAAATTATTTTCCATATATACAGTTCCTTCTCAAATATAGAAAAACACATTAAATAAATAATATAATGTAAAATTAACAAAAAAAAAGAAAAATCGTCCACATCGGGATTCGAACCCGTGCCGCCTCGCTTAGCTGCTATCATACTATCCGCTGCACCACGCATACACGGTGAGCCTGCGACTACATGGCTTCAAAAGCACTATCCCGCTCAGTTGATCGATGTAATTTGGGGGCCCATTGCGACCCTCCTAATTAACCTATAAATATTTCCTTTGGTAGAGGGGTTAAGGGCATGTTACCATATTTTGGTACCAAGTTTGAGATTTACAACTTAATATTAAAGCGAGTTACGTGGTCTTGAAAATTGACCCGTACATACCTATTTTATGTTATTTTTTATTCCATTATAAGTTTTTTAACGAAGAAAGAGGATTGTTTCTATGCAGAGAAAATACTAGACAGGCCAAACAATCGAAAGTATCGTAAATAATATGAATAAATTAATTTTTATTGATTTTACCTGTTTTTAAGCTCTGTTCTCATTTCCCGAACTTAAAAAAATTATTTTCCATATATATAGTTCCTTCTCAAATATAGAAAAACACATTAAATAAATAATATAATGTAAAATTAACAACAAAAAAAAAGAAAATTCGTCCACACCGGGATTCGAACCCGTGCCGCCTCGCTCAGCTGCTATCACGCTATCCGCTGCACCACGCATACACGGTGAGCGTGCTACTACATGGCTTCAAAAGCACTATTAAGCTCAGTTGCTCGATGTAATTTGGGGGGCCATTGCGACCCTCCTAATTAACCTATAAATATTTCCTTTGGTACAGAGGTTGGGGGCATGATACCCTATTCTGGTACCGAGTTTGAGATTTATAACTTAATATTAAAGTGAGTTACGTGGTCTTGAAAATTGACCCGTACATACCTATTTTATGTTATTTTTTATTCCATTATAAGTTTTTTAACGAAGAAAGAGGATTGTTTCTATGCAGAGAAAATACTAGGCAGGCCAAACAATCGAAAGTATCTTAAATAATATGAATAAATTAATTTTTATTGATTTTTCCCGTTTTTAAGCTCTGTTCTCATTCCCGAACTTAAAAAAATTATTTTCCATATATATAGTTCCTTCTCAAATATAGAAAAGCACATTAAATAAATAATATAATGTAAAATTAACAAAAAAAAAAGAAAAATCGTCCACATCGGGATTCGAACCCGTGCCGCCTCGCTCAGCTGCTATCACGCTATCCGCTGCACCACGCATACACGGTGAGCGTGCTACTACATGGCTTCAAAAGCACTATTAAGCTCAGTTGATCGATGTACTTTGGGGGGCCATTGCGACCCTCCTAATTAACCTATAAATATTTCCTTTAGTACAGAGGTTGGGGGCATGATACCCTATTCTGGTACCGAGTTTGAGATTTATAACTTAATATTAAAGCGAGTTACGTGGTCTTGAAAATTGACCCGTACATACCTATTTTATGTTATTTTTTATTCCTTTATAAGTTTTTTAACGAAGAAAGAGGATTGTTTCTATGCAGAGAAAATACTAGGCAGGCCAAACAATCGAAAGTATCTTAAATAATATGAATAAATTAATTTTTATTGATTTTTCCCGTTTTTAAGCTCTGTTCTCATTCCCGAACTTAAAAAAATTATTTTCCATATATATAGTTCCTTCTCAAATATAGAAAAGCACATTAAATAAATAATATAATGTAAAATTAACAAAAAAAAAGAAAAATCGTCCACATCGGGATTCGAACCCGTGCCGCCTCGCTCAGCTGCTATCACGCTATCCGCTGCACCACGCATACACGGTGAGCGTGCTACTACATGGCTTCAAAAGCACTATCCCGCTCAGTTGATCGATGTAATTTGGGGGCCCATTGCGACCCTCCTAATTAACCTATAAATATTTCCTTTGGTAGAGGTGTTAAGGGCATGTTACCATATTTTGGTACCAAGTTTGAGATTTACAACTTAATATTAAAGCGAGTTACGTGGTCTTGAAAATTGACCCGTACATACCTATTTTATGTTATTTTTTATTCCATTATAAGTTTTTTAACGAAGAAAGAGGATTGTTTCTATGCAGAGAAAATACTAGACAGGCCAAACAATCGAAAGTATCGTAAATAATATGAATAAATCAATTTTTAATGATTTTTCCTGTTTTTAAGCTCTGTTCTCACTTTCCCGAACTTAAAAAAATTATTTTCCATATATATAGTTCCTTCTCAAATATAGAAAAACACATTAAATAAATAATATAATGTAAAATTAACAACAAAAAAAAGAAAAATCGTCCACATCGGGATTCGAACCCGTGCCGCCTCGTTTAGCTGCTATCACGCTATCCGCTGCACCACGCATACACGGTGAGCGTGCTACTACATGGCTTCAAAAGCACTATTAAGCTCAGTTGCTCGATGTAATTTGGGGGGCCATTGCGACCCTCCTAATTAACCTATAAATATTTCCTTTGGTACAGAGGTTGGGGGCATGATACCCTATTCTGGTACCGAGTTTGAGATTTATAACTTAATATTAAAGCGAGTTACGTGGTCTTGAAAATTGACCCGTACATACCTATTTTATGTTATTTTTTATTCCATTATAAGTTTTTTAACGAAGAAAGAGGATTGTTTCTATGCAGAGAAAATACTAGGCAGGCCAAACAATCGAAAGTATCGTAAATAATATGAATAAATTAATTTTTATTGATTTTTCCTGTTTTTAAGCTCTGTTCTCACTTTCCCGAACTTAAAAAAATTATTTTCCATATATATAGTTCCTTCTCAAATATAGAAAAACACATTAAATAAATAATATAATGTAAAATAAACAAAAAAAAGAAAAATCGTCCACGCCGGGATTCGAACCCGTGCCGCCTCGCTCAGCTGCTATAACGCTATCTGCTGCACCACGCATACACGGTGAGCACGCTACTACATGGCTTCAAAAGCACTATTAAGCTCAGTTGCTCGATGTAATTTGGGGGGCCATTGCGACCCTCCTAATTAACCTATAAATATTTCCTTTGGTTCAGAGGTTGGGGGCATGATACCCTATTCTGGTTCCGAGTTTGAGATTTATAACGTAATATTAAAGCGAGTTACGTGGTCTTGAAAATTGACCCGTACATACCTATTTTATGTTATTTTTTATTCCATTATAAGTTTTTTAACGAAGAAAGAGGATTGTTTCTATGCAGAGAAAATGCTAGGCAGGCCAAACAATCGAAAGTATCGTAAATAATATGAATAAATTAATTTTTATTGATTTTTCCTGTTTTTAAGCTCTGTTCTCACTTTCCCGAACTTAAAAAAATTATTATCCATATATATAGTTCCTTCTCAAATATAGAAAAGCACATTAAATAAATAATATAATGTAAAATTAACAAAAAAAAAAAGAAAAATCGTCCACATCGGGATTCGAACCCGTGCCGCCTCGCTCAGCTGCTATCACGCTATCCGCTGCACCACGCATACACGGTGAGCGTGCTACTACATGGCTTCAAAAGCACTATTAAGCTCAGTTGCTCGATGTACTTTGGGGGGCCATTGCGACCCTCCTAATTAACCTATAAATATTTCCTTTGGTACAGAGGTTGGGGGCATGATACCCTATTCTGGTACCGAGTTTGAGATTTATAACTTAATATTAAAGCGAGTTACGTGGTCTTGAAAATTGACCCGTACATACCTATTTTATGTTATTTTTTATTCCATTATAAGTTTTTTAACGAAGAAAGAGGATTGTTTCTATGCAGAGAAAATACTAGGCAGGCCAAACAATCGAAAGTATCTTAAATAATATGAATAAATTAATTTTTATTGATTTTTCCCGTTTTTAAGGTCTGTTCTCATTCCCGAACTTAAAAAAATTATTTTCCATATATATAGTTCCTTCTCAAATATAGAAAAACACATTAAATAAATAATATAATGTAAAATTAACAAAAAAAAAAGAAAAATCGTCCACATCGGGATTCGAACCCGTGCCGCCTCGCTCAGCTGCTATCACGCTATCCGCTGCACCACGCATACACGGTGAGCGTGCTACTACATGGCTTCAAAAGCACTATTAAGCTCAGTTGATCGATGTACTTTGGGGGGCCATTGCGACCCTCCTAATTAACCTATAAATATTTTCTTTGGTACAGAGGTTATGGGCATGTTACCATATTTTGGTACCAAGTTTGAGATTTATAACTTAATATTAAAGCGAGTTACGTGGTCTTGAAAATTGACCCGTACATACCTATTTTATGTTATTTTTTATTCCATTATAAGTTTTTTAACGAAGAAAGAGGATTGTTTCTATGCAGAGAAAATACTAGGCAGGCCAAACAATCGAAAGTATCGTAAATAATATGAATAAATTAATTTTTATTGATTTTTCCTGTTTTTAAGCTCTGTTCTCACTTTCCCGAACTTAAAAAAATTATTTTCCATATATATAGTTCCTTCTCAAATATAGAAAAACACATTAAATAAATAATATAATGTAAAATAAACAAAAAAAAGAAAAATCGTCCACGCCGGGATTCGAACCCGTGCCGCCTCGCTCAGCTGCTATCACGCTATCTGCTGCACCACGCATACACGGTGAGCACGCTACTACATGGCTTCAAAAGCACTATTAAGCTCAGTTGCTCGATGTAATTTGGGGGGCCATTGCGACCGTCCTAATTAACCTATAAATATTTCCTTAGGTTCAGAGGTTGGGGGCATGATACCCTATTCTGGTACCGAGTTTGAGATATATAACGTAATATTAAAGCGAGTTACGTGGTCTTGAAAATTGACCCGTACATACCTATTTTATGTTATTTTTTATTCCATTATAAGTTTTTTAACGAAGAAAGAGGATTGTTTCTATGCAGAGAAAATGCTAGGCAGGCCAAACAATCGAAAGTATCGTAAATAATATGAATAAATTAATTTTTATTGATTTTTCCTGTTTTTAAGCTCTGTTCTCACTTTCCCGAACTTAAAAAAATTATTTTCCATATATATAGTTCCTTCTCAAATATAGAAAAACACATTAAATAAATAATATAATGTAAAATTAACAAAAAAAAAAAGAAAAATCGTCCACATCGGGATTCGAACCCGTGCCGCCTCGCTCAGCTGCTATCACGCTATCCGCTGCACCACGCATACACGGTGAGCGTGCTACTACATGGCTTCAAAAGCACTATTAAGCTCAGTTGCTCGATGTACTTTGGGGGGCCATTGCGACCCTCCTAATTAACCTATAAATATTTCCTTTGGTACAGAGGTTAGAGGCATGATACCCTATTCTGGTACCGAGTTTGAGATTTATAACTTAATATTAAAGCGAGTTACGTGGTCTTGAAAATTGACCCGTACATACCTATTTTATGTTATTTTTTATTCCATTATAAGTTTTTTAACGAAGAAAGAGGATTGTTTCTATGCAGAGAAAATACTAGGCAGGCCAAACAATCGAAAGTATCTTAAATAATATGAATAAATTAATTTTTATTGATTTTTCCCGTTTTTAAGCTCTGTTCTCATTCCCGAACTTAAAAAAATTATTTTCCATATATATAGTTCCTTCTCAAATATAGAAAAACACATTAAATAAATAATATAATGTAAAATTAACAAAAAAAAAAGAAAAATCGTCCACATCGGGATTCGAACCCGTGCCGCCTCGCTCAGCTGCTATCACGCTATCCGCTGCACCACGCATACACGGTGAGCGTGCTACTATATGGCTTCAAAAGCACTATTAAGCTCAGTTGATCGATGTACTTTGGGGGGCCATTGCGACCCTCCTAATTAACCTATAAATATTTTCTTTGGTACAGAGGTTGGGGGCATGATACCCTATTCTGGTACCGAGTTTGAGATTTATAACTTAATATTAAAGCGAGTTACGTGGTCTTGAAAATTGACCCTTACATACCTATTTTATGTTATTTTTTATTCCATTATAAGTTTTTTAACGAAGAAAGAGGATTGTTTCTATCCAGAGAAAATACTAGGCATGCCAAACAATCGAAAGTATCGTAAATAATATGAATAAATTAATTTTTATTGATTTTTCCTGTTTTTAAGCTCTGTTCTCATTTTCCCGAACTTAAAAAAATTATTTTCCATATATACAGTTCCTTCTCAAATATAGAAAAACACATTAAATAAATAATATAATGTAAAATTAACAAAAAAAAAGAAAAATCGTCCACATCGGGATTCGAACCCGTGCCGCCTCGCTCAGCTGCTATCACGCTATCCGCTGCACCACGCATACACGGTGAGCCTGCTACTACATGGCTTCAAAAGCACTATCCCGCTCAGTTGATCGATGTAATTTGGGGGCCCATTGCGACCCTCCTAATTAACCTATAAATATTTCCTTTGGTAGAGGGGTTGGGGGCATGTTACCATATTTTGGTACCAAGTTTGAGATTTATAACTTAATATTAAAGCGAGTTACGTGCTCTTGAAAATTGACCCGTACATACCTATTTTATGTTATTTTTTATTCCATTATAAGTTTTTTAACGAAGAAAGAGGATTGTTTCTATGCAGAGAAAATACTAGGCAGGCCAAACAATCGAAAGTATCGTAAATAATATGAATAAATTAATTTTTATTGATTTTTCCTGTTTTTAAGCTCTGTTCTCACTTTCCCGAACTTAAAAAAATTATTTTCCATATATATAGTTCCTTCTCAAATATAGAAAAACACATTAAATAAATAATATAATGTAAAATAAACAAAAAAAAGAAAAATCGTCCACGCCGGGATTCGAACCCGTGCCGCCTCGCTCAGCTGCTATCACGCTATCTGCTGCACCACGCATACACGGTGAGCACGCTACTACATGGCTTCAAAAGCACTATTAAGCTCAGTTGCTCGATGTAATTTGGGGGGCCATTGCGACCCTCCTAATTAACCTATAAATATTTCCTTTGGTTCAGAGGTTGGGGGCATGATACCCTATTCTGGTACCTAATTTGAGATTTATAACGTAATATTAAAGCGAGTTACGTGGTCTTGAAAATTGACCCGTACATACCTATTTTATGTTATTTTTTATTCCATTATAAGTTTTTTAACGAAGAAAGAGGATTGTTTCTATGCAGAGAAAATGCTAGGCAGGCCAAACAATCGAAAGTATCGTAAATAATATGAATAAATTAATTTTTATTGATTTTTCCTGTTTTTAAGCTCTGTTCTCACTTTCCCGAACTTAAAAAAATTATTTTCCATATATATAGTTCCTTCTCAAATATAGAAAAACACATTAAATAAATAATATAATGTAAAATAAACAAAAAAAAAAGGAAAATCGTCCACACCGGGATTCGAACCCGTGCCGCCTCGCTCAGCTGCTATCACGCTATCCGCTGCACCACGCATACACGGTGAGCGTGCTACTACATGGCTTCAAAAGCACTATTAAGCTCAGTTGCTCGATGTAATTTGGGGGGCAATTGCGACCCTCCTAATTAACCTATAATTATTTCCTTTGGTACAGAGGTTGGGGGCATGATACCCTATTCTGGTACCGAGTTTGAGATTTATAACTTAATATTAAAGCGAGTTACGTGGTCTTGAAAATTGACCCGTACATACCTATTTTATGTTATTTTTTATTCCATTATAAGTTTTTTAACGAAGAAAGAGGATTGTTTCTATGCAGAGAAAATACTAGGCAGGTCAAACAATCGAAAGTATCTTAAATAATATGAATAAATTAATTTTTATTGATTTTTCCTGTTTTTAAGCTCTGTTCTCATTTCCCGAACTTAAAAAAATTATTTTCCATATATATAGTTCCTTCTCAAATATAGAAAAACACATTAAATAAATAATATAATGTAAAATTAACAACAAAAAAAAGAAAAATCGTCCACATCGGGATTCGAACCCGTTCCGCCTCGCTCAGCTGCTATCACGCATACCGCTGCACCACGCATACACGGTGAGCGTGCTACTACATGGCTTCAAAAGCACTATTAAGCTCAGTTGCTCGATGTACTTTGGGGGGCCATTGCGACCCTCCTAATTAACCTATAAATATTTCCTTTAGTACAGAGGTTGGGGGCATGATACCCTATTCTGGTACCGAGTTTGAGATTTATAACGTAATATTAAAGCGAGTTACGTGGTCTTGAAAATTGACCCGTACATACCTATTTTATGTTATTTTTTATTCCATTATAAGTTTTTTAACGAAGAAAGAGGATTGTTTCTATGCAGAGAAAATGCTAGGCAGGCCAAACAATCGAAAGTATCGTAAATAATATGAATAAATTAATTTTTATTGATTTTTCCTGTTTTTAAGCTCTGTTCTCACTTTCCCGAACTTAAAAAAATTATTTTCCATATATATAGTTCCTTCTCAAATATAGAAAAACACATTAAATAAATAATATAATGTAAAATAAACAAAAAAAAAAGAAAAATCGTCCACACAGGGATTCGAACCCGTGCCGCCTCGCTCAGCTGCTATCACGCTATCCGCTGCACCACGCATACACGGTGAGCGTGCTACTACATGGCTTCAAAAGCACTATTAAGCTCAGTTGCTCGATGTAATTTGGGGGGCCATTGCGACCCTCCTAATTAACCTATAAATATTTCCTTTGGTACAGAGGTTGGGGGCATGATACCCTATTCTGGTACCGAGTTTGAGATTTATAACTTAATATTAAAGCGAGTTACGTGGTCTTGAAAATTGACCCGTACATACCTATTTTATGTTATTTTTTATTCCATTATAAGTTTTTTAACGAATAAAGAGGATTGTTTCTATGCAGAGAAAATACTAGGCAGGCCAAACAATCGAAAGTATCTTAAATAATATGAATAAATTAATTTTTATTGATTTTTCCTGTTTTTAAGCTCTGTTCTCATTTCCCGAACTTAAAAAAATTATTTTCCATATATATAGTTCCTTCTCAAATATAGAAAAACACATTAAATAAATAATATAATGTAAAATTAACAACAAAAAAAAAGAAAAATCGTCCACATCGGGATTCGAACCCGTGCCGCCTCGCTCAGCTGCTATCACGCTATCCGCTGCACCACGCATACACGGTGAGCGTGCTACTACATGGCTTCAAAAGCACTATTAAGCTCAGTTGCTCGATGTACTTTGGGGGGCAATTGCGACCCTCCTAATTAACCTATAAATATTTCCTTTGGTACAGAGGTTGGGGGCATGATACCCTATTCTGGTACCGAGTTTGATATTTATAACTTAATATTAAAGCGAGTTACGTGGTCTTGAAAATTGACCCGTACATACCTATTTTATGTTATTATTTATTCCATTATAAGTTTTTTAACGAAGAAAGAGGATTGTTTCTATGCAGAGAAAATACTAGGCAGGCCAAACAATCGAAAGTATCGTAAATAATATGAATAAATTAATTTTTATTGATTTTTCCTGTTTTTAAGCTCTGTTCTCACTTTCCCGAACTTAAAAAAATTATTTTCCATATATATAGTTCCTTCTCAAATATAGAAAAACACATTAAATAAATAATATAATGTAAAATAAACAAAAAAAAAGAAAAATCGTCCACACCGGGATTTGAACCCGTGCCGCCTCGCTCAGCTGCTATCACGCTATCCGCTGCACCACGCATACACGGTGAGCGTGCTACTACATGGCTCCAAAAGCACTATTAAGCTCAGTTGCTCGATGTAATTTGGGGGGCCATTGCGACCCTCCTAATTAACCTATAAATATTTCCTTTGGTACAGAGGTTGGGGGCATGATACCCTATTCTGGTACAGAGTTTGAGATTTATAACTTAATATTAAAGCGAGTTACGTGGTCTTGAAAATTGACCCTTACATACCTATTTTATGTTATTTTTTATTCCATTATAAGTTTTTTAACGAAGAAAGAGGATTGTTTCTATCCAGAGAAAATACTAGGCATGCCAAACAATCGAAAGTATCGTAAATAATATGAATAAATTAATTTTTATTGATTTTTCCTGTTTTTAAGCTCTGTTCTCATTTTCCCGAACTTAAAAAAATTATTTTCCATATATACAGTTCCTTCTCAAATATAGAAAAACACATTAAATAAATAATATAATGTAAAATTAACAAAAAAAAAGAAAAATCGTCCACATCGGGATTCGAACCCGTGCCGCCTCGCTCAGCTGCTATCACGCTATCCGCTGCACCACGCATACACGGTGAGCGTGCTACTACATGGCTCCAAAAGCACTATTAAGCTCAGTTGCTCGATGTAATTTGGGGGGCCATTGCGACCCTCCTAATTAACCTATAAATATTTCCTTTGGTACAGAGGTTGGGGGCATGATACCCTATTCTGGTACAGAGTTTGAGATTTATAACTTAATATTAAAGCGAGTTACGTGGTCTTGAAAATTGACCCTTACATACCTATTTTATGTTATTTTTTATTCCATTATAAGTTTTTTAACGAAGAAAGAGGATTGTTTCTATCCAGAGAAAATACTAGGCATGCCAAACAATCGAAAGTATCGTAAATAATATGAATAAATTAATTTTTATTGATTTTTCCTGTTTTTAAGCTCTGTTCTTATTTTCCCGAACTTAAAAAAATTATTTTCCATATATACAGTTCCTTCTCAAATATAGAAAAACACATTAAATAAATAATATAATGTAAAATTAACAAAAAAAAAGAAAAATCGTCCACATCGGGATTCGAACCCGTGCCGCCTCGCTCAGCTGCTATCATGCTATCCGCTGCACCACGCATACACGGTGAGCCTGCTACTACATGGCTTCAAAAGCACTATCCCGCTCAGTTGATCGATGTAATTTGGGGGCCCATTGCGACCCTCCTAATTAACCTATAAATACTTCCTTTGGTAGAGGGGTTGGGGGCATGTTACCATATTTTGGTACCAAGATTGAGATTTATAACTTAATATTAAAGCGAGTTACGTGGTCTTGAAAATTGACCCGTACATACCTATTTTATGTTATTTTTTATTCCATTATAAGTTTTTTAACGAAGAAAGAGGATTGTTTCTATGCAGAGAAAATACTAGGCAGGCCAAACAATCGAAAGTATCGTAAATAATATGAATAAATTAATTTTTATTGATTTTTCCTGTTTTTAAGCTCTGTTCTCACTTTCCCGAACTTAAAAAAATTATTTTCCATATATATAGTTCCTTCTCAAATATAGAAAAACACATTAAATAAATAATATAATGTAAAATTAACAAAAAAAAAGAAAAATCGGCCACACTGGGATTCAAACCCGTGCCGCCTCGCTCAGCTGCTATCACACTATCCGCTGCACCACGCATACACGGTGAGCGTGCTACTACATGGCTTCAAAAGCACTATTAAGCTCAGTTGCTCGATGTACTTTGGGGGGCCATTGCGACCCTCCTAATTAACCTATAAATATTTCCTTTGGTACAGGGGTTGGGGGCATGTTACCCTAGTTTGGTACAGAGTTTAAGATTTATAACTTATTATTAAAGCGAGTTACGTGGTCTTGAAAATTGACCCGTACATACCTATTTTATGTTATTTTTTATTCCATTATAAGTTTTTTAACGAAGAAAGAGGATTGTTTCTATGCAGAGAAAATACTAGGCAGGCCAAACAATCGAAAGTATCGTAAATAATATGAATAAATGAATTTTTATTGATTTTTCCTGTTTTTAAGCTCTGTTCTCACTTTCCCGAACTTAAAAAAATTATTTTCCATATATATAGTTCCTTCTCAAATATAGAAAAACACATTAAATAAATAATATAATGTAAAATAAACAAAAAAAAAGAAAAATCGTCCACACCGGGATTCGAACCCGTGCCGCCTCGCTCAGCTGCTATCACGCTATCCGCTGCACCAGGCATACACGGTGAGCGTGCTACTACATGGCTTCAAAAGTACTATCCCGCTCAGTTGATCGATGTATTTTGGGGGCCCATTGCGACCCTCCTAATTAACCTATAAATATTTCCTTTGGTACAGAGGTTGGGGGCATGATACCCTATTCTGGTACTGAGTTTGAGATTTATAACTTAATATTAAAGCGAGTTACGTGGTCTTGAAAATTTACCCGTACATACCTATTTTATGTTATTTTTTATTCCATTATAAGTTTTTTAACGAAGAAAGAGGATTGTTTCTATGCAGAGAAAATACTAGGCAGGCCAAACAATCGAAAGTATCGTAAATAATATGAATAAAATTAATTTTTATTGATTTTTCCTGTTTTTAAGCTCTGTTCTCACTTTCCCGAACTTAAAATAATTATTTTCCATATATAGTTCCTTCCCAAATATAGAAAAACACATTAAATAAATAATATAATGTAAAATTTACAAAAAAAAAAGAAAAATCGTCCACATCTGGATTCGAACCCGTGCCGCCTCGCTCAGCTGCTATCACGCTATCCGCTGCACCACGCATACACGGTGAGCCTGCTACTACATGGCTTCAAAAGCACTATCCCGCTCAGTTGATCGATGTACTTTGGGGGCCCATTGCGACCCTCCTAATTAAGCTATAAATATTTCCTTTGGTACAGGGGTTGGGGGCATGTTTCCCTATTTTGGTACCGAGATTGAGATTTATAACTTAATATTAAAGCGAGTTACGTGGTCTTGAAAATTGACCCGTACATACCTATTATGTTATTTTTTTATTCCATTATAAGTTTTTTAACGAAGAAAGAGGATTGTTTCTATGCAGAGAAAATACTAGGCAGGCCAAACAATCGAAAGTATCGTAAATAATATGAATAAATTAATTTTTATTGATTTTTCCTGTTTTTAAGCTCTGTTCTCACTTTCCCGAACTTAAAAAAATTATTTTCCATATATATAGTTCCTTCTCAAATATAGAAAAACACATTAAATAAATAATATAATGTAAAATAAACAAAAAAAAGAAAAATCGTCCACGCCGGGATTCGAACCCGTGCCGCCTCGCTCAGCTGCTATCACGCTATCCGCTGCACCACGCATACACGGTGAGCGTGCTACTACGTGGCTTCAAAAGCACTATTAAGCTCAGTTGCTCGATGTACTTTGGGGGGCCATTGCGACCCTCCTAATTAACCTATAAATATTTCCTTTGGTACAGAGGTTGAGGGCATGATACCCTATTCTGGTACCGAGTTTGAGATTTATAACTTAATATTAAAGCGAGTTACGTGGTCTTGAAAATTTACCCGTACATACCTATTTTATGTTATTTTTTATTCCATTATAAGTTTTTTAACGAAGAAAGAGGATTGTTTCTATGCAGAGAAAATACTAGGCAGGCCAAACAATCGAAAGTATCGTAAATAATATGAATAAAATTAATTTTTATTGATTTTTCCTGTTTTTAAGCTCTGTTCTCACTTTCCCGAACTTAAAAAAATTATTTTCCATATATAGTTCCTTCCCAAATATAGAAAAACACATTAAATAAATAATATAATGTAAAATTAACAAAAAAAAAAGAAAAATCGTCCACATCGGGAATCGAACCCGTGCCGCCTCGCTCAGCTGCTATCACGCTATCCGCTGCACCACGCATACACGGTGAGCCTGCTACTACATGGCTTCAAAAGCACTATCCCGCTCTGTTGATCGATGTACTTTGGGGGCCCATTGCGACCCTCCTAATTAACCTATAAATATTTCCTTTGGTACAGGGGTTGGGGGCATGATACCCTATTCTGGTACCGAGTTTGAGATTTATAACTTAATATTAAAGCGAGTTACGTGGTCTTGAAAATTGACCCGTACATACCTATTTTATGTTATTTTTTATTCCATTATAAGTTTTTTAACGAAGAAAGAGGATTGTTTCTATGCAGAGAAAATACTAGGCAGGCCAAACAATCGAAAGTATCGTAAATAATATGAATAAATTAATTTTTATTGATTTTTTCTGTTTTTAAGCTCTGTTCTCACTTTCCCGAACTTAAAAAAATTATTTTCCATATATATAGTTCCTTCTCAAATATAGAAAAACACATTAAATAAATAATATAATGTAAAATAAACAAAAAAAAAGAAAAATCGTCCACACCGGGATTCGAACCCGTGCCGCCTCGCTCAGCTGCTATCACACTATCCGCTGCACCACGCATACACGGTGAGCGTGCTACTACATGGCTTCAAAAGCACTATTAAGCTCAGTTGCTCGATGTACTTTGGGGGGCCATTGCGACCCTCCTAATTAACCTATAAATATTTCCTTTGGTACAGGGGTTGGGGGCATGTTACCCTAGTTTGGTACAGAGTTTGAGATTTATAACTTATTATTAAAGCGAGTTACGTGGTCTTGAAAATTGACCCGTACATACCTATTTTATGTTATTTTTTATTCCATTATAAGTTATTTAACGAAGAAAGAGGATTGTTTCTATGCAGAGAAAATACTAGGCAGGCCAAACAATCGAAAGTATCGTAAATAATATGAATAAATTAATTTTTATTGATTTTTCCTGTTTTTAAGCTCTGTTCTCACTTTCCCGAACTTAAAATAATTATTTTCCATATATAGTTCCTTCCCAAATATAGAAAAACACATTAAATAAATAATATAATGTAAAATTAACAAAAAAAAAAGAAAAATCGCCCACATCGGGATTCGAACCCGTGCCGCCTCGCTCAGCTGCTATCACGCTATCCGCTGCACCACGCATACACGGTGAGCCTGCTACTACATGGCTTCAAAAGCACTATCCCGCTCAGTTGATCGATGTACTTTGGGGGCCCATTGCGACCCTCCTAATTAACCTATAAATATTTCCTTTGGTACAGGGGTTGGGGGCATGTTTCCCTATTTTGGTACCGAGATTGAGATTTATAACTTAATATTAAAGCGAGTTACGTGGTCTTGAAAATTGACCCGTACATACCTATTATGTTATTTTTTTATTCCATTATAAGTTTTTTAACGAAGAAAGAGGATTGTTTCTATGCAGAGAAAATACTAGGCAGGCCAAACAATCGAAAGTATCGTAAATAATATGAATAAATTAATTTTTATTGATTTTTCCTGTTTTTAAGCTCTGTTCTCACTTTCCCGAACTTAAAAAAATTATTTTCCATATATATAGTTCCTTCTCAAATATAGAAAAACACATTAAATAAATAATATAATGTAAAATAAACAAAAAAAAGAAAAATCGTCCACGCCGGGATTCGAACCCGTGCCGCCTCGCTCAGCTGCTATCACGCTATCCGCTGCACCACGCATACACGGTGAGCGTGCTACTACATGGCTTCAAAAGCACTATTAAGCTCAGTTGCTCGATGTACTTTGGGGGGCCATTGCGCCCCTCCTAATTAACCTATAAATATTTCCTTTAGTACAGGGGTTGGGGGCATGTTACCCTAGTTTGGTACAGAGTTTGAGATTTATAACTTATTATTAAAGCGAGTTACGTGGTCTTGAAAATTGACCCGTACATACCTATTTTATGTTATTTTTTATTCCATTATAAGTTTTCTAACGAAGAAAGAGGATTGTTTCTATGCAGAGAAAATACTAGGCAGGCCAAACAATCGAAAGTATCGTAAATAATATGAATAAATGAATTTTTATTGATTTTTCCTGTTTTTAAGCTCTGTTCTCACTTTCCCGAACTTAAAAATTTTTTTTTCCATATATATAGTTCCTTCTCAAATATAGAAAAACACATTAAATAAATAATATAATGTAAAATAAACAAAAAAAAAGAAAATCGTCCACACCGGGATTCGAACCCGTGCCGCCTCGCTCAGCTGCTATCACGCTATCCGCTGCACCAGGCATACACGGTGAGCGTGCTACTACATGGCTTCAAAAGTACTATCCCGCTCAGTTGATCGATGTATTTTGGGGGCCCATTGCGACCCTCCTAATTAACCTATAAATATTTTCTTTGGTACAGAGGTTGGGGGCATGATACCCTATTCTAGTACCGAGTTTGAGATTTATAACTTAATATTAAAGCGAGTTACGTGGTCTTGAAAATTTACCCGTACATACCTATTTTATGTTATTTTTTATTCCATTATAAGTTTTTTAACGAAGAAAGAGGATTGTTTCTATGCAGAGAAAATACTAGGCAGGCCAAACAATCGAAAGTATCGTAAATAATATGAATAAAATTAATTTTTATTGATTTTTCCTGTTTTTAAGCTCTGTTCTCACTTTCCCGAACTTAAAAAAATTATTTTCCATATAAAGTTCCTTCCCAAATATAGAAAAACACATTAAATAAATAATATAATGTAAAATTAACAAAAAAAAAAGAAAAATCGTCCACATCGGTATTCGAACCCGTGCCGCCTCGCTCAGCTGCTATCACGCTGTGCGCTGCACCACGCATACACGGTGAGCCTGCTACTACATGGCTTCAAAAGCACTATCCCGCTCAGTTGATCGATGTACTTTGGGGGGCCATTGCGACCCTCCTAATTAACCTATAAATATTTCCTTTGGTACAGAGGTTGGGGGCATGATACCCTATTCTGGTACCGAGTTTGAGATTTATAACTTAATATTAAAGCGAGTTACGTGGTCTTGAAAATTGACCCGTACATACCTATTTTATGTTATTTTTTATTCCATTATAAGTTATTTAACGAAGAAAGAGGATTGTTTCTATGCAGAGAAAATACTAGGCAGGCCAAACAATCGAAAGTATCGTAAATAATATGAATAAATGAATTTTTATTGATTTTTCCTGTTTTTAAGCTCTGTTCTCACTTTCCCGAACTTAAGAAATTTTTTTTCCATATATATAGTTCCTTCTCAAATATAGAAAAACACATTAAATAAATAATATAATGTAAAATAAACAAAAAAAAAGAAAAATCGTCCACACCGGGATTCGAACCCGTGCCGCCTCGCTCAGCTGCTATCACGCTATCCGCTGCACCTGGCATACACGGTGAGCGTGCTACTACATGGCTTCAAAAGTACTATCCCGCTCAGTTGATCGATGTATTTTGGGGGCCCATTCCGACCCTCCTAATTAACCTATAAATATTTCCTTTGGTACAGAGGTTGGGGGCATGATACCCTATTCTGGTACCGAGTTTGAGATTTATAACTTAATATTAAAGCGAGTTACGTGGTCTTGAAAATTGACCCGTACATACCTATTTTATGTTATTTTTTATTCCATTATAAGTTTTTTAACGAAGAAAGAGGATTGTTTCTATGCAGAGAAAATACTAGGCAGGCCAAACAATCGAAAGTATCTTAAATAATATGAATAAATTAATTTTTATTGATTTTTCCCGTTTTTAAGCTCTGTTCTCATTCCCGAACTTAAAAAAATTATTTTCCATATATATAGTTCCTTCTCAAATATAGAAAAACACATTAAATAAATAATATAATGTAAAATTAACAAAAAAAAAAAGAAAAATCGTCCACATCGGGATTCGAACCCGTGCCGCCTCGCTCAGCTGCTATCACGCTATCCGCTGCACCACGCATACACGGTGAGCGTGCTACTACATGGCTTCAAAAGCACTATTAAGCTCAGTTGATCGATGTACTTTGGGGGGCCATTGCGACCCTCCTAATTAACCTATAAATATTTTCTTTGGTACAGAGGTTGGGGGCATGATACCCTATTCTGGTACCGAGTTTGAGATTTATAACTTAATATTAAAGCGAGTTACGTGGTCTTGAAAATTGATCCTTACATACCTATTTTATGTTATTTTTTATTCCATTATAAGTTTTTTAACGAAGAAAGAGGATTGTTTCTATCCAGAGAAAATACTAGGCATGCCAAACAATCGAAAGTATCGTAAATAATATGAATAAATTAATTTTTATTGATTTTTCCTGTTTTTAAGCTCTGTTCTCATTTTCCCGAACTTAAAAAAATTATTTTCCATATATACAGTTCCTTCTCAAATATAGAAAAACACATTAAATAAATAATATAATGTAAAATTAACAAAAAAAAAGAAAAATCGTCCACATCGGGATTCGAACCCGTGCCGCCTCGCTCAGCTGCTATCACGCTATCCGCTGCACCACGCATACACGGTGAGCCTGCTACTACATGGCTTCAAAAGCACTATCCCGCTCAGTTGATCGATGTAATTTGGGGGCCCATTGCGACCCTCCTAATTAACCTATAAATATTTCCTTTGGTAGAGGGGTTGGGGGCATGTTACCATATTTTGGTACCAAGTTTGAGATTTATAACTTAATATTAAAGCGAGTTACGTGGTCTTGAAAATTGACCCGTACATACCTATTTTATGTTATTTTTTATTCCATTATAAGTTTTTTAACGAAGAAAGAGGATTGTTTCTATGCAGAGAAAATACTAGGCAGGCCAAACAATCGAAAGTATCGTAAATAATATGAATAAATTAATTTTTATTGATTTTTCCTGTTTTTAAGCTCTGTTCTCACTTTCCCGAACTTAAAAAAATTATTTTCCATATATATAGTTCCTTCTCAAATATAGAAAAACACATTAAATAAATAATATAATGTAAAATAAACAAAAAAAAGAAAAATCGTCCACGCCGGGATTCGAACCCGTGCCGCCTCGCTCAGCTGCTATCACGCTATCTGCTGCACCACGCATACACGGTGAGCACGCTACTACATGGCTTCAAAAGCACTATTAAGCTCAGTTGCTCGATGTAATTTGGGGGGCCATTGCGACCCTCCTAATTAACCTATAAATATTTCCTTTGGTTCAGAGGTTGGGGGCATGATACCCTATTCTGGTACCTAATTTGAGATTTATAACGTAATATTAAAGCGAGTTACGTGGTCTTGAAAATTGACCCGTACATACCTATTTTATGTTATTTTTTATTCCATTATAAGTTTTTTAACGAAGAAAGAGGATTGTTTCTATGCAGAGAAAATGCTAGGCAGGCCAAACAATCGAAAGTATCGTAAATAATATGAATAAATTAATTTTTATTGATTTTTCCTGTTTTTAAGCTCTGTTCTCACTTTCCCGAACTTAAAAAAATTATTTTCCATATATATAGTTCCTTCTCAAATATAGAAAAACACATTAAATAAATAATATAATGTAAAATAAACAAAAAAAAAAGGAAAATCGTCCACACCGGGATTCGAACCCGTGCCGCCTCGCTCAGCTGCTATCACGCTATCCGCTGCACCACGCATACACGGTGAGCGTGCTACTACATGGCTTCAAAAGCACTATTAAGCTCAGTTGCTCGATGTAATTTGGGGGGCAATTGCGACCCTCCTAATTAACCTATAATTATTTCCTTTGGTACAGAGGTTGGGGGCATGATACCCTATTCTGGTACCGAGTTTGAGATTTATAACTTAATATTAAAGCGAGTTACGTGGTCTTGAAAATTGACCCGTACATACCTATTTTATGTTATTTTTTATTCCATTATAAGTTTTTTAACGAAGAAAGAGGATTGTTTCTATGCAGAGAAAATACTAGGCAGGTCAAACAATCGAAAGTATCTTAAATAATATGAATAAATTAATTTTTATTGATTTTTCCTGTTTTTAAGCTCTGTTCTCATTTCCCGAACTTAAAAAAATTATTTTCCATATATATAGTTCCTTCTCAAATATAGAAAAACACATTAAATAAATAATATAATGTAAAATTAACAACAAAAAAAAGAAAAATCGTCCACATCGGGATTCGAACCCGTGCCGCCTCGCTCAGCTGCTATCACGCATACCGCTGCACCACGCATACACGGTGAGCGTGCTACTACATGGCTTCAAAAGCACTATTAAGCTCAGTTGCTCGATGTACTTTGGGGGGCCATTGCGACCCTCCTAATTAACCTATAAATATTTCCTTTAGTACAGAGGTTGGGGGCATGATACCCTATTCTGGTACCGAGTTTGAGATTTATAACGTAATATTAAAGCGAGTTACGTGGTCTTGAAAATTGACCCGTACATACCTATTTTATGTTATTTTTTATTCCATTATAAGTTTTTTAACGAAGAAAGAGGATTGTTTCTATGCAGAGAAAATGCTAGGCAGGCCAAACAATCGAAAGTATCGTAAATAATATGAATAAATTAATTTTTATTGATTTTTCCTGTTTTTAAGCTCTGTTCTCACTTTCCCGAACTTAAAAAAATTATTTTCCATATATATAGTTCCTTCTCAAATATAGAAAAACACATTAAATAAATAATATAATGTAAAATAAACAAAAAAAAAAGAAAAATCGTCCACACAGGGATTCGAACCCGTGCCGCCTCGCTCAGCTGCTATCACGCTATCCGCTGCACCACGCATACACGGTGAGCGTGCTACTACATGGCTTCAAAAGCACTATTAAGCTCAGTTGCTCGATGTAATTTGGGGGGCCATTGCGACCCTCCTAATTAACCTATAAATATTTCCTTTGGTACAGAGGTTGGGGGCATGATACCCTATTCTGGTACCGAGTTTGAGATTTATAACTTAATATTAAAGCGAGTTACGTGGTCTTGAAAATTGACCCGTACATACCTATTTTATGTTATTTTTTATTCCATTATAAGTTTTTTAACGAATAAAGAGGATTGTTTCTATGCAGAGAAAATACTAGGCAGGCCAAACAATCGAAAGTATCTTAAATAATATGAATAAATTAATTTTTATTGATTTTTCCTGTTTTTAAGCTCTGTTCTCATTTCCCGAACTTAAAAAAATTATTTTCCATATATATAGTTCCTTCTCAAATATAGAAAAACACATTAAATAAATAATATAATGTAAAATTAACAACAAAAAAAAAGAAAAATCGTCCACATCGGGATTCGAACCCGTGCCGCCTCGCTCAGCTGCTATCACGCTATCCGCTGCACCACGCATACACGGTGAGCGTGCTACTACATGGCTTCAAAAGCACTATTAAGCTCAGTTGCTCGATGTACTTTGGGGGGCAATTGCGACCCTCCTAATTAACCTATAAATATTTCCTTTGGTACAGAGGTTGGGGGCATGATACCCTATTCTGGTACCGAGTTTGATATTTATAACTTAATATTAAAGCGAGTTACGTGGTCTTGAAAATTGACCCGTACATACCTATTTTATGTTATTATTTATTCCATTATAAGTTTTTTAACGAAGAAAGAGGATTGTTTCTATGCAGAGAAAATACTAGGCAGGCCAAACAATCGAAAGTATCGTAAATAATATGAATAAATTAATTTTTATTGATTTTTCCTGTTTTTAAGCTCTGTTCTCACTTTCCCGAACTTAAAAAAATTATTTTCCATATATATAGTTCCTTCTCAAATATAGAAAAACACATTAAATAAATAATATAATGTAAAATAAACAAAAAAAAAGAAAAATCGTCCACACCGGGATTTGAACCCGTGCCGCCTCGCTCAGCTGCTATCACGCTATCCGCTGCACCACGCATACACGGTGAGCGTGCTACTACATGGCTCCAAAAGCACTATTAAGCTCAGTTGCTCGATGTAATTTGGGGGGCCATTGCGACCCTCCTAATTAACCTATAAATATTTCCTTTGGTACAGAGGTTGGGGGCATGATACCCTATTCTGGTACCGAGTTTGAGATTTATAACTTAATATTAAAGCGAGTTACGTGGTCTTGAAAATTGACCCTTACATACCTATTTTATGTTATTTTTTATTCCATTATAAGTTTTTTAACGAAGAAAGAGGATTGTTTCTATCCAGAGAAAATACTAGGCATGCCAAACAATCGAAAGTATCGTAAATAATATGAATAAATTAATTTTTATTGATTTTTCCTGTTTTTAAGCTCTGTTCTCATTTTCCCGAACTTAAAAAAATTATTTTCCATATATACAGTTCCTTCTCAAATATAGAAAAACACATTAAATAAATAATATAATGTAAAATTAACAAAAAAAAAGAAAAATCGTCCACATCGGGATTCGAACCCGTGCCGCCTCGCTCAGCTGCTATCATGCTATCCGCTGCACCACGCATACACGGTGAGCCTGCTACTACATGGCTTCAAAAGCACTATCCCGCTCAGTTGATCGATGTAATTTGGGGGCCCATTGCGACCCTCCTAATTAACCTATAAATATTTCCTTTGGTAGAGGGGTTGGGGGCATGTTACCATATTTTGGTACCAAGTTTGAGATTTATAACTTAATATTAAAGCGAGTTACGTGGTCTTGAAAATTGACCCGTACATACCTATTTTATGTTATTTTTTATTCCATTATAAGTTTTTTAACGAAGAAAGAGGATTGTTTCTATGCAGAGAAAATACTAGGCAGGCCAAACAATCGAAAGTATCGTAAATAATATGAATAAATTAATTTTTATTGATTTTTCCTGTTTTTAAGCTCTGTTCTCACTTTCCCGAACTTAAAAAAATTATTTTCCATATATATAGTTCCTTCTCAAATATAGAAAAACACATTAAATAAATAATATAATGTAAAATTAACAAAAAAAAAGAAAAATCGGCCACACTGGGATTCAAACCCGTGCCGCCTCGCTCAGCTGCTATCACACTATCCGCTGCACCACGCATACACGGTGAGCGTGCTACTACATGGCTTCAAAAGCACTATTAAGCTCAGTTGCTCGATGTACTTTGGGGGGCCATTGCGACCCTCCTAATTAACCTATAAATATTTCCTTTGGTACAGGGGTTGGGGGCATGTTACCCTAGTTTGGTACAGAGTTTAAGATTTATAACTTATTATTAAAGTGAGTTACGTGGTCTTGAAAATTGACCCGTACATACCTATTTTATGTTATTTTTTATTCCATTATAAGTTTTTTAACGAAGAAAGAGGATTGTTTCTATGCAGAGAAAATACTAGGCAGGCCAAACAATCGAAAGTATCTTAAATAATATGAATAAATTAATTTTTATTGATTTTTCCTGTTTTTAAGCTCTGTTCTCATTTCCCGAACTTAAAAAAATTATTTTCCATATATATAGTTCCTTCTCAAATATAGAAAAACACATTAAATAAATAATATAATGTAAAATTAACAACAAAAAAAAAGAAAAATCGTCCACATCGGGATTCGAACCCGTGCCGCCTCGCTCAGCTGCTATCACGCTATCCGCTGCACCACGCATACACGGTGAGCGTGCTACTACATGGCTTCAAAAGCACTATTAAGCTCAGTTGCTCGATGTACTTTGGGGGGCAATTGCGACCCTCCTAATTAACCTATAAATATTTCCTTTGGTACAGAGGTTGGGGGCATGATACCCTATTCTGGTACCGAGTTTGATATTTATAACTTAATATTAAAGCGAGTTACGTGGTCTTGAAAATTGACCCGTACATACCTATTTTATGTTATTATTTATTCCATTATAAGTTTTTTAACGAAGAAAGAGGATTGTTTCTATGCAGAGAAAATACTAGGCAGGCCAAACAATCGAAAGTATCGTAAATAATATGAATAAATTAATTTTTATTGATTTTTCCTGTTTTTAAGCTCTGTTCTCACTTTCCCGAACTTAAAAAAATTATTTTCCATATATATAGTTCCTTCTCAAATATAGAAAAACACATTAAATAAATAATATAATGTAAAATAAACAAAAAAAAAGAAAAATCGTCCACACCGGGATTTGAACCCGTGCCGCCTCGCTCAGCTGCTATCACGCTATCCGCTGCACCACGCATACACGGTGAGCGTGCTACTACATGGCTCCAAAAGCACTATTAAGCTCAGTTGCTCGATGTAATTTGGGGGGCCATTGCGACCCTCCTAATTAACCTATAAATATTTCCTTTGGTACAGAGGTTGGGGGCATGATACCCTATTCTGGTACCGAGTTTGAGATTTATAACTTAATATTAAAGCGAGTTACGTGGTCTTGAAAATTGACCCTTACATACCTATTTTATGTTATTTTTTATTCCATTATAAGTTTTTTAACGAAGAAAGATTGTTTCTATCCAGAGAAAATACTAGGCATGCCAAACAATCGAAAGTATCGTAAATAATATGAATAAATTAATTTTTATTGATTTTTCCTGTTTTTAAGCTCTGTTCTCATTTTCCCGAACTTAAAAAAATTATTTTCCATATATACAGTTCCTTCTCAAATATAGAAAAACACATTAAATAAATAATATAATGTAAAATTAACAAAAAAAAAGAAAAATCGGCCACACTGGGATTCAAACCCGTGCCGCCTCGCTCAGCTGCTATCACACTATCCGCTGCACCACGCATACACGGTGAGCGTGCTACTACATGGCTTCAAAAGCACTATTAAGCTCAGTTGCTCGATGTACTTTGGGGGGCCATTGCGACCCTCCTAATTAACCTATAAATATTTCCTTTGGTACAGGGGTTGGGGGCATGTTACCCTAGTTTGGTACAGAGTTTAAGATTTATAACTTATTATTAAAGCGAGTTACGTGGTCTTGAAAATTGACCCGTACATACCTATTTTATGTTATTTTTTATTCCATTATAAGTTTTTTAACGAAGAAAGAGGATTGTTTCTATGCAGAGAAAATACTAGGCAGGCCAAACAATCGAAAGTATCGTAAATAATATGAATAAATGAATTTTTATTGATTTTTCCTGTTTTTAAGCTCTGTTCTCACTTTCCCGAACTTAAAAAAATTATTTTCCATATATATAGTTCCTTCTCAAATATAGAAAAACACATTAAATAAATAATATAATGTAAAATAAACAAAAAAAAAGAAAAATCGTCCACACCGGGATTCGAACCCGTGCCGCCTCGCTCAGCTGCTATCACGCTATCCGCTGCACCAGGCATACACGGTGAGCGTGCTACTACATGGCTTCAAAAGTACTATCCCGCTCAGTTGATCGATGTATTTTGGGGGCCCATTGCGACCCTCCTAATTAACCTATAAATATTTCCTTTGGTACAGAGGTTGGGGGCATGATACCCTATTCTGGTACTGAGTTTGAGATTTATAACTTAATATTAAAGCGAGTTACGTGGTCTTGAAAATTTACCCGTACATACCTATTTTATGTTATTTTTTATTCCATTATAAGTTTTTTAACGAAGAAAGAGGATTGTTTCTATGCAGAGAAAATACTAGGCAGGCCAAACAATCGAAAGTATCGTAAATAATATGAATAAAATTAATTTTTATTGATTTTTCCTGTTTTTAAGCTCTGTTCTCACTTTCCCGAACTTAAAATAATTATTTTCCATATATAGTTCCTTCCCAAATATAGAAAAACACATTAAATAAATAATATAATGTAAAATTTACAAAAAAAAAAGAAAAATCGTCCACATCTGGATTCGAACCCGTGCCGCCTCGCTCAGCTGCTATCACGCTATCCGCTGCACCACGCATACACGGTGAGCCTGCTACTACATGGCTTCAAAAGCACTATCCCGCTCAGTTGATCGATGTACTTTGGGGGCCCATTGCGACCCTCCTAATTAAGCTATAAATATTTCCTTTGGTACAGGGGTTGGGGGCATGTTTCCCTATTTTGGTACCGAGATTGAGATTTATAACTTAATATTAAAGCGAGTTACGTGGTCTTGAAAATTGACCCGTACATACCTATTATGTTATTTTTTTATTCCATTATAAGTTTTTTAACGAAGAAAGAGGATTGTTTCTATGCAGAGAAAATACTAGGCAGGCCAAACAATCGAAAGTATCGTAAATAATATGAATAAATTAATTTTTATTGATTTTTCCTGTTTTTAAGCTCTGTTCTCACTTTCCCGAACTTAAAAAAATTATTTTCCATATATATAGTTCCTTCTCAAATATAGAAAAACACATTAAATAAATAATATAATGTAAAATAAACAAAAAAAAGAAAAATCGTCCACGCCGGGATTCGAACCCGTGCCGCCTCGCTCAGCTGCTATCACGCTATCCGCTGCACCACGCATACACGGTGAGCGTGCTACTACATGGCTTCAAAAGCACTATTAAGCTCAGTTGCTCGATGTACTTTGGGGGGCCATTGCGACCCTCCTAATTAACCTATAAATATTTCCTTTGGTACAGAGGTTGAGGGCATGATACCCTATTCTGGTACCGAGTTTGAGATTTATAACTTAATATTAAAGCGAGTTACGTGGTCTTGAAAATTTACCCGTACATACCTATTTTATGTTATTTTTTATTCCATTATAAGTTTTTTAACGAAGAAAGATTGTTTCTATCCAGAGAAAATACTAGGCATGCCAAACAATCGAAAGTATCGTAAATAATATGAATAAATTAATTTTTATTGATTTTTCCTGTTTTTAAGCTCTGTTCTCATTTTCCCGAACTTAAAAAAATTATTTTCCATATATACAGTTCCTTCTCAAATATAGAAAAACACATTAAATAAATAATATAATGTAAAATTAACAAAAAAAAAGAAAAATCGGCCACACTGGGATTCAAACCCGTGCCGCCTCGCTCAGCTGCTATCACACTATCCGCTGCACCACGCATACACGGTGAGCGTGCTACTACATGGCTTCAAAAGCACTATTAAGCTCAGTTGCTCGATGTACTTTGGGGGGCCATTGCGACCCTCCTAATTAACCTATAAATATTTCCTTTGGTACAGGGGTTGGGGGCATGTTACCCTAGTTTGGTACAGAGTTTAAGATTTATAACTTATTATTAAAGCGAGTTACGTGGTCTTGAAAATTGACCCGTACATACCTATTTTATGTTATTTTTTATTCCATTATAAGTTTTTTAACGAAGAAAGAGGATTGTTTCTATGCAGAGAAAATACTAGGCAGGCCAAACAATCGAAAGTATCGTAAATAATATGAATAAATGAATTTTTATTGATTTTTCCTGTTTTTAAGCTCTGTTCTCACTTTCCCGAACTTAAAAAAATTATTTTCCATATATATAGTTCCTTCTCAAATATAGAAAAACACATTAAATAAATAATATAATGTAAAATAAACAAAAAAAAAGAAAAATCGTCCACACCGGGATTCGAACCCGTGCCGCCTCGCTCAGCTGCTATCACGCTATCCGCTGCACCAGGCATACACGGTGAGCGTGCTACTACATGGCTTCAAAAGTACTATCCCGCTCAGTTGATCGATGTATTTTGGGGGCCCATTGCGACCCTCCTAATTAACCTATAAATATTTCCTTTGGTACAGAGGTTGGGGGCATGATACCCTATTCTGGTACTGAGTTTGAGATTTATAACTTAATATTAAAGCGAGTTACGTGGTCTTGAAAATTTACCCGTACATACCTATTTTATGTTATTTTTTATTCCATTATAAGTTTTTTAACGAAGAAAGAGGATTGTTTCTATGCAGAGAAAATACTAGGCAGGCCAAACAATCGAAAGTATCGTAAATAATATGAATAAAATTAATTTTTATTGATTTTTCCTGTTTTTAAGCTCTGTTCTCACTTTCCCGAACTTAAAATAATTATTTTCCATATATAGTTCCTTCCCAAATATAGAAAAACACATTAAATAAATAATATAATGTAAAATTTACAAAAAAAAAAGAAAAATCGTCCACATCTGGATTCGAACCCGTGCCGCCTCGCTCAGCTGCTATCACGCTATCCGCTGCACCACGCATACACGGTGAGCCTGCTACTACATGGCTTCAAAAGCACTATCCCGCTCAGTTGATCGATGTACTTTGGGGGCCCATTGCGACCCTCCTAATTAAGCTATAAATATTTCCTTTGGTACAGGGGTTGGGGGCATGTTTCCCTATTTTGGTACCGAGATTGAGATTTATAACTTAATATTAAAGCGAGTTACGTGGTCTTGAAAATTGACCCGTACATACCTATTATGTTATTTTTTTATTCCATTATAAGTTTTTTAACGAAGAAAGAGGATTGTTTCTATGCAGAGAAAATACTAGGCAGGCCAAACAATCGAAAGTATCGTAAATAATATGAATAAATTAATTTTTATTGATTTTTCCTGTTTTTAAGCTCTGTTCTCACTTTCCCGAACTTAAAAAAATTATTTTCCATATATATAGTTCCTTCTCAAATATAGAAAAACACATTAAATAAATAATATAATGTAAAATAAACAAAAAAAAGAAAAATCGTCCACGCCGGGATTCGAACCCGTGCCGCCTCGCTCAGCTGCTATCACGCTATCCGCTGCACCACGCATACACGGTGAGCGTGCTACTACATGGCTTCAAAAGCACTATTAAGCTCAGTTGCTCGATGTACTTTGGGGGGCCATTGCGACCCTCCTAATTAACCTATAAATATTTCCTTTGGTACAGAGGTTGAGGGCATGATACCCTATTCTGGTACCGAGTTTGAGATTTATAACTTAATATTAAAGCGAGTTACGTGGTCTTGAAAATTTACCCGTACATACCTATTTTATGTTATTTTTTATTCCATTATAAGTTTTGTAACGAAGAAAGAGGATTGTTTCTATGCAGAGAAAATACTAGGCAGGCCAAACAATCGAAAGTATCGTAAATAATATGAATAAAATTAATTTTTATTGATTTTTCCTGTTTTTAAGCTCTGTTCTCACTTTCCCGAACTTAAAAAAATTATTTTCCATATATAGTTCCTTCCCAAATATAGAAAAACACATTAAATAAATAATATAATGTAAAATTAACAAAAAAAAAAGAAAAATCGTCCACATCGGGAATCGAACCCGTGCCGCCTCGCTCAGCTGCTATCACGCTATCCGCTGCACCACGCATACACGGTGAGCCTGCTACTACATGGCTTCAAAAGCACTATCCCGCTCAGTTGATCGATGTACTTTGGGGGCCCATTGCGACCCTCCTAATTAACCTATAAATATTTCCTTTGGTACAGGGGTTGGGGGCATGATACCCTATTCTGGTACCGAGTTTGAGATTTATAACTTAATATTAAAGCGAGTTACGTGGTCTTGAAAATTGACCCGTACATACCTATTTTATGTTATTTTTTATTCCATTATAAGTTTTTTAACGAAGAAAGAGGATTGTTTCTATGCAGAGAAAATACTAGGCAGGCCAAACAATCGAAAGTATCGTAAATAATATGAATAAATTAATTTTTATTGATTTTTTCTGTTTTTAAGCTCTGTTCTCACTTTCCCGAACTTAAAAAAATTATTTTCCATATATATAGTTCCTTCTCAAATATAGAAAAACACATTAAATAAATAATATAATGTAAAATAAACAAAAAAAAAGAAAAATCGTCCACACCGGGATTCGAACCCGTGCCGCCTCGCTCAGCTGCTATCACACTATCCGCTGCACCACGCATACACGGTGAGCGTGCTACTACATGGCTTCAAAAGCACTATTAAGCTCAGTTGCTCGATGTACTTTGGGGGGCCATTGCGACCCTCCTAATTAACCTATAAATATTTCCTTTGGTACAGGGGTTGGGGGCATGTTACCCTAGTTTGGTACAGAGTTTGAGATTTATAACTTATTATTAAAGCGAGTTACGTGGTCTTGAAAATTGACCCGTACATACCTATTTTATGTTATTTTTTATTCCATTATAAGTTATTTAACGAAGAAAGAGGATTGTTTCTATGCAGAGAAAATACTAGGCAGGCCAAACAATCGAAAGTATCGTAAATAATATGAATAAATTAATTTTTATTGATTTTTCCTGTTTTTAAGCTCTGTTCTCACTTTCCCGAACTTAAAATAATTATTTTCCATATATAGTTCCTTCCCAAATATAGAAAAACACATTAAATAAATAATATAATGTAAAATTAACAAAAAAAAAAGAAAAATCGTCCACATCGGGATTCGAACCCGTGCCGCCTCGCTCAGCTGCTATCACGCTATCCGCTGCACCACGCATACACGGTGAGCCTGCTACTACATGGCTTCAAAAGCACTATCCCGCTCAGTTGATCGATGTAATTTGGGGGCCCATTGCGACCCTCCTAATTAACCTATAAATATTTACTTTGGTACAGGGGTTGGGGGCATGATACCCTATTCTGGTACCGAGTTTGAGATTTATAACTTAATATTAAAGCGAGTTACGTGGTCTTGAAAATTGACCCGTACATACCTATTTTATGTTATTTTTTATTCCATTATAAGTTTTTTAACGAAGAAAGAGGATTGTTTCTATGCAGAGAAAATACTAGGCAGGCCAAACAATCGAAAGTATCGTAAATAATATGAATAATTTAATTTTTATTGATTTTTTCTGTTTTTAAGCTCTGTTCTCACTTTCCCGAACTTAAAAAAATTATTTTCCATATATATAGTTCCTTCTCAAATATAGAAAAACACATTAAATAAATAATATAATGTAAAATAAACAAAAAAAAAGAAAAATCGTCCACACCGGGATTCGAACCCGTGCCGCCTCGCTCAGCTGCTATCACACTATCCGCTGCACCACGCATACACGGTGAGCGTGCTACTACATGGCTTCAAAAGCACTATTAAGCTCAGTTGCTCGATGTACTTTGGGGGGCCATTGCGACCCTCCTAATTAACCTATAAATATTTCCTTTGGTACAGAGGTTGGGGGCATGATACCCTATTCTGGTACCGAGTTTGAGATTTATAACTTAATATTAAAGCGAGTTACGTGGTCTTGAAAATTGACCCGTACATACCTATTTTATGTTATTTTTTATTCCATTATAAGTTATTTAACGAAGAAAGAGGATTGTTTCTATGCAGAGAAAATACTAGGCAGGCCAAACAATCGAAAGTATCGTAAATAATATGAATAAATGAATTTTTATTGATTTTTCCTGTTTTTAAGCTCTGTTCTCACTTTCCCGAACTTAAGAAATTTTTTTTCCATATATATAGTTCCTTCTCAAATATAGAAAAACACATTAAATAAATAATATAATGTAAAATAAACAAAAAAAAAGAAAAATCGTCCACACCGGGATTCGAACCCGTGCCGCCTCGCTCAGCTGCTATCACGCTATCCGCTGCACCTGGCATACACGGTGAGCGTGCTACTACATGGCTTCAAAAGTACTATCCCGCTCAGTTGATCGATGTATTTTGGGGGCCCATTCCGACCCTCCTAATTAACCTATAAATATTTCCTTTGGTACAGAGGTTGGGGGCATGATACCCTATTCTGGTACCGAGTTTGAGATTTATAACTTAATATTAAAGCGAGTTACGTGGTCTTGAAAATTTACCCGTATATACCTATTTTATGTTATTTTTTATTCCATTATAAGTTTTTTAACGAAGAAAGAGGATTGTTTCTATGCAGAGAAAATACTAGGCAGGCCAAACAATCGAAAGTATCGTAAATAATATGAATAAATTTAATTTTTATTGATTTTTCCTGTTTTTAAGCTCTGTTCTCACTTTCCCGAACTTAAAAAAATTATTTTCCATATATAGTTCCTTCCCAAATATAGAAAAACACATTAAATAAATAATATAATGTAAAATTAACAAAAAAAAAAGAAAAATCGTCCACATCGGGATTCGAACCCGTGCCGCCTCGCTCAGCTGCTATCACGCTATCCGCTGCACCACGCATACACGGTGAGCCTGCTACTACATGGCTTCAAAAGCACTATCCCGCTCAGTTGATCGATGTACTTTGGGGGTCCATTGCGACCCTCCTAATTAACCTATAAATATTTCCTTTGGTACAGGGGTTGGGGGCATGATACCCTATTCTGGTACCGAGTTTGAGATTTATAACTTAATATTAAAACGAGTTACGTGGTCTTGAAAATTGACCCGTACATACCTATTTTATGTTATTTTTTATTCCATTATAAGTTTTTTAACGAAGAAAGAGGATTGTTTCTATGCAGAGAAAATACTAGGCAGGCCAAACAATCGAAAGTATCGTAAATAATATGAATAAATTAATTTTTATTGATTTTTCCTGTTTTTAAGCTCTGTTCTCATTTTCCCGAACTTAAAAAAATTATTTTCCATATATAAATCCTTCTCAAATATAGAAAAACACATTAAATAAATAATATAATGTAAAATTAACAAAAAAAAAGAAAAATCGTCCACATCGGGATTCGAACCCGTGCCGCCTCGCTCAGCTGCTATCACGCTATCCGCTGCACCACGCATACACGGTGAGCCTGCTACTACATGGCTTCAAAAGCACTATCCCGCTCAGTTGATCGATGTACTTTGGGGGCCCATTGCGACCCTCCTAATTAACCTATAAATATTTCCTTTGGTACAGAGGTTGATGGCATGATACCCTATTCTGGTACCGAGTTTGAGATTTATAACTTAATATTAAAGCGAGTTACGTGGTCTTGAAAATTGACCCGTACATACCTATTTTATGTTATTTTTTATTCCATTATAAGTTTTTTAACGAAGAAAGAGGATTGTTTCTATGCAGAGAAAATACTAGGCAGGCCAAACAATCGAAAGTATCGTAAATAATATGAATAAATTAATTTTTATTGATTTTTCCTGTTTTTAAGCTCTGTTCTCATTTTTCCGAACTTAAAAAAATTATTTTCCATATATAGTTCCTTCTCAAATATAGAAAAACGCATTAAATAAATAATATAATGTAAAATTAACAAAAAAAAAAAAGAAAAATCGTCCACATCGGGATTCGAACCCGTGCCGCCTCGCTCAGCTGCTATCACGCTATCCGCTGCACCACGCATACACGGTGAGCGTGCTACTACATGGCTTCAAAAGCACTATTAAGCTCAGTTGCTCGATGTACTTTGGGGGGCCATTGCGATCCTCCTAATTAACCTATAAATATTTCCTTTGGTACAGGGGTTGGGGGCATGTTTCCCTATTTTGGTACCGAGATTGAGATTTATAATTAATATTAAAGCGAGTTACGTGGTCTTGAAAATTGACCCGTACATACCTATTATGTTATTTTTTTATTCCATTATAAGTTTTTTAACGAAGAAAGAGGATTGTTTCTATGCAGAGAAAATACTGGGCAGGCCAAACAATCGAAAGTATCGTAAATAATATGAATAAATTAATTTTTATTGATTTTTCCTGTTTTTAAGCTCTGTTCTCACTTTCCCGAGCTTAAAAAATTATTTTCCTTATATATAGTTCCTTCTCAAATATATAAAAACACATTAAAAAAATAATATAATGTAAAATAAACAAAAAAAAAGAAAAATCGTCCACACCGGGATTCGAACCCGTGCCGCCTCGCTCAGCTGCTATCACGCTATCCGCTGCACCACGCATACACGGTGAGCGTGCTACTACATGGCTTCAAAAGCACTATTAAGCTCAGTTGCTCGATGTAATTTGGGGGGCCATTGCGACCCTCCTAATTAACTAATAAATATTTCCTTTGGTACAGAGGTTGGGGGCATGATACCCTATTCTGGTACCGAGTTTGAGATTTATAACGTAATATTAAAGCGAGTTACGTGGTCTTGAAAATTGACCCGTACATACCTATTTTATGTTATTTTTTATTCCATTATAAGTTTTTTAACGAAGAAAGAGGATTGTTTCTATGCAGAGAAAATGCTAGGCAGGCCAAACAATCGAAAGTATCGTAAATAATATGAATAAATTAATTTTTATTGATTTTTCCTGTTTTTAAGCTCTGTTCTCACTTTCCCGAACTTAAAAAAATTATTTTCCATATATATAGTTCCTTCTCAAATATAGAAAAACACATTAAATAAATAATATAATGTAAAATAAACAAAAAAAAAGAAAAATCGTCCACACCGGGATTCGAACCCGTGCCGCCTCGCTCAGCTGCTATCACGCTATCCGCTGCACCACGCATACACGGTGATCGTGCTACTACATGGCTTCAAAAGCACTATTAAGCTCAGTTGCTCGATGTAATTTGGGGGGCCATTGCGACCCTCCTAATTAACCTATAAATATTTCCTTTGGTACAGAGGTTGGGGGCATGATACCCTATTCTGGTACCGAGTTTGAGATTTATAACTTAATATTAAAGCGAGTTACGTGGTCTTGAAAATTGACCCGTACATACCTATTTTATGTTATTTTTTATTGCATTATAAGTTTCTTAACGAAGAAAAAACAAATAAAAATATGAAAACTTTCTAAACGAACCAAAATACGAACTTTTATTTTATCATTTATACCACAAATTTAATTATCTATATCATTGAAATAACAAATTAATAGAAAAAAGGTAAGGTTCGGAATTTAGACTATCACTTTCGTTCAAAATAAATTCATAAATAAAATATTTATACTAAAGTCAAATTTTCTTTAAGGTTACATGAAAATAATTTTTCTTTATTAATCCTATAAAGTTACATAATTTGCCTAATATTTGTTTCAAATTTTATTTGAATTGTATCGTTCATTCAGCATGGAAAACAATAGAAATAAAATATTAGAATAGTTTTCTTTGATGATTTCCACAAGAGCATTTATATTTTCTAAAGTATTTAATAATTTTCAAATGAAAACAAGGCGGAGCATAATTATGGATGTTTTAGGGAGAATAAAATATGTAAACCAAGAAAAATTAATTATGAAAGTGAACAAAAACTGTGCATGTTAGTTGTTTTCAACTAACATGCACATTACAAAATAAAAGAACCTGAAATATTCTAAGAATATATGACTCAATGATTGTATTCAAAATGATTGTAAGACACGGTTCCTAGTACATCACCGATGTCGATCATCACTGGCAATGTCAAAGAGACAAAGTCATAATTTTGATGGTTTTTCATTGATGGACCATTATAATCATCTATATGTCAGAGTTCCGACTGATTTATGATGATCTAATACAGAATAAAATACTATTCGATGATTCGATTGTATATTTCTGAGAATCAACAAGAATTCCCACTACGTCATCATGAAAATGTATAGTTGAAACTATCATGTACCATCACGGATAATCATGGACGGTTGGTCCATGCCAATTACACTTCCATTGATGGTTAACCTTAATAGTATTAGAGTAGCATTCCATTAACCATTTTACCATCATAACAGTGAAGTGGCATATATTATAATGTAGCAGAAATCAAAATTTTTCGATGGGACCATCAAGAATTTTGACTTAGGAGAGGATGGGTGACCACTTTGACCAGTGAGAGTGGGGGTCGATTATACATGGTGCCGGTGTTCCTTGAAAAACTGTTCCACTGCAAAATACTCGACTTCGAGTACAGGTTATGGTTATCAAGGATTCTGATCACCTCTGCCGAGGATCAAAATTGTGATGGCATGTCTTCGGATCATCGTAAGGGATGTTTCCCAGAACGTCTCCAATAGTCCATTGGGCAGCGTAATTGAAGTACTACTAGTTTTATAAGAACAAGGAATAAACAAAGATTTTTCAGAATAGAAATGTTTTTTACACATGGAAATCAAAACCAGCTTCAGATTAACTTTGAACTTTTTCCTTAGCAAATTCTGATGTCACAAAATGATTAAATAAATAAACTTAGCAGTTTATGTGAAAAACTTTAAATTTCCATGCTGAATAACAGACGTCAAATACTTTTTTCTTTTAACATTGATAGTTATTTTAATTATGTTTAATTATATTGATTATGTTTTATTATATTTACAATGGAAAGTTCAATTCTTTAAAAATTATTCATTTGTTTTTTTTCCTTGAGATTTTTTGAATACTGGAAAATTAGCACTTTTAATAAATTTATAAACAATCATTGATGTTAGCAGACTTATTATACCTTTAATTTAAAAAATTATCTTTGACTAATATTTACACTTCGATAATTAGGAATATAAAGTAAATAAACATCATACAATCTCATTGTATGGTTGTTTTTAAGTTAATTTGGTATGCTTTCTTGTTAAGTTTGTCATTATGTCTAGTTATTGTCATTCTATTTGAATATTCAAATGTTGATTCCAATATTTTTTTTCCAAACATAAGAGCAAATTTCGAGCATTTATGATGTTAAAATAGCCAAAACGCAAAAAGAAGCTAAAAAGTGTCTAGATATTTACAAATAAAGTAAGACCATAAATTTTAAATAAACGATTGCTTTATAATATCCTTGGACTTAAATATAAATATCCTTGTCAAATGGAAACAATAGATAAGACATATTATATTAAAAACAGAACTCAGAAAAGGCCATATAGTCTTTTGATGCATGACCATAAAAGAAACGAATCATGCTATTATTTTAACAAACATGTGTTAAAGTAAATACCAGAAATATATATATATATATATATATAGATATATATATATATAAATATATATATAGATATATATAAATATATATATATATATATATATATATATATATATATATATATATAAATATATATATATATATATATATATATATATATATATATATATATATATATATATATATATATAAATATATATATATATATATATATATATATATATATATATATATATATATATATATATATATATATATGTAATAAAAGGGGGAAAATCCCGTTTATTTGTATATAGATAGCTTAAATAATGCAGTCGTAAGCCATGTTACACACAAAAAATCTTTATTGATGGTAGTAGGCTTGTATCGATAACAGTCCACATCCACACTCCGCAAGGGAGGGGGTGGACAAGACTTTGGACAATTCCGGAACAACTTTTCAGGATCAGAACATGATGAAAAAGCCATGCGAAAAGCATTGCTCTCGCTTTTATTTTGGTAAGAGATTGATCACCTCTGCTAATTCTAACAGTGACAACTTATCTTTGCACATTAGACAGCAAAATTCTCAAAGTGTTAGGGTTAAAAATGGTGAAAAAAATAAAAGTTTAAGATGTTTCAATAAAAGTAAACATTTTGAAAAAAATAGAAGTTTAAGATGTTTCAATAAAAGTAAACATTTTGAAAAAATAAAAGTTAAAGATGTTTCAGTAAAAGTAAACATTGAAAAAGATAATGTTAAGGATAACAAAAATAAAAAGAAAAGGAAAAATAGGAAAAAGAAAGAAGGTCCAAAAATTTCAAATGATTCGAAGATAGTACTAGGTAATGAGTGCACACACTATCAGGTCAATATCGACGAAAGAATAAAAAATGAGAACAAAATACAAAATGTGGACTTAAAAGAAATTTTAAAAAGTTATGATGATATTTTTGCAAAACATATACACGACGTGGAAGAAATCAGAATGGAACCACTGAGTCAGGTTAACCTCAGATTTACCTATATCTCTAAGGCCGTACAAAACATCCCCAAAACAACAACAGGAAATTGATTTGCAAATAGAGGAATTGTTAAAAAATAACATTATAAAAGAAAGTTCATCCCCTTATGCTGCCCCTGTAACTTTAGTCTTTAAAAAAGATGAAAATAAAAAGAGTCGTTTATGTATTGACTTTAGGAAATTAAACCAAATTACAAAAACAGATTCTGAACCTCTACCTTTAATACAGTCTTTAATTGAAAAATTGTCTAATAGTAGTTATTTTTCTAAAATAGATTTATCACAGGGATATCATCATGTTCGTATTCGTCCTGTCGACTTGTAATAAAAGGGGGAAAATCCCTTTTATTTGTATATAGATAGCTTAAATAATGCAGTCGTAAGACATGTTACACACAAAAAATCTTTATTGATGGTAGTAGGCTGGTATCGATAACAGTCCACATCCACACTCCACAAGGGAGGGGGTGGACAAGACTTTGGACAATTCCGGAACAACTTTTCAGGATCAGAACATGATGAAAAAGCCATGCGAAAAGCATTGCTCTCGCTTTTATACTAACACATTTTGTAGTAAAAAGGCACTGTCTCTGACATTCTTGTATCCTTACGCATTAAGGAAAATCATTTCATGCTTCCTTATATGGAAGTGAAAAGGGGGAGAGATTCTAAAAATAACTCAATCGTATGTTATTAGCCTTGACTTCCCAAAATAGAATCTCTCTACGCTTATTCTTTAACAAAGACATTTTATTAAAACGAAAGAGATTTAATTCTTTTATTAATACAAAAGTATTATAATTTTTGTATTACATATATATATATATATATATATATATATATATATATATATATATATATATATATATATATATATATATGCATGTTCCATTTTGTTTTAAAATCAAAAACTTTCATGTTTACGAGGGTTCTTACGTATTCGATTTCATGCAATTTAAGCTAAATTTTCACTCCTGATAATTTTCTCTTCCCAAACACCAAAAAATATTTATCCCATTCAAAGTAAATCCTTGATGAGCTTATAACTTTCGATAGTAACATAAACATAAATATTTTAGGTACGAATTTAGTTACACTCACAGAAAAACCGGTCTTAGGTTCGTACCATGTTGTTGGTAGTTTGAACCCTAATACGATGAAAATTTGATATTATCTTAATCAGATGTAATTTTGAACCATTTTTAAAATCAACTTTAACCACAACATTTTATTTTATAACCGTTGTTGAACAGCCAGCCCAATATTTGAGTTTACGACTACCAATGTTCAACTCTGTATGTTTGCAATTTTGAACCCAATCCAGAAAATCAAGTATTATGCGTTCGCGGAAAACTTTTTGATGGAACTCACCCGCGTTTTTGTTACACGGACAGGAAAAGCATGAAAACTTCCCACGGTTAGCCTGATGGCAAGGGGTTTCTAACCCATGATCCGCCAACTACTGAGGATATTTTAGGTCAGCGCGAGCAGGCTGAGAAATTCATATCAACCAATCATATGACCCCATTAAGAGACGAGAGGTCCTTTCCCTGAGCCTTCATCACTCTAGTTCAGTGTTTCCTAAAGTGTGGTACGCGTACCTCCAGGGGTTCGGGAACAGTTTAGCGGGGGTACGCGTTCTTATGCGAAATATCTTGCAACCAAAGAAAATTTCAAAAAAGGTTTATTTAGAAATAAAGCTAGCCACGAAAATATACAATTGTGTATTTTCTATTGGCTATTTTTTGAAAAGTTAACAGTTATAATAATTAGTGGTGTCAAGCCAGTTGTGATTTTTAACTTTTGTGCAATTTTTTTATAGTAAAAAATGCATTCATTTTTTTATTAGTGGTACACAGCGTTACGAAAAATTTAGATATGGTACACAAAAGTCATAAGTTTGGAAAACACTGCTCTAGTTAGTTCATTTGTATGCTTTAGACATAGATTTAGCTGAACTTCAAAAGACCTTTATACCTCTAGCTATAAACTATAAACGGTTAAAGTAATGATTAATAAAATAAAAATAAAATCATAATTAATAAATAAAAATAATTTGTTCGTTTATCGTCAATGTTTATATAACTAAAGAAACATTTATTGAATCAAACACTTTTAAAGGTGAAATGTATGAGCAGAAGTTCATTTTTCAAAGCATTTTTTATTCCAATACATTTTTGCAGCTAGCTCTATTTTCTCTCGTAAAAATATGAACTTGTAACCTTGTTCGACTTTGGCAGAAACAACAAAAAAAAGAATCGATTTCTGAAAACGAATGGAAAAAAAAAAAAAAGCATCGAAGTTTCTTAGAGAGGTAAAGAAACTTTCAAAACTTTTACGAAAGAATAACACAATTTAAAACTTGTCAGAAATCCTTTCCGTGAAGTTTATTGTCTGTATTTCTAAATAAAGTGAATGTTTAAGGTAAGTATAGAAATAACTATTTGCCATCATTGTTTTGAACTTGAAGCTATAAATATGTTTAAAAAACACTATAACCTAGCAAAAATATATTTTCCAATTAACTTCAAATTTGAGCTTAAATAAAAAAAAACTTTATTATTTGGTTTATTTCAGTTTTTCTTTTCTTTCTATTGAGTTTGGAATGAAAGAATAACAAAAATAAAAATAATGTTTCATTTCTGTTTATTTATCAGTTTGTTAAATAATTTATTCGTGAATTTCTCTCTGATGGAAGCATATTGCTCTCCATCAATACGATGCGTATTTTTCAATCTAGTATATAACCCTTTAATTAATGATACTTTCAATCCTTAATAAACAAATCGAAAATAAATAAATATAGTGCTCTTCAATTGAAAAAGAATAAGCAATGCAAATTAAACAAAAAAAAAATTAAAATAAAAAATTCATCTTCCAATCTCTAACTCGACAGAATATTTTAATTAACAGTTAATAACAGAATTTCACATCAGTGGGAAATAGAAGAATAACCTTTCTACCAAAAAGACAGTTAAAATAGCTAAAATGCAGCACTGAATGTAAAAAGGCTTTGTGGGACGGGAAATAGACGTGTCCGTTAGGAAAGTGTGGTCAAATTTGGTTCTAATTTGATATAGCGGCAGAAGACCGACTCAAGTGCCTTTACTGAGAGCACGCCATCACATCCAGCGCCTCTCATGGGCTAGTGACCATATTGGTAGGGCCATAGACTACTGAAAATTCGTAGTTTGATCAGATAAGTTAGATTTGATGGGAGAGTTTGAAAGTAGAGCAGACACTACCAGATTGCACAGGGCACTGTGCAATCTGGTGGTGGCTCAACAATGATGTGGGCTACTTTTTATGGAATAGACTGGGTCCTATGGTTCAATCCTTAATTATGGTTCAATCCTATGCATGGATTATTGATTGAAATCGGTTATCTTCAGCTACTTGGACACCACTTGCAGTTATTCATGTAACCAATCAAAGGTAGAATTTTGATGGAGGACAATGCGCTATGTCACCTTGCCTCAATGTTTGCTACTGGATTGAAAAATATTCTGGACAACTCCGGGGAATGTTTTGATCACTTAGATCGTCTGAAATGAATCCTAGTGAACCTTATATAATTGAGCGGTCAGTTCAATTAATTAATGGAAATTAATTAATGGAAATTAATAACCTGCAATAGAAAAACTTGCACAAACGAAACAATGATTAAAATACTTTCACTAAACTATTCGTTTTTTTTAAAGTTTCACAACTTTGTTAAAAACATAATTATGAATTTCTGAACTTTGAGTTATCTCTGTGTAGCTATCAAATGACCCAACTGTTAGGAAATTGAAATATCACTAGAGCATTTGCACGCTTTCTTATTTTATTTAAAAAGCATAACAGACCGATTAATACTAATTTTTCAAGGAATAACAATGAATAAAATTCTTATTATGGAACCTGTATTTATTTTGTTAAAGCATAATATTGAGAACACTTTGTTTGTTACTATAAACTATTCGTCTCTATTGCATGATATGAACTATTCCTTACAACTTATAGTTGAGTTTGTTTCTGCCTTTTCCAAGCGAGAAAATACTTTTCATTCAGAGATTTGTAAATATATATGTTCATGCCTATGGCAGCTCACATGCTTGATATTTCAATTCGTTGTTGCCAGCGTGAAAATGAAATATCGTTGTCGTATAACAAAAATAATCAAGATTAATATCCCATTATTTGAGTCTAGTAAATATTGTTTAGAAGTTCAAATATGAAAAAATACACTATAAAATATTTTGCAATTTATTGAAAATTATAAAAATTAAAATCTGTAATTTTATGCAATATGATGTTACTAGCAATATGGTTTACTTTAGATACATATGTGCTGTTTAATCTTTAATTAAATGGGATGAAAATTTCAAAAGAAAATGAGAGCATGAAAATTGCACTTTTAAGAAAACACAATTAAAAGTGAAACACAAGAGAAACACAATTAAATGTTAATGCACCCAGAAAAGAGCCCATGCAAATTACATTGTATTTTTCTTTTACATAAGTTCCAATTTGTTCTTTCAAGAATGTCTTTTCGAATGTGGATACTCGCGAAAAATCGAACTTTGGAAGTCTTTAGAACATGTTCTCTTTAAAGAATAAATGTATTTTTTTATTTAAATCTAAACTAACTGTAACAGCGTTAAAACACCTGTTTAAAGAGAATAAAAGATAAATATGCTTTGTATCGAAGAGAAAAAAATAGATAAAAATTGGATTTTACTGAATAAGAGAACCATCCAATTAGTTAATAGCCAATGTTTATTTTCACAAAATTTACTTTGTATTCCAATTTTTTATTCAATTATTTCGCAAGTTAACTGCAAAGTTGTTTGTAGTTAATTTAATTGAAAATTTAAATTGCGAAAAGAAATAATTAAAAAGTTCCAGCAAGATTTAATTAGAAAGCTTTACTTAGTGTACTACTTATGTAGATTATAAGAAAAGAGTTAGTTAAAAATTTTAATTAACTAATTGAAAGCGCTTCTAAAGATCAAGAGTTTTACACTCTTTTTTAAGTGTTAAAAATTAAATTACTTTAAAAAAAGATACATTCTTTATATCTAATAAAGTTGAAATTTTTAAGAAAATTTTTTGTTCCATGATTAAATATTACAAAGATAAATTGAGATTGTTTTATTGTTTTTTGTTTAAAAAACAATATCTGTCGCTTAACATATGCTACAAATAATTTTTGTTTGTTTAAAAAAAACAATACATATATGTCTAAAACTTTTAATTTCTATTATTTTTGATGATCAAATAAAAGTCAAGGAAATATTCTTGCATTTTTTTTTTTTTTTTTGAAAATGCTAAAAAAAAATTAAAAAATATAAAAAGTATATAAATAAAGATATTTATAAGGTATAAGTAAAAGATCATTGATTGAACATTTATAAAAATTTAATTATTGAATTGATAATCCAATTTATTACTGTTTTTACTGAGTGTTCGATTGTTATACTTTTTTAAAACATTCACGCATTAAAATTATGCTTATATAAGAGTGCTAACCATAAACAAGAGTATTAACTATATTTGATATACTAATGAAAATATGACTTAGCCTAAGTTCTTATGCCTAAGTTTCGACTTAAATCTGACTTATGCAATTTTTCTTATTCTTACAACAAGAGTCAAAAGAAAGCAATTTGCAATTTATTTTCTTATTTCGCCACAATAAACCATAGCATTAAACACAAAGAAAATATTTCTGGTAAAATTATTATTGTATACTATTGATTTTTCTGTTATAAAAAAATTAAATTAATAAAACCAATACATAAGATAGTTAAACCATTCATATTGAAATATGTTTGTTCTTATTGTAATGGTTTAACGAAAATTTAGGTTTTTAAAACTCTCTTGTAATTAAACATTAATTTTATTTTTTTTAAGTTATCTAAACTTTCTAAAGGTGAACAGGTGAAGGTGTCATTTTCATATGTATAAATTATGATATAAATTTTTCCAGAAATTTGATTTATTTTTTAACTTGATTTTTCAATAGTTTTACCACTGATTTCATCCCAAGTTTGCATTTTTAAAACATAAAATTTAAAAATATCGTCAACTGTAAATGGTTAACCTATTTAAACTCTTCTTCTAAAGCATTTAAAGTTCCATGGTAGGATTAAAATTTCGATATAAAGATTATACGTTATTACGGTGTGCTCTTAATTTTATTTTATACTGTATTTAAACATCAGGATTTACATTATTTGATATTATCCCGAAATTGGTAAAATAAATTTCTTCACCATTTATTATCAATTCCAATTTTATTATCATTTCTCTATATTATTTCGATCAATTATTTTCCCATTAAAACTACCGAAATGATTCCGCGACAAAGAATCAATTAGAAATTATTAAACTGTGAAAAATGGTTTCTCAAAAGATAGAAACAATGTTTTCAAATAGTAACAATTAAAATATAGTCGAATCTAAAAATCTTTTCATCTTTTTTTAATATAGTGAAACGCTTAAAATTTACCTTGCATTTATCATTGAGTAGTCTCAAAAATGACACATCTTTTTGAATAATTTGTTATTTATACGAGAGTGGGCATATTTCCAAATTAAGAGTATATGTTGTGTTGAACATGTTAATATACTCTCAATATTGAGTATAAGGGGTTTGAAAAGTTCAAATCCCAGCAATGGCTGGTCGATACGAATTCCACACCCGGCTTGCACCGACCACATTGCTGACGTAAAATCAGAGGTAGAACGCAGCTGTCAACAGTGATAGCTTCTCAGTGGTAGACGGATCATGGGTTGGAGTCACCTTACGGTCAGGCTGATAGTGAGAGGTTTTCGCTGTTTTCTTCTGCTTATGACTCAAATATGGGTTAGTTCCATTAAAAAGACCTCCATGAAGTCCAATTTCTCCCAATACTTGATCTAGGGGATAGATAAGATATAATTTATGTACTTAATTCTGGTTCAGATAGATATTTTCAGAATATTTTTACTACTATAAAAGTAGATTTCATGCATCATATGTGAGATAAAGCTGTGGAATTGCCCTCCATATTAACTTTTCTATACTATGTGAATAGAAAATAACAAAAAGACGCATTGATTGATATTTTTTGTCCATCTTAATCATGCTTCCGACAAAGGAAATCGAATTTCCCCTAATACAATCGAAACTACCCATTCCTTCTGCGTTTCGAAATAAATTTATATCAACTATCTCTGCCCCAGAATCCCTTTCATTCTCCAACTATCCTTTTCTTCTCAATAAAGGGTTATTTCAGGATACTGGTACAATAAAAACTCAATGCAATTCCCGCATGGCTATGTTAAGTACTCACTCTGGGATATTTTGTTATGATTAGAAAGATAATAGAGAAATATATCGGATTTATGTAGAACTCAAGCTGTACTTATTTAACGCGTTGAAGTAAGATTCATACTTATTCTGACAGTAAAATGTTTCGGAATCAATTACAAAAATGTATCGGAATAAAAAAATGCTTTATAAAATTAACGCCAACTCATGCATTTCACCTTTAAAAAAGTTTGATTCAACAAATGTTTCCTTAGTAATAAGCATTGACGATAAACGACAGAATAAATTCCAGTTTATAGCTAGAATTTTAAAGCTGCTTTGAAGTTTAGTTAGAATTATAACCATGCAAATGAACTAGCTAGAGCGGTGCTTGCTCAGGTAAAAGACCTCTCGTCTCTTCATGGGATGACCCGAATTCGAATCCCAGTGATGGCTGATTGATATGAATTTCTATGCCGGCTTGCACCGTCCAAAGTGCTGACGTAAATTATCCTCAGTGGTAGATGGATTATGGGTTAGAGTCGCCTTGCCAACAGGCTAACCGTGGCAGGTTTTCGTAATTTCCCTCTCCATGCTAGGCAAATGCGGGTTAGTTCCATGAAAAAATCTTTAACTAAGGCAAATTTCGCCTACTACTTGATTTCCTTGTCTTCTGGATTGGATTCAAAATTACAAGGCTACGGAGTTGGATAATAGTTGTCGCAAACCCAAAAAATTGGGTTTGCAGTTCAACGATGGTTATAAAATTATGAAATAAAAAAAGTTATCTAGTTAATATAGTATTAAATTCATTTATAAATTTATTCAAAATTAAAAAAAAAAATTTTATATTATAGTTTTTGAAATTGGCATTATTTGGGGGGGGGGGGTTAAGAGATTTACTTTAATTTTTTTTTGTTGATTTCCTGAGTATATTAACTGATAACGTATGGAATGTAATGGCAAATTAAATTTGTGAATAGTAAATAATAATAAGCTACCTTAAGATTAAAAGCATCTGTGTTTGTTGAATATCGAAGGAAAAAACATCTTACGTTGTTCAATGTCCTTTTATTTTGGTATTGAATTCATGCTTAAAAGCAATTCAGTTAGATGCATTTGTTTTGTAATAAATGCATGCCAGCTGTTCGATTTTTAAAATCCATATCAGATTTAAAACATTATACTGTTCTTTTTTTTACCCGTAACGATGAAGCTACTTAGAAATCGATGGATCGATGGAAAAAAAATCAGGATAAGAAAATATTTCACCAAATTAACAGATTTATCGTAAGTACGTATTTTCTTGGCGATTGATCTGACTTATTTTGCTATGAAACATTCCGCATAACACGAGTTCAAAAACATCTCCGAGTTGCGACACTCTTATGAGATTTAAATTTTCTTCATAACATTGAGGTCAGATTGATAATTGTGTGCGCTGTACTATTTATCATATATAAATTGCTTAACGAATTAGAAATTTTACCTATTAATTTTAATATTTAATACATGGCTTATTTTTTTATTTAGTACCACTTGTTTCTAAAATTAATAAATAATAAATGGCATCAATAATAGTTAGGCGATTTTTTACGCTTTTCTGAAATGAAGTACTATTCCCCATTGACTTTGCTTTTTAGTAATCGTATTACTGTTTAAAAATTGTAATCAGAATTATTTACCAAGTTTAATTAAACATAATTGGTGTCAATAATAGTATGGAGATCTTTCACATCTACAAAATGACAAGTACCATTTAACTTAGGGCTTTGCTTTTTAGTACCTAGATAATCTACTTTTAATTCAAGTAGTACATATTACCGAAATTAAAGAACCAACATTGGTGTCAGTAATAATTTGACAATTTATTACGTTTTTTTTTCTAATCAAAAGTACTATTTTTACAATATTTTATACTATTTTTACATATTTGCTATGCAGAACGTAACTTATTTATTTTTATTTCACAAACCGTCGATTTTAAAATATTTAGTTTTTTTTGTGTCCTCTTTATAAAGAATAACTATAAACAAAATAAACACGCTGTTCCACATAACTTCAGAAATACCAATTTGGTAAAGTCCGTTTATGTCACCGCGCTCACGTTGAGATTTTTGGACCTAAAGAATAAAAAAAGTAATTAAAAATTAAGGAACGAGCAGAAAAAAAAAAAAAAAACTACTTGAATAATGAGAGCAATAAGCTAGAAAACATCACTGTTGTTATTATTCACCGTATTATCGATCGTGTTTCATGTTCTCCACGGTAGATGGCACTATTTGTAGAGGTTGTTTCCACTTCCGATAGAAGATCAGATAGAATTTCTGCTGGTGTAAACTAAATTGCGTAAATCCACGTCTCAACGATCAGGGTATCACATTTCAATATAGAATAATTTCCCACAGTACTTTTTTTTTTATATCTTCACCAGATCTTTTGAAATATGAAAAACACATTTTTTTGAAAAAAATTCAACATAAAAATTTTATTTAGATTAATTGAGTATTCCAAGGTATATACAAACATACCCGGGACGTCAAAAAAGAAAATAGTCACGTCAATTTTAGGATAGATGGTTAGACATTTGCAAAAAAGAACATAATCGGGTTAATTTATATTAAAGGCGAGTTCTATAGCCAATGAGAAAATTCCATTTTTCAACCGTCTCTCAAGAGCGATATAACTAAAAATTTATAGAATTGTATGGCTTCTAGGAACTGAAGATTAGATAACTAAACTCAGATTACTGAACGATTTTTAGGATCAGAATCTAAAATTGCTCCTTTCATGCACAGTCTAAACTAGCACAGACAGTTCTAGAGTTATACAAGAGACACAAACACAACCTCTTCATTCTATTATTATAGTGTTGCTGTTACTTATGTCACTCGCCAATACCAGCAAGCCTGCTTGGAAAAATCAAGCAAATTTTTTAAGGCAGAGGATACGTTTCTTGTTTTTCAGTGGCGCCATCTATGGCCAAGAATAAGACTTCAAACCCACACACGTCACAGTCCGTTTTTCATAAGGAATCAATTGAATTCCATTCATTCATCAATGCATCGCATCTTAATTTTGACCTGAACAGGCGAACGATCCATTTCCAATTCAGTACCCCCAGAAGAATCGAGCTGTGGGGGAACTTCGAGGATTTTGTGACCCCGACAGATTTAACGTACACCAGTCACCATTTAATATTCGGGAATTCTTCAGCCCTCGAGATTAAAATTCACGTTCTCTCGATCGCCACACAACGTCCTAGCAGTCAGGGTATTCCGACCCTCTTATTAAAGATACCGTATTGTTTCATAAGCGCATAAGAATGTGGAAAAAACAGAAAATATAAAAGTAACAGGTGTGAATCTAAGCATAATTAACAATATAGGACCCGTGTAACTTTTTAACTTGCAAAGAAGGAACCCGAATTGCCGCTCTCTTATCGGGCTGATTTTCGCTCTGATTTTTTTTTTTAGGTTCAGAAATCATACATTTTTTTGTCTGTCTTACAATTTATTAATTATTTATTATCAAAAACAACACCGAAGAGCCATCACATTATGACCACCCTGCTGATAACATGTACGAACACCTATAGCCCTCAAAACTGCTAGCACCCGCCGTGGCATTGATTCCACCAGGTGCTGATGGGTAGTCTGAGGTATCTGGTACCAAGCGCTCACCAACTGGTTCTGCGATTCCCTCACATTGCGAGAGGGTAGCGTGGCAGCACGAATTTGGTTTTCAAAGTAGGACCACAAATGCTCTATTGGATTAAGGTCAGGTGAATTTGGGGGCCAAGACATGACTTGAAAGTCACTGGAATGTTCCTCGAACCAATCCATGGCGATTCGACCCTTATGACATGGTGCTATATCCTGTTGGTAAACACAGACCCTAGCAGGAAAAGATGTTGCCATGAATAGGTGAATCTGGTCTCGATCTATGTTTAAGTAGCTTACAGACGTCAGGGATTGTTCTATGAGGATTATGGGTCCTAATGTGCCTCATGAAAACATTGTTCCTGGGAGAGAAACCATGAAAACCTGGACGAGCCCATTGTTATAGATGGAGGGTGGTCATAATGTAAATTCTCTTCGGTGTATATGTTTTTGCCTTTTCGTTCGGCTATGATATTTTAGTTTTACAGAATTAAAACTAAATGTTTAAATTACAATACTAGAATAAAATTCTTTGGTTTTGTTTCTATAACAAAAATTTATTTCTTAAATTAGAACTCTAATGTGAATTCTGTTCTCCGGCTTTCCTGTTGTTATTGTAATCTGGAATTTTAAATTGCATTCCACAATTTTACTTCATAAATATTTACTTTCTTTTCAATTCATATTACGTGATCCTCTGAGGTATTATAACTGAAAATAATAACATAAACATTTCAAATTATTATGGATTTTCTCAAAAGCGTTTACTAGTTCGAAGAATAATTTATATTTTTTATTTCTTAAAAATAACTTAAAGAATTTTGTCAAGCTTTTATGAATATTAATCAAAACACATATAAAATATTAAATATTCTCCTATTACTAATTATAAACATTTGAATTTAAATTCGGTGATGATGCATTTTGAACTCATCTTTAAATAAAACATCCTATTTAAAATGTAATATTTTAAAACGTGTTTGCTTATTTAAAAAAAAAAAGTTACATTTTCAAAATACTATTAATTATTATTAAGATAAGTTTATTTTCCGCAATTTAAAAATTGAAGAAATTTGTTTTTTTTAAAGATAATACAAAATACAAAATTAAATTAAATTACAAAAATGAGTAATTTTTACTTTAACACAGTGTGCTACACACTAAATGATTTGAAATAATATTATATTAGGCTGTTTAGAAAATATCGCCAACTTCTTTTTTACTCTAGTTCTTAACTTAGGTATAAGTCGTATAAGGTATAAGTAGTCAGATATAAGTCGTATTATTATTATATTTGACAGCTGATATAATAAGGTTGTTAGAAGAGAAATCTCTTCATTCAGGATAATAGAATTAAAAAATCGAAAATGAACGGTAATTTGGCAAACGGATATAGAGGCATTTTTCGTTTCTAGAATTCGCCTCGTTTTTAGACTAGTTTTCTAGATTTCAACTTAAATACAAATTTTAAATAAAGGAGATCAATCCTTGAGTTCAATGGATATTTTGATGAAAAAGTTAAAACAGATTGTGCTATATAGAAATAGATAATTTTCATTTGTTGTCTACGCATTTTCATCAATGTAATCTGAGATTACTTAAGCAATTCTGCTGGGTGATAAACTGACATTACGCTTTTTAGAGTTTCATCCATGATTTACATATAAGCTATCAATGGACATCTAGTCAAATTATCATTCTGTGACGTATCTAAGTTAACTGTTAACTTAGCTGAATGCTTAAACATGAATATTTTCCTCATATCTTGGCTCTGAATATAAACAAAACCCGGTTCTAAACAGTTCAAAGAGGTTTTCGTTTTTTTTTCTTTCGAAAATAGGCACAAAACAGAGCTTGATACGTAACAGAGCCGGCAGAACCTCTTTTAATTCCGCAAATATTCTAAACTTATGAGGCAAACATAAACATTCAAACCAAAACAATTAAGAGGTTCCGGTTTGTTCCCGAAGTTTCGTATCAAAGTTGTGGCAGTTGCAATCTAACTTGAAGTACATAGTTCCTTGCTATGTCTATTAGAAATGAGTTACGTTTATTTAAGTAGTTATTGTTTACACTTGGAGGGCAATTTTGCAAGCATTAAAATGTCGAAAGTGTTTTTCTTTAGAAATCTTGCACATAATTTGAAAATCTTACACATAATTTTAGTTCATTGAAATATTGGGTGGCGTTTAAAACTTTTACTATATTTGGACATCAATGTAAATTCAAGAAACCCAGAAGGTACGTTTGGTTTACAAGTATAATATTTCTGGTAAACAAAAGTGTAGATCTAAGTTTTAAGTTTCTTGAGTTTCAACTAGCATTTTAAGGAATTTGAGTAAATCAGTTTTAAGCTTTGGTTTTACGAACCAAAGTTGTGTGTTAACTAGGGGTTAAAAAATCATTAACATGCGCTCGGTTTTCAGGTAGAATATTTTTGGTTAACAAAAGAGTGGATCTAAGTTCTACGTTTTAAGTAGCATTTTAATGAATATGAGTAAATAAGTTTTAAGCTTTGGTTTTACGAACCAAAGTTATGTGTTGACTATGAGTTAAGAAGAACATGCATCATTTTTATTTCTTGTCTGCGAGCTCTGCATGAGAAAAATCCATAAATTCATGAAACTCGTTTCATAACACTATTCGGTCATAAATTTCGAAATTTTTATATTTTAATTTATTGTCTAAACTAAGATTTTCTAAGGGTACTCGTCAACTGATTGCTGTAGAATTATTTTGGAACCTTTGACCATTCCAAAGGTATTTTACATAGCCTCTTCCAACATTGACAGACTTTCGTTCGAGTTTTAACAAAACAAATGAATCAAGACAAGTAAGATCTAAGATCTTTCGTCGAGACATAACAATTGGTTTAAAAAAAATCAGTAACCTTTTTCTACTGAAATTAAGTCCTCAGTTTATATCACTGTTTCAGTCTAAAGATATACAAAATATTATTCGAACTTTGCATTATTAAGCGCAATAATTTTTGATCTAATTATTGGGTTCTTACGTTTTAGGACTTATTTTTAATTGTTCGAGGGAGGGACCTTAAATATGCTAATTAATTAGCACAGACGATATTTTAAATTACGATTTCAGATACAAAAACATACTTTCTCTGATTATTAATTTTTCATAATTTTCATAATTTTTTTGAACTTATTGGATTCGATAGAAAATAGTACACTTTTTATTTGTTATATCGCAATATGATGCGCGTTTTATTAAATATAAAGTGCTTTAAATAATTTTTAAATAACATATATATACAAAATATTTTACACGAATTACATACTAAGCATTATCGAACGTAATTTTTAATATATATATATATATATATATATATATAGTTAGATAGATGGATAGATAGATAGAATTTTTTAATCTATTACTGTATTATCCCTTTAGATTTATTGATGAAAGCTCTATGTTCTGCAATAATATATTATTAAAACATCTCTTAAAGGCAAACGTCATTTATTCCCGTTTCTGCACTTGGACAAAAAAGAAAAATTCAATTTGTTTAATGCATGATCCATTATTTTGCTATTAGCTCTCTTTATAATGGAGTTTTATTTTTATTCTTTTAAAGGACCCTGGTAGAAACAGAAATGGAACTAATTACTTAGACGTCCTGTAAAAGCTAAAGCCTTTAGATCGTTCGAAACTGTCAAGGTTAATAATGGAATCAAGATGAAGCTCCCTTCATAAATTAATGACCAAAGTCGTTGACATCAACAGCTCGTAATTAAAAGCCTTTGATATTTCATTAAAGCTATTTACTTTCAAATATTTTTAAAATAAAAGTAAGAATTCAGTATTTTTTTCAAGGAAATAATTTATGAAGTCCGGTACAAGAAAATCTGAATAGTTTAACGATTCTTTATTGAAATATAAATTATGGCTTTTCAAAGTCGAAACAAACAAAAAATAAATAAATAATATTAGCATCATTTTTATAGATATTTCTCATATTTAAATGTATTTTACATAAAAATAATTTGCTTGACAGTAAAGAAATAAAGTTTAAGTACCTACAATCATTCCAATTTAAACCTGTCAACAAAATTTTTTATTCATTGTTGTAATCAATAACATTTATTTTGAATTATCTATTACGATTACAACATTATCATTATTACCAATATCAATTTAATAAATAGGAATTACAATTATATATTTTCATTAAATTGATTCAACATTGAAAGGAAAATTTTAAGCTGACAATGTGCCCAAATTCACTCGAAAAAAACTTTTATACAGAATTTCTTCAAAACAAATTAAATAATAATACAATATTTAAAAAAAATGTTTAAAATTTATTTAACTTAAAACTCGTTATCTACTTCAAAAAACATATTCTCTATTAGATACTTGAAAAAATGTTTTACAAAGTCAAAACAAACAAGAAAAAATAAATGAAATTAACACTCATGTTTATAGATCTTTCACACATTTAAAAGTACTTTACAGTAAAATTAATTTGCGTCACAGTAAGGGGATTTAAGTTAAAATACTCACAATCATTACAATTTAAACCTATCAACAAAATGTTTTATTCATTATTGTTATCAAAACTATTTTGCATTGGAATTCATTCAAAAAATTTCAAACAAATATGCGATAAATATCAGTGTTATCACAATTTAAAAATTTATTTATTTATCAAGGGAAAGGTAACAAACATTTTTCCTGTTTAAAATAAAATTTTGTAAAACTCGCGATTATTTTTCTCGGTAAAAATCGAAACCTTAATGGATAAACTTCTCAAACTATGCAGATGTTACCTTTAACTTTTGAAACTTTAGAAAAGCTAATACAAAAATCAGTAATTTTCGTATAAAAAAATTTGTTTAATAAGACTTTCTTTCCGGTTGGCATTTATCTAAGCTCATTACATTATATTTAGTATTTAAAAAATTTAAGTTTAGAAAGTTTAGTAGTTTAGTAAGTTTAGAAGTCTAGTTTATTTTATAAGAATTGGGGGAACATTTTAAACTTTTATTTGAAAATTCAAAAATGTTCAACAATTTTTCTTTGATTTTCTTTTGTTCGAGAAAATAGAAAATATTTTAAATCATATGCCCTATTAAGTATGCAAAATCCTATGACAAGTGAAACTTACTGAACCTGTATGAATAAAAACATTAACACACTGTATAATATAACTATAACACAACTCATAAGTCAACGTTTCATTATTATAACAAAATTCATTATTTAATCTTTTATAGTGTTATTGATCATTTTTAAAGTGAGGTTTAAAATCAATGGATATCATGGTTATATTTTCTAAATATACATATGTATATATTTTAAAATGAAGATATTGATACTGAGCAAAGTTTAAAAGCGTTCGATTTCAAACATTTTTAAATATTTACATATTATAGTAAGTGTAGTTTATTTGCGTATTTTCAGAAGTATTTCTACTTGTATAATTATGATACATATGCAAAATGTATTAAACAGCCTGTTTTTTTTTCTTTTTCAAATTAAAACAATCTTAATCCTATTATTTATTGATCAAAATTGTTCTTTTCTTTTTTATGTTATTACGTCAAATATAGTGAATACAACATTACATGTTTTTAATGTATTAAAACCATGTATTATTTAATTCATGGTAATTATTTTTAGTTATATTTCAAAAATCATCATTTAATTATTCAATAATCAATTCCTGGCGTACACTAAGATTTAATTATTCATTTTATTTTATTATTAATGTGTTTTTTGCTTATTTTAAATTTATTTACATGCATGTTGATAAATTAAAAATTTAGTAATTGAAACATTAGCCCACAAGTTAATTAAAAATCATCAACACTGTAAAAAACTTGGGTGATTAGTTGTCAACATTTTTGATGGTGGAATAAACTAAAAATTTTTACAGAGCATTGTCACATTATTTGATTTACTTTTCATAGTTATAGTTATATATTTTTCCATTTACCAATTTTTTATTTGTTTGTTTATTGACAATACATATTTTCAAGCGCACTAGACTTAATTTCTAACTTTATTGTAAAACATTCCATTTAACAAATAAGCGCCTTTTCAGTAATATATTCAAGCTAATTCTTTCGAAGAATTGTCATTTTATCAATTTTATGTATTTCTTTGTACGATAACTACAATTCTGTATATAAAAGTACATTTATTTAATTTCAAAACCAAAAGTGATGGCAACTAAGCACCAAAATCTTTACAGTGTATAAAAAATAAAAAATAAAACATTTATTTTTTTGAAACAAATATTTATTTATATAAGGAGTACTTAAAACTCCCATCCACAGTTTCTGATAAGAATAAATTGCAAGATATGTTACACAATAAACATCGTGTTTCAACATACTGAACTAATCATGCTGACAATTCATTTGATCCATGCTTACATAAACATTCTTTCCCAAGACGTAAGATTCTAAATGAACTTAAGAGAAATCTTCTGAGCTCACGTAATTCCAACTACCTTAGAATGTTTTTCTCTCTTCCGTTCTCTTGACGAGTCAATAGAACAAAGAACACTCTATCTGTTTGTTGAAAGCTCACAATCAGCAAAAATGAATCCAAATACTAATACTTTCTACGTATCTGTGTTTGCTTAGAACTTCACGTTAATTCAAAATTAGTTTTGCAATACCAATAAGCGTTTGTCATACTAAGCGTTGCGTGTACAATCATTGTTTACTTTTGTACTGAAAAGGAATGTGACATGAAAAGTGAAGAATTTTTAGAACCACTCTTCGATGTGAATAGGTATTGAAAACGATTTTATTGTGTCTCAATAATTGCTGATGTTTAAAAAAAGCCATTTGGAGAATAACAGGATAGAAATGAAACAATTGTTAAGCTCTGTTCTTCATATTTAATAATAATTTAAATAACGTTTTACTAAAAAATCACGATTTACTAAAAATCAATAAATATGGCAACGAGACCAGATTATAATTGACACAAACCATTAAATAACCAAATCAAGTTTTTGGAATGTTTTCCGAATGGGATGCGCCTGTTAAATACATAAATTGCATTTAATCACATAAAAATATGAAATAACAAGCACATTACTATATCAATGCACGATAAAGAAAATATCTTTATTAACCTATAAGTAAACAATTAGACATTGAGATTAATTTCAAAATTTTTCAGCAATTGAGAGAATATTTTTTTCCAGTTGTTCTCAGAATGATGTGCACTTGTGGTTGTATCATAGTGATGGGTTACTTTTTATGAACACTTACCGACGGTTTTATCAATTGTTCTGGATTATTGTTGATAATGACTTATATTTTTGTTTATTCTCTTGTTAGTTTAGAATATTAATCTATTTTATGAAACGGTATTTGTTTTTTATGGACTTATATGTTTATGGTTACATTTATTTCTTGACATTTTAAAATCTAAAGCAGTCAAAGCTAAAGCGCGAATTACAAATCATCGAAAACAAAGTCTTATTCTAATTCCATCATGAAACATTATATTTTTGAGAGTTGTCAACATAATTAACTATGCCCCCATTGTAGGAATTTGGACTGATTTAAGATCGACAAGCATAAGAATAGCAGCTTGTTTTGATGTTTGTTCATGCCTAACCGTGAGAAATTTCCATCATAGTTTCTTAGAAATCAAATGTTGGAACGATCATGAACAACCATCATCCCAATGTAGGAATTCGGAATGATTTATGATAGGCTTAAATAGAAAAAAATTATTTGGATGGTATCATCCAGAGAACCAACAAGAAATCCTATTAAACCATCATGGACCAACACGGATCATCATGCATTGTTGGTCCATGGGAATCAAACTTCTCTTAAAGGTTAACCATCATAGTATTAAAGTATCATTCTCCATCATGGAATGATGGGAGTTTGCTGGCATATCAAAAACCACGAACGCATAATGGAAAATGTTGGATGATGGTGACCATCAAATGATGTTAGACTATCATGAATTGCATTAAAATGTTTTGATGGAACCATTAAGATTTTTGATTTGGGAAGTCTTTCCCACTGTTCAAAGCATTTATGAATCTCTCCAAATATCATCCAGTGCTATTTGCCAGAAGGCGAAGAGTGAAAATTTTGCGCCTTGTTCTATATTAAATACCGTAGAATAAATAAGCAATGCTCGTTAGCTAAGTTTAATACTAGTTTATTCTTAATTTTTACATGTAAATTGAAATTACAAATTATTTATCATTTTTTTAAAAATAAATAATGAGAATAATATTTTAATAGGAAGTACTTTTATCGACAAATATCTCAGATTATTCTAGTACAAAGAATAAATTTTACGAATGTAAATGCTTTAAATTGAATGAAGAAAAATAAATCTCAACATGCTAGGTCTCTTACCTTACTTTGTAGAAAGAGAAAAAATCTGTACACCGAACAATAAAAACTAATGTGTTTTATTGAAAAATTTATTTCGGTAATAAAAACAACAATTGAAAGGGCCAATATCTCCTTCTCGAGTTGAAAAATGCTTTGGCTTTCTTCTTTTGCAAAGAACTTATATTTGTTGGATATCAAAGTTGAAAAAACAGCAGTGATGATAAATGAGTCTTTTTTATCTTTTGGAAATATTGATGTTATCTGAGGTTTTTCATGTTCTCACACTTCTCAAATAGATCAACTTCATCGACTACATTAACCGCAACATCACAATCTTTAATAAAAAATTTTAAAAATTAAAAAAAAAAACAGACTATCATACGTATTAATAAGAAATCAGCGTAATATATATACAAATAAAAAAAAGCAGCCGATAATTTTGGAACTTTTTTGAGTTGATTGTTTTCTTTTGATTTTAAACAGATAGCATATTTTTAAAAACATTTACATGATATTAAAGTATTTTCATGTTCTTTCTATGATCAACTTATTCATAATAATTGTTTTGCTTGAGAGTTTAGTATAAATATGAAGAATGGAAATTCAAGAAAAAATTTGCTGCAGTTGAAAACCAATGACTTATGGAACGGAGAGAAGACAGTCATCAGTTGAAGAAATTTTTGCAACCTTTGTCTAAATATGTTGTGAAGTTTATAAAAGTCTCTCCAGAAAAGAAACAATATTTGACCGGTTAGTAACCAGAGATTGCGAACAAAATTTACGCAATAATGCAGTATGCAATATAGTCAATACAAAAATACGAACAGAAATTTCTCTCTTTTATCTCTTTATATATTTCATTTAAAAAAAATATTCAAGTGTTTATTTATGTATTAGATATTTCATATCTTTTTAAAAATGAATTGTTTTACAAAATCGAAAAAACAAAAAATAGGTAGAATAGTGTTTGGGGATATGGTGGAAAATCTTTCTGATTCAGTACATTGCTATATTTTTTTCTTCTCTTTGATTGATTTTATTTAATACCCTAATTGTTTTTTATGAATACGTACTTCCAAATAAACTTATGTAAAGGCCCAGAAAAAAATTTAAAAACTATGAAAAGTTATGTGTTTTAATTGTAATCAATAGTAACTGAAAATTAGCAGTTTCGTTTAGACATTGTTTCTAAACAAAAATTATTGTTTCAACATCAATTCGCGATCGCAACACTCGAGTACGCCATCTAGCGGGAGACTGTAAATATCGTGCATTAGTTCCCACATAACCATTGGCAATGACAGACGCCATTTCTTAGTATCAAAAAAAAAAAAGAAGCAAAATTTCCCTAAAGAAAAGGTAAAACTTCTTAAAAAAACTAATCAGAACATGCCAAACATTGAAGCAGAACACTCCAAGCATTTGAAGAACAACTTCTCAATAATTTTTACCTTTCTATTACCAACAACATAACATGATTTCATGATCACTTGCTGTTACAGATGTGTGTATTGCGGTAAAATAATTTTTCTGTCTTCAATTCATTACAAGTTAAAATGAAGTCAACATTGCTTTCGTCATTCCAATGAATAAATGTGTTCCAATGAATTCCATACAGAACAGTAATAGTTATAGAATATTCTTCTTCTTCATAGAATAGTATATATTCCTGTATCTACATAATTCAGAAAACAACAATAAAGAATAATCCGAATTACTTGAAAAAGTATCTTTTGTGCTGATTATAAATAAATTTTTTATCGTTTTCTTGGTAAGTGTTTTTTAATTTTGGAAGAATTTCAACTAGAATTCAGCTATTCTGTTTTTAAGCTAGATATTAAAATTCATATCGAGATCTTACAATTATAAAATTTTGATGTGTGGTATGTTACCTAAAAGTAATGAAGGGATAAACTATGTATATATTATTTGAGAATAAAGTTTTCAAACAAAGAACATATCATTTTGGAATTCTCCGGACTTATAAATCAGGTAAGTGTTATGATTTTTATAATAAAAAATTGGCTTGTAAATTTTTTTTTTCTCATTTGATGATCGTTCTCTACAAAATGGTTTTTTTACGTCTGATTATATACTATAAGAATTAAATAAAAGAAACAATACGAAAGTTTTTATTGAAAAATGAGGAATTTTAAAAATCGTTTTTATCCTAAGAATTCTTTATTTTACGTTTTTTAGTTTATAATTTTTTGATAAAATTGTTGTCAAAATACCTTTTTTGAAAAATTAAATGGTATTAAATTATGTGTTTATGTATACTTCTTGCATATTCTAATATTTGAAGTAATATGATTCAGAAAAGTATGGAAGAAAAATTCGGTACTTACGTATTAACCACAGCTACAGATTTGGCAGATTTTTAAGTGCCGCCAATCTACACTTAAAATTTTTGGAAAAAATCTTAAAATGAAACACTTTGTTTAAAATCAAAGTAGTCAATCGGATTTCGGTGGATAATGAGCCGATATAGAGTTTAGCATAGATTCGAAACAAACTTTTCTCTCACCTGATTTTATAGCCATTATGAACTCTAATAAATAAGATTCAAAATGAAATAACATTTCCAAAACGGACGTTTACTAAGATAAAGTTTCATGTTATGGACATTGGTACATTTTCGTTATATTTCACTCCATAAAATATTTCACTCCTAAAAAAATAAAATTGCACCTTGTTTTGTTTTTGGCAAGTCCCAAAGACGCATTTTCATAACACTGAAAAATGGCGACAAAAAAAGAATGGTTCTTTTTTTGTTTGTTTCGGAAGCATTCTTTATTTTACGTTAAAATTTAAATGGGCCTTTCATGTTATACCATTAAATTTATTAAAACTATTTCTCAGGCATTAGGTTTGAACTCTTATAAGAATCTACCTATTTTTTTCTCTTTATTTACAAATATTTTTCCGATGTGTTCTGAATGTTCCTTCTCTAAAAAAAAAAGAGATACCATTTTGTTTTCGTTTGCATAAGAAAGAAAACAAACATTTTTCTTTTTTAAATTTAATCAGCCACAATAAAGATGGGACGTTACAATGCTACATTAAAGACGTCTCCAGTGTAGCTGAATGACTGTTCATATGGAAATCGTAGGGATTCGGCACATACAACAACGCCCCCTATAGTTCGTTGCGATCGCGAATTTACTTTGTATTTTTCTTTTTAATAGTTTTTTAATATTGTTTGAAATGTGTTACACATTAACGATCTTCGGGAAAATAAGTTCTTAGAGACATTTTTGAAGAAGAAATCTTGAAGTAAGATTTAGTTTTATTCTTCTTAAACTTTACAACAACTGATAAATTTTGCCAATTTAAAATATTCTTTGAGAAACCATTATTTTTCTGACGCTTATAACAACATTTATGTTTAGTAAAGTGTAGTAGCTTCCGGCTCTTTTGAGAGAAAACACAATTACCAAACGACATGCCTTGATATCATTATTTTCGTGTTGTTTCTTTCAGTTTCATTGAAACGTTATTACCGATTCCACTGTGTAACCGATTCCATCGTTGGTGAAGTTGAATACAACTTTCATTCTAAGCTAATGCAAGGTTAACATAAGTTTAATTTTATCACAGAACAAGAAAAGTTTAACATTTATATAAAAATGGTGGGAACAGATTAGATACAAAAATAGAGCAGTCGGGTTCTACGGAACCCCGAAATAAACTATTAAAAGTTGTTCATGTGCAACATCTTTGTCCTTAGTATAGACGAGATGTGCCAATCAGCCAGGAAAAGGGGAGCTCAGAGGAAGAGGATGAATTAGTTGCTGAATTACGAGATCCAATAGAAGACATCCAGGATCCTGAAAATCACTCCATCGTGATATCGAACAGTCATGATCTGTGACGCAATCTTCCTCCACCTGAAAGACTAAGACAAAATCTGTTGTAGAACCTGAAATATTTAAGCTTTAATGTAAATATCTACATTTAACATTAAGTGGGGCCGAATGTAAGGTTCGCATAAGTTTAATATTGTGGCGTAACTACCACTACCGAAATTAAACATCAATTCACTGGTATATAATACATGCTAACTTGATTCAATCATGAGGTACCTTTTGATAGATGAACGTTGGCATAGTCGATAAGTCCCGCCCCACATTGGTGACCTCCGGACGTGATTTGAATACGCAGTAACGCCCACTTCGATCTGGTAACGCCTACTTCGATGGATAGTCCACATTGAACAGTTGACTTGCTACTTGTGATTGCGACATTATCCATCTCCTCACGCTGTTGCTACTCAGTCTCGTCTCGATTAACACAACGTCTGCCTGCATACACTCGACTGCTAAAAGCAACACAGGAGCGATCACGACTGTGAAGTTAATACACCTCTCACATTTAGCACTCAATAACCCGGTGATCTTAATTCCAGCTCTCCCGGTCTTTCACAAGTACAGAAACTAGTGGTATCCGTTCATCGAATTCTATCCCTAATAAAATTCTGATGGGGGAGTATTGTGGCGTAACTACCACTACAAAAATTAAACATCAATTCACTGCTATATTAGACATGCTAACTTGATTCAATCACGAGGTAACTTTTGATAGATGAAGGTTGGCATGGTCGGTAAGTCCGCCCCAACAATATGTATCAAACCACAGAAAAGTTTAACATTTATATATTAAAAATGTGACGACAGATTGCATACAAAAATAGAATGCTTCACTTTAAAATATTTTTCGTTGTTTATTATTGTTTATTAAAATACTTTTTTGAAATATCTTTTCGCTTTTTAACTGTATTTCAGTTAAACTAAATTCCTTATCTTTCAACATTACCTTTTGCTAGCATGGTTCAACAAAATATCGTATTAAGGTTGAATCCTACGATATACGATATCAACTTTGAAACTGTCTAAATTATGGCTAATTTATCTAGCCATAATTTGGCTAATTAGCACTTTTTTCTAAATGTTTAATGTGTCGTATTTTTGGCTGAGCACGACCATTTTTAACCCTTAAGATATTAAACACCACTTCATAAGGATTCAACTTAATATCTTCTTACAATACGCAAAGGAACAAATTTGCAATGTGTTTTAACAAATATAAAAGAAAACTTTCTAGTTAAATGTTCCAACATTAACCTGTTCAGAACTAATGAAGATAGTCTGCATTGTCCGAGAGTATACGTATACATGGGGCAGGGCGATTTTTCTCGCTAAGCCTTATTTTATTTTAAAATTCATATAAATTCATTTCTGCAGTTCAATGTCCGGAAATATACAATTTATTATCAATGATAGTATACACATTGATTACATTGATAGTATACTCAATACACTGTAATAAAATGTTCGTGATTTGAAAGAAAAATAAATTGCAAACTGACCCTAAACATATAAAATACTCTCGGTGGTCTCTAAAATACAAACAACATATCTATATCTTCATAAACCAATAAAAATTCCACCCTTTTCCCCACTCCATCAAAATGTAAACAAAATTCTTGAACCAAGCTTTGGTGGCTCAGGGGATAGAGCGATCGATTCCCAATGAGGTGAACCGGGCTCTAATTCCAGCCATGGCTGATCGATACGTATTCCGCATCTAGCTAGTACCGACCATAGTGCTGATGTAAACTATTCTCAATGGTAGATGGATCATGGGTTAGCGTCCCCTTGCTGTTAGGCTGCCCACGAGAGGTTTTCGGTGTTTTCTTCTCCATGTATTACAAATGTTGGTTAATTTCTTCAAAAAGCCCTCCACGACGACAAATTCTCTCCCAATGCTTGATCCATGAGTACCCTTGTCTGCTGGATTGGGTTCAAAATTACAAGGCTACAAAATCGAACTTTGGCAGTGGTAAATTCGCAATTGCAGAGGCTCTTCAATGACGGTTATAAAATAAAACAAAAAAATTAAGAAAATAAACTATGAGCTCATAAATTTACAAGCTCAGTCATCTTAACAGAGTTGAACTCGTGTTTACATGTTTAAACACCAGGAATAAAGTTTAAAAAATCATTCGTAACAGATAGTGCACTTTGTAGGTCAAGCCCGTGTGAGGCATTAATTGAAATTATAACTGACCGCCATTTAATCTTGTTTATTAATTGAAATAAAGCGTCCTAAATTAAAATCATGGGCTGCTGGTGTTGAAAAGGTTAATCTCAGATATGAAACCGTGGGACATGGATTGTGTATCACGTGTCATGGTCCTCAAAGCGATGAAGGTCTAATCTTAAACCAATTTTTCCGAGAATGGGTAATATTTCATGCGTTTGGCCTTGAAACACTGCTCTTGGCCTTGTAACACTGCTTTTGGCCTTGCAACACTGCTTTTGGCCTTGTAACACTGCGTTTGGCCTTGTAACACTGCTTTTGGTCTTGTGACACTGCTTTTGGTCTTGTAACACTGCTTTTTGCTTTTCTGACTTTAAATCGTACTTTCAAATCACTTACTTTTGTTTCAATAGTTTGCAAATAACTGATTTTTTTCCTAAATTACTTGTTTTGCTAAATTAATTGTAACGCTGTTTTATTATTCCAACACTATTTTATTATCATTTAAAAAGGTATGTTCTTTAAGTATCAAAAAGTTTAGAAATGTTATACCTTATTTCATAAGCCTGAATATCAGAACAATATCCGCTGCTATCCCTCATGGATGTCTTCATATTTAATAGAAGATTAATATTTCAATTACTAAAGTCATTTCCAATGTTCGATCAAATTATACACATAATTATTGTAAAAGTGATTGAATGGACATCTCCAATTCTAAATACCATTTCTATTTCGCAATGTAACAGGGAATTGGATTAAGCTCCCTGTTCTTGAATAAGTAATTATTATGCATGCATTAAATCAAAGTCTCTTCCTTATTATTTGCTGATCATTGAGAATCACTTGTTAATTTCGTAGTATGTATTTAATTAAAAACATAATATATTGTATAAACTTTTTAACGAATCACTAATTTAATTTTTAATGAGTTATATTTACAATGAGTTTATTAAAACTTTCAAAATAATTATATTTCTGTGCAGAAAAATAAAGCAATAAAATTAAAATCATGTGCAGTCTATTTAATTGTTTATTTAATTTGACTATTATATGAGCGTTCGTACAATATTGCTTGAAAATTTTTTATTTTTCTATTATATACGCTAATTTTATCTTATAATTACTTATTCTATATTCTATCTATTTAAATTTTTACTTTACTCTCGTTTTAAGGTTTAGAGATTAAACTTAATAATTATTATTTCATGAAATTACATATTAGATAAAATGCTAATCAATTTCGATATTCAATGACAAAGGAAGATATTTGTCATCGTTACTTATTTCAAAAACATTAGTTTATCTTTCATGTTAGTTGTATGTTATAAGTTTAGGTTTTCATATTTAAGTTAATACTTTTAGTCAAGTCAATTGTTTGAGCAGAACACAGTTAACATAAAGTCTTAACTTCGCTTTGAGATCAACACTTCACTGCCAGATATCTAGTCTTAGACACAAATGTTTCTTTACTGTTTCACTCGTATATCTTCTCTCACCTACTTTAGCAATGAAATATACTGAACCAGTTGTACTGAACAAAAATCTTGGTGATATTTAGCGATATGAATTTTTTTTTTAAAAAAGAAATTTGAAATGCGTTAATGCATAAAAGCATTGTCTTAAATGTGTTTAAATTATAAATATAATTATAAATGTAAAGATTTTGATAAATAAAATTAATTTAGCTTTTCTTAAATACTACAAATTTACTCTTCCAAATACCTGTATGAGATATATCTTTTTTTTTCTTACAAGTACGTACAAAAAAATCTGATAAAAATTTATTTTAAGTATTCTAAAGTCTATGATCTAAAATAAATCATTGGAAGTTGAGCAACTAACAATGGACAGACAACAAAAAAAAATTGAGACTCATTTATTGTGCTGGCTCTCAAACTCTTGAGTACAGTTTAATGCTTTTATTGAGAAGTAAATTTTTACTACCATGATTTACTTAAAAGGATTGCATGCACAAAGTTTTTTTTTCTGTTTAAATGGAGACAGTAAAATGTAGGCTGAACAGGAATTTCAAACGTGTCTTGAAACTTTCTGACCTACGACGTGACTCAATTTCCTTGAGTGCAACCAGAACATTTATGAATCAAATCACGAAATAGATTCTTCAAAAGAATATCTCGGATAAAGGTTTTGAAAGAAACATGTATATACTCTTACTGATTCACGAATAAGAGATTAGACTCATCATTTTTTGACGAAAATACTTAAACCGAAAATGGGCAACTAAAGAGATATTTAAATATAGTGGGCAGAAGAGGTTTAAATTTCATATACGTATTACTACCATACTGACGAACTTCAAGGGCAAGTATGGCACATCATATGAATTAAGAATTGCACACTGTTAGATATTTCTCAGAAATAAATGGTAAAATAGCAATTTATTTCATTTTTATTTTACCATATTCAAACAAAACAGCTAAATAACAAAAAAGATGGTAATTAAACTGTTAACTGTGAGGAAAAATAGTTAATGTTGTCAACTAATACGATTAAACAACCAAAATTTTGTCACGTGAACTAAGCTCACCTAATGATGACACTTAATTCCTTTCAACTGCGTACATATTAGAGTTGAGAGGACTAATCTGGCAGTCTTAAGACCGATAGAACTAGGGTTCGAGTCACAGAGTTGACACCGCAACATTTCCCCCATCACATTCATTACATGAAGAGTTTCCAATGTCCTGCACCCCCCAATTTGTGTCCTGCACTCTCCATTGCCATTACCTAACGAAAAGTTTTGCTACTATGACAGTTAAATTTCCTTTTTCTGGTTTTGAAACCATGCTAGTTGTAAATGGTTTAAAATTCTTATAGTTTTGTAATGATGGTTTTATAATCATACTTTGTAAACGGTTTCAAAACTGTTAAGGTAAAAAATGTTTTTGACCTTACACTTTACCGTTAATCGGATGGAGAGACTGTTGCCGGTTATTCTACCATAATTTTAGAATGATAATTCTAACAGTGCATAGCGATCCTCGACCCCCTGGGACACTTTCCTGTGATGAATTATATAATATATATATATATATTATATATATATATATATATATATTATATATATATATATATATATATATATATATATATATATATATATATATATATACATATATATATATATATATATATATACATATATATATATATATATACATATATATATATATATACATATATATATATACATATATATATATATATATACATATATATATATATACATATATATATATATATATATACATATATATATATATACATATATATATATATATATATATATATATATATATATATATATATATATATATATATATATATATATATATATATACAGCGCTCTGAAACAATGTTGTTAGTCTATACAGATACTATCAATCCTGTTTATATTTTTGGCGCGTGAGGCAACACTGCCAAAAAAAAGAGTTTACCATAAAAAGTACTAGTAATCATATTGCTAATACTTTTTCCTGTTAAGTCAATGAATACCGCAATAAATACATTGGAAAAGAAGACTAAATTAAAGTTCTGCAAAATTAACTCTTAATAGCATTGATAATAGTGACGTTTCGGAATGTCAATATACTCTACTCTATATCCTGACTATTAATAATACTAATTGGGTCAATTTCTACTAATAACAGATTCCCTTTTAGCCACAATATTCGTCCTATCATCACTCTACATGCCGATACCATCAAACCTGCTTGAGAAATCAAGCAAATTTTTTTATGGCAGAGGGTGTGTTCCTCGTTTTTTAGTCTCTTCATCTATGGCAAAGAATACGACTTCAGCCACACACACATCACGGCCGTTTCATACGGAGGTCCCGATCATAATTCAGTCGTTCATCCACAGATCATAATTTAGACCTGAACCAGAGAACGATCAATCTCCAATTCTGTATACCCCCAGAGGATATGGTTAATGGGAACTTGGGAGACTTTGTCACCACGACAGATTTAACGTTTATAATTCGCATTTTATTGTTTGGGGATTCTTCAGTCGGAGGGATTTAAGCTCACATCCTCAGCACGAGCCCAACATTCTACCCTTCTGGCTATTCTGGCCCCTCAGTAGTTGAACTTGATACGTATCTCTTAAATAGCACTGGTACAACTTAGGCAGCAACGTATCATTTTAAACAAAGTGTTATTTCAAACATCAAACACAAGTTAATCCTTTTCTTCTAAGTAGTACCAGTGGGATTTATGCAACCACCCGCTTTGCACCGGATTATGTTAACGTTTAAAATAAAGTGTTATTCGAAGCCTCAAATAATCGTTAGCTAGCAATGAAACAAAAAGAACTTAATCGAATAAAATGCAATGATATAATGCATTAAATAATCTGTTGAGTATTGCATTTCTGATGTATCCTTATACAGTATGCTCAGAGGAAAACTTGTAAAACATATTAGCTTCAATTAAAACTTAACGCAAGAATACACCACCAGATAATCTTATGCCAAACGTTGTTTTTTCATTTTCATTGGTTGGAAAAAAAACGTAGGTTAAGCTTGTTTTCTTAAAGATTGAATAAAGGCATGCAGAAATATTTACAAAAAAATTCCCTTTTGAGCTTTTTCTGTAAAATTTGTTTTTGCCTTTTTTCATTCTAGTTTTGTCCAGGCTTACAAATGCAAAATTTTGTTTGTGTTGAAATCAATAATGAAGCCAAACTTAACTTTTAAAGTGTTAAAGAAAGTACATAGAAGCCTGCGCAAATAAAAGTTGTATCAGTAATTGTCATAGAAAAGAAACCTTGAATTTATCCCCGGTTTGAGAAACCTTTCTATTCTTAATACGATTTATCCTCGATTTCTAGCTTTGTTTTGTAAAAACAGATTTAATCTCGATACAAATGAGTTGTTTATGCAAGCTTAATGGGAAACTCATAGCGCGGGAACAAGCATAGTTACATTTGACATTATTTTTAACTTGCATGGTTTATTTGCTACTCATTTTTAAACCTTGTAAGGCTATGTGATAAGGTTGTTGCTGACATTAAATTCAACCTTTCTGGGCAGCGATTTAGCCTTTCTAAATAGATCTCCATGTGAAAATCTTCTTAACATATCCGCTAGAGCGTTCTTTATACAAAAACTCTTAAGTACTGAGGTGGTAGGATTTATTAAATCTTTCTTCTACTTCATATGTTATTTTATTTTATAACCGTCGTTGAACAGCCGACCCAATTTCATGGGTTTACGACTACTAATGTTCAACTCCGTAGCCTTGTAATTTTGAACCAATCCAGAAGACAAGGAAACTCCTGGATCAGTACCCCCAGAGGTGTTGATTTGTTATGGGAACATGGAGGACTTTGAGACTCGACAGATTTAACGTGCATCAGTCACCATTTACTACACGGGGAGTCTTCAGCCGGCGAGGATCGAACCCACGACCTCTTGGATATGGGCCCAGCGCCCTACCGACCAGGCTATCCCGGCCCTCTACATATGTTATTATTTAAAAAAAAATTGCTCATCTTTTTCATGAAAATAGTAGCGAGCAAAAATTTTAGTCTAGCTTTTCTCTAGCATTGAAATTTCACGCCCTCCTATAGAATATGTAATACTACGCCGCAATGGAATAGTTCACATTAATATTGTTTATAATCTTGTTAACGCATCAAACAAATACAGGTATCGTTGATAAGGATAGTAGTAATTACGGATTTGTCCGAAAAAAATATCAAAATTTGTAAATTTTTGTTATGGAAAAACTTAAAATAACACACTTTTTATGTGAAAAAAAACTTGGCTTGCTTACTGGCATGCGTGACTTTGAAATATCGTTGTTGTAGCCCACCTCTTCTAAGTGTTTGACCCGTTCTTGGGTAAACATAGGGTTTTATACAGTTATTAAAGTTTTTTTTAAAGCTAGTTTTTATTGTCCGGCAAGACAAATGTTCTTTTGATGCATGTGAAAGTAAGTCTATAGGCGTCACAGCAACTAGTGATTTAAGGATAAGGAAATCCAAAGGAAAAAATCGCAAGGATTAAGATCGGGCTAGCGTGGTGGCCATATGCGACGGATCTCACGCGGATAAATCATTTTTGCAATTTTCTCCTTCTCAGCATGGTTTGCGCCCAGTCATCTATGGTGCGCTTTCCACCTTTTTATGCTTTTTGTCATTCCTTTTAATTTTTGGACGAATTTTGGATTGTTTTGGAATTTTGGAGTTTTTATTACTTGAATATTGTTTTTATCTTTAATGTGTACACATATTTTGAAATTTTTTACAAAGGTTTTAAAAATATTCATTATTTAAATAATTATAATTTCGGAGCACTATAAAAAATAACTTTAATTTCAATTTATATAAATAGAGTGAAGACATTTCAATAATTATTTGTCTTAATAATTGTTTTTAAACTTTCTCCCGAATAATCCTTTCTCCCAAATAATTTCACCTCAACTTTTATTAAATTTAATTTAACTCTTATCTATTATTTAAGAAGATAAAAAAATTTCACGAAAACGTAAGATTAGGCATTTGTCATCAAAGCGATAGAAAAAAAAATCTTATAATTAATTTTATTTAAAATACTATATTTGTCCTAATTTAGAAAGTTGAAAATAATCTTTTAATGTACATTCATACAAGACTTTTCAGCAAAATATTTTCAAGGAATTTGCATTCTGTCTCTTTTATGCACATAATGCTATGCTTTTATTGAGAATTAGATTACTTTTGTTTTATATTCTATTGAAAACGAAAATAAATTCCTTAGAATAATCCTTTTAAGAAAGATTTTTTTTCATTTTGTCTTAACAAATAAATTAAAGGGAATTAATTAATTAAGGGAAATAATCATCAAGGAGGCTCGATTTCTGCGTTAAGTCCACATTTTAACACCATAATGGGGAAAAGGGAATCAAATTTAATTTCAATAAATCTAATGTATATAACTACTCATTACAATGTAAATCGTAACTAAAACGAATAACTTCGGGACAAAAACAGTATTATAGGAAGTACAAAACAAATAATAAATTTGAAGCATTAATTAAGAAATTAAATTAAATTGCTGAAAAAATTTAAAGGTAAATAAAACCATGGAGACAAACAATAAGGAAAACTACAAATCATGGAGAAAAAATGAGTACTGTATATTTTACTTAATTTAATATAGTTAAATATATTTTAATTATATTTTTAACATAAAGAAACAGAAAATAATAGTTTTTAGTTTGTAAATTGAACTCCTCGTAGTAAACTTGTAAGTTATTGATTCAGCTTTTAACACTATTATATACACCGAAGAGCCATTACATTATGACCACCCTGCTAATAACATGTAAGACCACCCTTAGCTCTCGAAACTGCTAGCAACTGCCGTGGCATTGATTCCACAAGGTGCTGATAGGTAGTCTGAGGTATCTGGTACCAAACGCTCACCAACTGGTCCTGCGATTCCCTCACATTGTGAGGGGGTAGCGTGGCAGCAAGAATTTGGTTTTTCAAGTAGGACCACAAATGTGCAAGTAGCTTACAGACGTCAGGGATTGTTCTATGAGGATTATGGGTCCTAATGTGCCACATGAAAACATTGTTCCTGGACGCGAAACCATGAAAACTTGGGCGAGCCCATTGTTATATATATATATATATATATATATATATATATATATATATATATATATATATATATATATATATATATATATATATATATGACTGTGCTCTCTTGCCAAAAAAGGCGCTCCATTTTGTAAAGTGCCTAAGTGTCATATGAAACAACGATAAAAAAGTTTCCAAAAATATTCAACAGATAATGACAATGTTCTCAAATCACTAAATATATGTAAACTATTAAAGATAAGTGAAATGCTTTTTCTTCTTCTTTTTTTTCGTGGTCATAGCAATTTCCTTTTAGATCGATAGCATAATTTTATCATAGGTGGCACTACAGTTGGACATTATAACGCCCTCTCTGTTTCGATTCGTAATTTTTTTTCAAAAATATGTTTAACACGGAATATTTTTTTTAAATTTAAATTTCAAATCATTTCTGAAAAAGAGAAAAGTAATTAATTCTCCAGCGAGTCCTGTGTAATTAATTTTTCTGAACTAATATTATTAAAGTTCTGTTTTCTATTAAACTACTTGCTACTCTGTATTAATATTATTACAGATAGATTATCCACGTATTTATTTCATCAATTTTCTGCCACGTAAGATTATCCTTCTGAATTCCTATGTTTTGTTCAGACCATTTCAATAATCTCTTTTACATTGATTACGCAGGAACACAATATGCCTTGAGCATTATCTCATCTCCCTCCTGATCAAGACTAATACGTAAGGAGCTTATGTTTGTATTTATGTAGCTTGTTCATTATTCAAGACATTGTGTTTTTGGGACCTTTTCTCTGATTTTGTTGGGAAACAACACGTATCTTACTTAGAAAAAAACATTGATTCCGAAAATAATCCTGAAAATAATAAAATAAGTATATTCATTTATTAACTAAGGAGATACGCACATCATATTGTTTTAGCATTTAACCCGTGTCCCATTTTTTCAATTGTATACCTGCAATTGACGTCAGTTGCAGGTAAGCAATATATCTGATCAGGGAATTGATTTAGCTAGGTAATAAACAAGCCTAATAGCAATAACGTCAGACACAATCCAAGAACGTCATGCACAACCACGTGATTAGACACGAAAACATGATTTCAGTTGTACTCTTCTTCTCGAATTTTCAACTATTTAATTACATTTTGTACAGTAAAATTTAGTATAAAGAAGTTAACAAGAAAAGGGGGATAACTGAATTTCTTCTGGAGAAGCAAGTGATGCATTTTTCCAATATATTTTTCAATCTGAATTGGATGAGACAAATGCCGAGACTATCGGTCTAATAGTAAAGGAGTTATAATGATTATATGTACAAATATATTTGTAGCTGTTATCCACATGATATTGTTTTCTAAACAAGACATTTATGAAACCGAGGAAACACATTGCATCCATGTTGAATTGAAACAGATTATGCCTCAGTTAATAATAATAAATAGTTCAAAAATTACAAACGTTTGAAATATCTGAGCATGTAAGGTACATTTTCCAATGTAATTTGTTAAACTGAATTAATGAAGTTGAATTTGAATTGATGATATGAATATTTTCAAAGTTATAAGGACTTTTTTCAGAATAAAGCAATTTGACAAAAAGTAACTTTTCATAAAATAAATTCATTTTAACTTTTAAAATTATAAGTCCTTATCCTTCATGTTTAATTTCATTTGATTGAGCGAGAAAAAACTAACTAAAAATAATACCTCACTTGTCTGTATAGCAGTATAAGATGCGTGAGCAAGTGCGAATACAAAACTATACTTTTTATACACAAAACAGTTATAACTACTCAACTATTTATCTGATCTTCACGGAATTTTAATCAAATCAATCATAAGAAATTACATCTAAAAATATACCTTATGTGTATTGATAGTTCGAGGATAGTACTAAAAGTACAATATAAGTCACGCCAAAAAATGAATTCTTATACATGCAAATTTTGGACTATTTGTTCCATTGTTTTTTGTATAAGTTTAGCAATAAAACATAAACCGGGATCAATATTTCACAACTGTCTCAAATCACCTTTAAACGCCTTTCAAGAGAAAATATCTAGTATATAATTTTTTTCGAAACAAAAGATCAAATTTTATTGATATTACAGTTCACGGTTTATATTTTCATATGTTTTACTAAAACCGTAGAAACTGCTCCGGCTTCTATCTTTATAATATAGATAAGTGTCGATAAGTGTCATAATTCTCGAAATGTTAGTTTAGATGATTCCGAGTTATGTAATAACTATTGCGAGAAGTCATAAAGTAATTAAATTTTAAGTAAATAAAGTAAATTTTAAGATACATATAAAAACAAATCGAGCCAAAAATATACACAGAAAAATCTCACATTAATACTTGAGCGATAAAAAAAATACCATCTTAGACTGCAAAATTATTAACGAAAAAGTTGTTTGTCGTCGAAGCTTATCATACCAGACAAAACTAGGAGTTGAAAGATGATTGTTAAAATTACCTTTAATTTCCATAGGTAAATCATGTTGATTTTGGTGGTTTACTTTCACGCCTTCGTCAAAGTTAATTCGTCAAATTTTGGTATATTTTTTTTTATTTTTTTTTTTTTAAATAAGCGATATATTAGCCATCCTTAACATGTATACTTTTTTATCTCTATTATTGACAAAATTCTAACAATTATTATTAAGATCTGTGATTACGGTACACTTTGCTCCTACAGATATTGAGCTAAAATATATTTTAAATAGTGTTTACATTTATATTTATATTATATTAGAAAAAATCTTCTTTGTTGTATAAAGATTTTTTGGCCTACCTTTGTTTGGTCACTGCGACTTGCGGATTGCGACTTTTCACGACCACTAAGTAGCTTCTCCTTTCACTTCCGAAGGTCGTTAGGACCCAGGCCAGTCGGACGCGTGCCTGGGTCCTGACACAGCCGACACCCAGAAGACGCTTGTGCGGTCCTGCGCACCTGATGCCCAATCCTACAACCCTACAGAACCACTAAGCCCGTCTGTCAAGGCTTGCTGAAAGGGAGAGGGTTAGTACATAGAAAATTACAATTACGAAATTATAAATAAAAGTACGTGACATTATGAATTATTGCAAAAATTCTAATTTTTTAGTAACTTTAATCACTTACCTTTGTTTCAAATATATCAAATTTTTCGAAAATTATATTTTTTAAAAAATAATTGATGTGAGAAGTAGTAGTTTATGAGAAATTTTAATTGTGCCTGTATGAAAAGGTTCTGATTATAACCTCCACAAATATCAAGCATTCTTCTATGAAACCTTCTTGAAAACTCTAGTAATTAGAAAATAAGTTTTTTAGCATCAAAAATTACACGAAAATAAATAAAAAAATGTCATTTGCAAGCATTTTCAAACCTCTGGTTTTTGATATAAATTATTTCGATGTAATTTTCTTTTAATTATTGGATGTCAGTACCACATACTAATTAGCAGCAATTAACTGTTCGTCAAAATAATTCATTAAGACGAAAATTATTATGAATGAATTTACACAGTTAATTGTATAAACATTGCAAAGATTTTATTATTTTTCAATTTTTCAGATACATATATACAGTACGGAAAAAAGGTAAACTTTTAATAACTTCATATAGTATCCACTCTAGGTCTTAATCCTAACAGTTCCAGGACCTAACCGTGTGGTAAAGAAATTCTGAAGACGGTATTTTTATTTGGTAAATTAGATTCAAAAACATAATTCCTCTGATAAAATATTGAACCCAAAAATTACAAAAGAGAAGAAGTAATCTGGAGAAAAAGATAAAAACAGTTTTGTCAGGAAGGCAATAAAAAAATTTCTATTTTTTTGAATTTAGCCATCTCAAATAAACACATGATTTAAGAAGGACTTACAGTTATGGGCAAAAGTACTTTTATTGGCTTTATTAATTCCGGAGATATGTACAAATACGGATCAAACTGTAGATATCTCTACTGATTAAACTATAAGGACAATATTTCCCAAATTGCGGCTACGCCTTATATTTTCTGGGTCTGAAATTCAAATCCGTCGAAAAAAAGCTATGGTTATTCAGACAAAGTACGTTTTTGTGTCTGATTTTATAACTTAAAACATCGTTTGCACTTTTTAATTAGCACATTTGAGGTCACCGCATCGAACCATTAAAATTAAGTCCAAGAACATGTAGTTCCGATCATTTGATCAAAAGTTATTCTGGCATTTAGTTCTATTAGTAGTTAAAATTTATGCGGAACATAAAAAAGAAGTTGTCTTTTTAAGAAAAACTGAGGTTAAAGCAGCGAGTGACGCACAAAGAAACATAATTGGCGTAACTGTAAAATTATCTTAGCAGCAAAATATGAAAAAAAAAAAAACTTAATTCAACTAGTCCATCGTCAGTTACTTAGATACATAAAACATTTATTCAAAATTTCAAGTAAGTTGGTCTCAGGAACTATTTGACCAATTTTGCTCACGTTTTGTATTTTGCTATATTATATGTAGCATATTTAAGGTCATCCCTTGGAGCTATTAAGAATGAGTCCTAGAATGTGAAGATCCGATCGTTAGATCGAAAGTTATTCAGAGAGATCCGTTTTTTTTTTGTTTTTTTTTTTTTTTTTTGGTACACTGTGCACAAGTATGTGCATCTCAACGAACCTTAAAAAAATTGAAAGCTTCATAACAGAATTTAATATTTTTTTGTGCAAGGAACTTAGATTTCTCTTACTAACGATCTTACTAAAAATTAAGGGATTAAAAAAATGCGAAAACATAAAAAAATATTTTTGAAGTAATTTTGTGCACAATATATTATAAATTTTTTTAAATTTTCAATTTTATTATATTCTAAATTTTATGCATTACTCTGAAAATGAAACTGATAAAAAATAAAAAGTCTGTAATTAAAGTAAAGTAAAAACGTGTTTCTTTATAAATCATGTTCAGAAATCTGTTAAGGAAATATAAATTTCTTATAATTTATATCTCTTTATGACAAATTTAAATTCTACCATCAAAATGATTTTTACGATTACGATAAAGGATAAGCAAATGAATAAAACAGTACAAATACTGAGTCAGAGATTAAACCAAACAGAGTTAAAATATATAGCTACAACTCCGATTCATTTTTCTTTTGAGCTATCTTAAAAGGATCTTAGACAGAAAGTTTTATCTTTCTTTTTCTTAGTTAACTGATCTTTTATTACACTTCTTCAAGAACATAAAGCAAGCTATTTTAGCTGACGTTTATGTAGATAAGTCTTAAATAAATAAATATGTTATCGGAAGTCCATGGTCCATAGTCATACGAAATTGAATGGATAAAAGTCTTTCTTTGAAATAAAAGCTGATTAATTTTATTGAAAAATAAATTAATAATTACTTTTGATTTAATTTAAGTTTTATTACAAAACAAAATGTAAATTTTGAGACAGGTATCCACTACTTTTAACTGGGGACACTTTGTCCATGTAGGTCAAGGGTTCAGTTACGTATCCAACAGCATGCCTTTGATGCATTTTAAAACTTTCAACAAAAACAGCAAGAATACTTTTCTGTTTTTGGTCGAAAACAAAGTTAACAGGTGGGCTGAAAAGTTCGTAGGCTGGCACATAGATGACGCTACTATTTTTAAATCCATAGGATTTTTAGTTAGTTCTAACCTTCGAAAGACATGTGTATAAATTTGACAGCTGTCGGACTATTAGTTTGTGAGATATAGTATTTTTAGTGAAACAACTTTTGTTAGTTTAAAAACAATGAATAAAAAGGAATTTCGTGTGTTAATAAAGCATTGCTTTTTAGTGAGAAAAAATACTGCTGAAGCCAAGACTTGGCTTGATAAACATTATTCGGACTCTGCACCAGGATAATCAACAGTTGAGAAGTGGTTTGCTAAGTTTAAACGAGTCGAAATGAGCACCGACGACGATGCACGCAGTGGACGCCCCAAAGAGGCTGTTTCCGACGAAAACATCAAAAAAGTCCACAAAATAATTTTAGATAACCATAAAGTGAAGTTGATAGAGATATCTGAGACTCTAAAGTTATCAAAGGAACGTGGTGGACATATCGTGAATGAATATTTGGGTATGCGAAAGCTCTATGCAAAGTGGGTGCCGCGTAAGCTCACAATCGACCAAAAACAACAACGAAATGATGATTCTGAGCTGTGTTTGAAACTGTTTAATCGTAATAAACCCGAATTTATGCGTCGATATGTGACAATGGATGAAACATGGCTCCATCATTTCATACCAGAGTCCAATCGACAGTCAGCTGAGTGGACTGTACGAGATGAACCAACTCCAAAGCGTGGAAAAACGCAACAGTCAGCTGGCAAAGTTATGGCATCAGTATTTTGGGATGCGCATGGTATAATATTCATAGACTATATTGAAAAGGGAAAAACCATCAACAACGACTATTGCATAGCGTTATTGGAGCGTTTGAAGGACGAAATCGCAGAAAAACGACCCCATTTGAAGAAAAAGAAAGTGCTGTTTCATCAAGACAAGGCACCTTGTCACAAGTCAATGAAAACGATGGCAAAATTTTATGAATTGAGCTTCGAATTGCTTCCGCATCCACCGTATTCTCCAGATCTAGCCCCCAGCGACTTTTTCCTGTTCTCAGACTTCAAAAGAATGCTCGCTGGAAAGAAATTTAGAGCCGATGAAGAAGTAATCGCAGAAACTAATGCCTATTTTGAGGCGAAAGGCAAATCGTACTATAAAAATGGTATCGAAAAACTACATGACCGCTATAACTGTTGTATCGCCCTTGAAGGCAACTATATTGAATAATAAAATCAAATCTTATGAAAAAAATTTTTTTTTCTATGTTAGCCTACGAACTTTTCAGCCCAACTGTTATGTGCTGTTAGTTGTTATTTTAAAATTACGACATAATTTTCAGCTATATATGTTCTGCTTATTATTAGTTTAAATAAATTGAATGTTTAGTATTCTGTCAGGCAATGGACAAATCAACAAAAACGACAAAAAATTCAGAATTGATATTTATGTATATATGTATGGTGACCAGGGAGCTGATCTTGATCCGATTTTGGATCCCGGTCAAGGCATGGATGTTCTTTCTGTCTCTTCTGTATACTATATGTCCTTCAAACTGTGGGAGCAACGTTTTTCCTCCTTATATGGTGCACTTGAAAGAGTGTCCTAAATTTTCCAAAAAAAAAAAAAAAATCAGCATAATAAACGCATTGCAATTTTGTTTAAATAATTTTTTTTTATGAATTTTCTGAAATTTTATGTTAGTTTTGATAGTAATAGGAATAGAAAAAAAAAAATTAGTGAGCCACTTTACAGTCATAAAGACTTACATTGTTTTTTCAGTTGCACGCGCTTCATAAATTTTTCAATTTTCGTTTTGAACGTAATATTATTTTCTTTTTACAGAGTCTATATATATTTCAAATAGAACCACAAGAGCTCTTCAATTTTTATGATTTTTTATACGATATTAACTTCTGAGTAAATTTAGTTCGAGTAACATTCTATACTCCGTTGCAAGTTAAGAAAAGACAATTGTGGTATAGGATTTAAGCAATCATCCACAACTGCGCATAGTTCCGTTTTATTTCATCATCAAATTATATAAATATGCTTTCAAAACAATATAAAAACTCTTAAAAGTTAACCACGTCAGAAATTTAATTCTCGCAATCTTTTACGATACATATTATAAAATTACTTTTAAAAAAATATAGTTTTGTAATCTTACTGGAATTTATGACTTGGCGACATATTTCGATAATGGAGAAGAATATTCGTTCTTTAAAAATGAAACAACTATATGACGTTGCAAAAGCATTGGATTTGATTGGACCATTAAAATGGCTTGTCTTATGCTGTCATGCTCTCAAGAAATCAAATGCGAGAAAAAGAATGTTTACTTTAGTTTTACTGTATTAGTCATTCACTGCATTAAAATCGTCTGCAAGAAACAATAGTTATTATTCTTTCATCAGTTTCATCAGATGCGAACAGAGAGAGGTATGTTTGTTATGATTTTTAGATATTATTTTTATAAATTCTTGTCACTTGTTAATTTATTACTTTTGTAAATAGGAAAGCGAAAATAAGGAAGTTGTGCAACATCGTTTCAAGACTTGATATAATTCGGACAGGCAACTTGACATTCATTTGGCGTAAACTTAGATGCAAACAGACTCTATCCATAGGGATAATGTTTTTTTTTTTCTGAACTTGTAACAGAGTATTGTGTTTCACTTTAATGTTCTTTTACAGAGCCGCGATGGCTCAGGGGATAGAGCGTTCGCCTTACAATGAGGCGAACCGGGTTCGAATCCCAGTCGATACGATTTCAGCATCCGGCTTGCACTGACCACAGTGCTGACGTGAAATATCCTCAGTGGTAGACGGATCATGGGTTAGAGTCCCCTTGCCGTCAGGCTAACCGTGGGAGGTTCTCGTGGTCTTCCTCTCCATGTAACGCAAATGCGGGTTAGCTCCATCAAAAAGTCCTCCACGAAGGCAAATTTCTCCCAATACTCGATCCAGGAGTTCCCTTGTCTTCTGGATTGGGTCCAAAATTACAAGGCTACGGAGTTGAACATTAGTAGCCGTAAACCCATTAAGTTGGGTCGGCTGTTCAACGACGGTTATAAAATAAAATAAAATGTTCTTTTACATTAATTTGTGTAAAGTAGTCACAACCATCACAAGCCAACATTACACTCGCAGAAAACTCAAATAATATATATTATTGTTTTGTGACTTAATGTTTAAATGAATGCATAAAGTTTCTAATAATTGTTCTTAATATATATATTTGATGTTATTTAAAAAAAATAATTAGAAAAAAGGTATTGAAGTTATAATATAATAATATAATAATTGAAGACAATGAAATAGATATTGAAAAAAATATATATATGAAGATATCGAACAATTAGCTATAACAGTTGCTGTCGTCGTAGGTCACAAAGGCAAGGGGTGTGATTGTTCTTGTTTTTCAGTGGCGCCATCTATCTCCAAGATTTCGACTTCTTTCACATTCATTCGTTACACCCGTTTATAGGGCGGAAACGTTTATAGAGCAGACGCATTCATACATCCATTCATTCATCCAAGGATCGTAATTTTGACCTGAACCAGAGAACGATCAATCTTCACTTCAGAACCCCCAGAAGAATAATCAGTTATAAGAAAATGAAGGACTTTGTGACCCGACAAATTGAAAAGTGCACAAGTCACCGTTTACTTCGTCCAGCTGGATTCGAACTTCCATTCTCACGAACGCAAGTCCAGAGCGCTGCCAACTAGGCTATTCTGAATCAGTTATTTTAGTAATAATAATAATTGAAGATGTTGAAATAGAGAGGAAAAGATATTTAATGTAGGCATTTTGTAATAATTAAAGATTTTGAAATAGATATTGTAAAATATTTATATTGAACTAAATATTAATATCGAAATAAGTTTAAAAAATATTCGAACTTTTACACTTATTGTGAAGAACACACATAAATAAAACACGTTAAAATCGTAGCTTTATAAGTTTAAATTACCGACAAAAACCTAATTTTCTTGGTGGTTCTATTTTTAAGTCCTTTGAATCCTTAATTTTGCTGACAGAATAAAAATAGTATGGAAGCCACATGATTTTTTATTTTATTTTATCGCTGATGAGATAATTTAAAACTAAAAAAAAAAATACCTATTCTTTTGATATATTTCTCTCTGAAGGTAATTTTGCTTGACTTTGAGCTTTTCCTTAAATTCGGGAAATATCTCTAAGCGAATTTGAATGTGTCATTAATCTTAGTATATACTTTTATCATTCACGTGATTTTATCCTTGGATGATAATTCTTTTAAATTTTAGGATACAAAATAAGTTTATTTCGAAGTAAAGCTTGGAGTGTTTAGAGCCGAAGTTAAATTTTTTTTTAGTGTTAGATAAAAACTAATTAAAAACTTTCACGTATGTCATTTTCCTTTTTTTATACTTAATGCTTCAAAGGACTTTAATTAAAAAAATTTGAATACTTTCAACTCTATACTTACAACAGTACTTTGTAAAACTTTTTTTAATGAATACCAATTTGATTGAGACGCAATTTATTAAAAAAAAATACTGGTTATTTTTTGTTTCTCTGATATATCCTCTACAGATAAAAAATCAATAGTAAAAGAGCTTTTCATAATGAAATCTCCACTAAATATAATAAAAGCTAATATCATAAGCTAATCGTCTAATCTAATATTATTAGCTGATCTTCGAATTCTAATATTATTAGCTAATCTTCTAATCTAAAATTACAATATATCTCTTATTATCAAATCTAATATCATTAGTTAAAACATATTTGAAAATTAATATTTCTAATCATTTTGCGAGTAATTTAAAAAAAGGGTTAATTTTTATAAATTTTTACCAACGATATACAACTGCAATACACGAATTGAATGGTTAGCTAATTTTATTAGCTAATATTCTAACCTTATATTATTAGCTAATCTTCTAATCTAATATTCTTAGCTAATCATCGAATCCAATATTATTAACTAGTCTTCTAATCTAGTTTTCTAATATAACATTATTAGGTAATCTAAAATATTAGCTATATCTTATAATAAAACCTAATATTATTAGATAAAAAATATTTTAAAATTAATATTTCTAAACATTTTGCGGGTAATTTCAGAAATAATAATTTTTTATATATTTATACCACCGATATGCAGGCGTAATACACGCATCAAATGGTTAGCTAGCATTAATAGCTAATCCTCTAATCTAATATTATTAGTTGATCTTCGAATCTAATATTATTAACTAATCTTATAATATTTTAAGCAAATCTAAAATTATTAGTTATCTTTTACAATAAAAGCTAATATTATTAGCCAATTTTCTCATCTAAAATTATTAGCTACCCCTTATAATAAAAGCTAATATTATTAGGTAAAAAGTATTTGAAAATTAATATTTGTAACCATTTTTGCGAGTGATATAAGAAAAGGTTAATTTTTGTATATTTGTACAAACGATATACAAGCTTAATACACGCATCCAAAGGTTTTAGTAAACTTCTTTAGCGCTATTCACTTGTGAGTTTTTTTTTAAAATTAGCTATTTCTTTGATAGATAGATTCTTAGATAGAAGATTTCTTTGATAGATAAAACAAAAGATGTAAGTTTTGCTATATCAAAAAACAGAGATTCTTCCTTGAGGCGAAAATTTCATCGGATGTGTCACCCTATAAGAAGCTTAAAGTGCAGCTGTTACCTCCTTGTGACCGTTTTTTTTTCTTTCTTGTTATTTATTTTCGACTCTTAACGTTTAATTCAATGTTCTTAATCTCTATAACATTGTTCGAAAGCATACAAAATTTATGGAAATTAAACACCGGTTTGGATACGTGATTGCGAGATTTTCCTATTACGGCCTACGTAATCATACACTGTTAGAAATTTCTCGGAAAAAAAAGGAAAAAAAAAATTTGATTATGGTGGGAGGATAAAACTCTGGTTTAACTGTATTAGGTGAAAAAATTCATTAAACGGGTTTTCTCACGGTCAACAGTTTGATTACCATCCAATTTATGGTTATTTGACTGTTTTGCTTGAATATGGTATAAAAAATTTTTTTTTCATTTAATTGTTATTTTACCATATTCAAACAAAACAGTCAAATAACCATAAATAGGATGGTAATCAAACTGTTAACTGTGAGAAAAACCGAGCAATTTATTTAATTGTTATTTTACCATACTCAAACAAAACAGTCAAATAATCATAAATAGGATTGTATTCAAGCTTCTAACCGTGAGAAAAACCGTTTAATAAATGTTTTCACCTAATACAGTTAAACCAGAGTTTTATCCTCCCACCATAACCAGATTTTTTTTATCAGAAATACTCAGAATTTTATCTCACCAACTAAAGAAGATACTTAGTTACTTGCAACTGCGTACATATTATAGCCTAGAAGGCTAATCTGTCAGTCTCATGAGCGACAGAACTGGGGTTCGGATCCCAACTTATACAATATTCCCCACACTATTTTTCCAATGATCCCCACAATATTTCCTCCACGCCCTTTAACACATGAAGAATTTCTAGTATCCTGCACTCTCTTATGACCATGATCTAACGAAAAGCCTATATCCTATGCACAGTTAAATTTCATTTTTACTTGTTTAAAACCATGTTAGATGTAAATGGTTAAAAAATCTCATAGTTTTTATTGATGGTTTTTATGATCATGCCAGTTGTAAACGGTTTCAAAAACCGTATATAAAAGCTGTTCTTTACAGTTAAACTGTTAAAACTGTTCTTACATAAAAACTGTTCTTTATTTTACCGTAATTCAGGTATGTCATTACGTTTGGACTACGAAAGGATATTTATGGTAACCCTTTGCTGAGGCTTAGTCTTTCTAGAAAGAGTAAACCTCAGAAAAAGACACACCATGGGTTGCTCTAACCCATGGTGTGTCTATCGCTGAGGACACTTTACGTCAGCACTGCTTTAGCTGCGAGCCGGGTGTGGAATTCGTATCGATCAGCTATGGTTGGGATTCGATCCCGAATCACTTAATTGGTACGTGGGCACTCTATCCTTTGAGATACCAAGGCTCTAAAACCTTTAGTGAAATTATTCAAAGATTTGTATTTGTCTTTTAAGCAAAAAACTGATGGGGAATAAAAGGTCTAATTACGTCTTGCGAGCTTACACATACGCTAAGAATCGTGAAAAATCGTGTAAATGACTTGAAAACACTTATAATAGGAAATTATAATGCTTTTTTCAAACCATTCTATCTCAAAAAAAGAAGAAATTTTTTGTTTTGTTTTTTTAAATTTTTTTCCGGATTTTCATGCAAACAAAAATATTTTGATTCCCAAAATATAAAAAAATATGTTTATCAATATTTAAGAGCTTGATCTTATTTAAGCAACAGACTATACTCAAACAAATGAACAAATTTGAACTTATTAGGTGAATTTTTCGCTGGTGAGAAAAACTCCATTGAAAAAAAAACTGATTTTAAAATAAAACTTTAAAAAAATAATTATAATCAAAATACAAATTTGAAGATTGCTATTTGGAAGACAGGAGTGTTATTTTCTACCTTCAGTGAAAGGGTTTCAGTATACTTGCAGTACTTTTGGAAGTTTAGTATTATTTTATACTTTTTGTCAAATTGCTTAAAACAAAACAGGTCACAACATACATATTCATAAAAAAAAAATCAAAATTTTGTTAGAAAAAAACTCTCCAGATCCAATCAGGATATATCTTTGAACATCACCATGCAGTAGCCTATTAGTGTAGATCAAATGGGGTGTTAAAAGCAAAAACCTCCAACAAACAATGAAAATAGGAATTTATTTTTGTAAAGAAGCTATTTTGGCTTTCAAACAAATTATATAAAGCAAACAAAAAAATGACTAGAATTTCTAATTTTCACCTTTCACTTGCGTTAAATACCAAATACGTTTCATCGCTGTTGAGTAAAAATTCTAGAAACTTATAAAATACATACATTAGTCTGTCTTACCATTTTATAGATTCACGCCCTCCATTTAAATGTTGTCGTTGAAAGACGGTACTAAAATTTAATGAAAAAAAGGAGCACGAATAAACAAACATGGGCAAACATTTAAGAAAACTTATTCAAAAAATAGTGTCATCTAAAGAAGTTTCAAACAAATATTGTTAAATAAATAAAGCTAAATCAACGTTTATTACTAAATAATTTTTTATATCTTGTTGAACAAGACTCTTAATTATTTTTCATTAGGTTCCTTATGTTAATAGCGTTTTATTAGTAATTATTAATTAGTCTTTCGCCCCTTTTCATTTATTGATTTAATTGAATTTGCCACACATAGATTAGTAATTAGATCTTTCAATCTGCAGTGGATTTGCGAAATGTTTTGACAAGGGTATTATAATTAAATTACTCGATGCATTCTTACTATAATATAAATCATTTTTGTCTCGAATTTCAATAGCGTATTAATCTGCTTTTGATGTAGAAGTAATCGTGCATGCTTTCATTTAATATTATTTAATTATTTTCAGGAACTTAAGACACACTTAAGAGACTATTAAAGGTCGTCACCGCATCGTTACTGTTTGTTTAAACAAACAGTAATCATGATGTGTTTCGTAAGTTTTTTTATTTAAAAAAAAGGTGTTTTTATATTAGTACTTTGAAAGACTGAGTAATATGATTTGCACTGAGATATTAGCTTTAGAGATGCAGAAAAACTTTAAAATGCGCAAAATTAACTGGGTTAATTTTATATTGTGAGTGTTCTTGAAACATTTTATAATTTTATAATATTTCTTCTGCAGGTGGATGTAAATTTCACACATGGTTTTTAAAAATTTGTAACGAAAAAAAAAATGGTTTAGATTTTAAAAAATTTAGCAAAATTAAATTATATGATAATTTATTTTTTCTCACGTAATTTCTGTTTTAGTTTAAATTTATTCCAATAGATGGCAACGCAGATAGAAAAGTCTGCAAATTAAATTAAAGAAAATGACATATTTTTTAAATCATGTACAATACTTTTTTAATGAAACCATCAAACAAAAACACATTTCAAAAAGGGTTAGCGCAATTTTTAAGCACCAAAAGTAAAAAAAAAAAAAAAAAAAGAAGAAGAAAAAAAAGAAAGAAAAAAAAAACTCTAGAAAATAATTAGATTGCCATTTATTGCAAAAGTATCGTACTGGAAATAGAGCTTCTATAAATTAAGGTAAAATAATTTTTCCCTAGATTAAATATTACAATTCACGTTTCAATAATTTGTATAATGTCTTTCTTTTGAATACATTAACCTAAAATCCCGAAATAACTCAAATTTTTATCACTCTTTTACAAATTAATTGTTAAAATGCATATTAAAGACTATGTTTTTTGAAATACCTACATATAGCATTGCGTTTACTTTATTCAAAATTACAATTCAGAATAATTATAGCAAGTGAAGGGAAATTTTTCGGACATTATAGTTCAATAATTCTCTAAATATTAATAACAAGTTGATTTTATTTCGCTGAATACTCACTATAAAACTGACTAAATTAGCACAGATAACTATTACTTTATAAAAGGAACTTCATAACCAATGCAATCTTTTTAAGCATTTATACAATCCCCAATAAAACTTTTGAATAAAAATTTAATTTAAAAACATCGTGTTCAAATCACGTACTTTTTCATTTAAAATAACTTCGTTTAAAATTAAATGTATACCAAATAACTTGTGTAAGGTAACATATCAAACATATTAACATAAATAAACTAATTAACATATTCAGAGTTCAAGCCATCTTAGTGCATATAAAACTAATCATTATATCAAAAGTAATAAAAAATTTCTTTTATGTGTTTTCTTCTTAGATTCATAAAATGGTAGGCATAAAACTATTTCTCATTCTAAGATAACATTGATATCCTTTCACGAACTGGAATATAAATAAATATCTCGATTAAGATCAGATGGGAAAAATTGTACGAAACTTCTATTATTATATTCTTTCACTATAATACCACTCTCTACATTTAAAGAGAGGTGGAGATTATCCTTAATCGACGCTGTCTAATCATAAGGAATAAGAATCTAGAGCAGAAAACATCCCCGAAATAGTTTCTGCGTCATTAATCTAAAACCTTACGAACAAAGAAAATGATTTTATCTTAGAATACATCTTTCCATTGTAATGATTATGAATCTTATTTAAGATTTCTTATTTTATGTAGGAATTACATTTTACAAATTAACGTTCTCTCTCTTTTGTAAATTTAAAATATTTCTTTGTATTAAATTTAAATAGTACTTTAAAAGAGCTTGTAAATCTTATTTGTGGTTATGTTTGCTTCCTATTTTTAGATTAATTTTAAGCACGTTTTTTCTTCGTTTATTTTTTTAAAAAATACAAAGTCTACCATTGTAACAAATCCTACTAGTTGGATATAAATATTTTCATTTTTAATTAAATTGTGTAAAAAACTACAGAAAACGCTACGTTCTAAATCTCATGAGGTGATATATTACATGAGATTATTTGTGAAACAAAAAGACATTTTAAAAACTTTAGTTGTGTCATAAAACGATGTATATAGTAAAGTATATACAAGAGAAGATAGTGAAATTTAATTGCAAAATAAAATATGCTTTCTTCTCAAATCGAAGAAATAGTAAAAATTATTTCCTGTATCCTTAAAACAATTCAAATTCTTATAGTCATGAAAACGAGCAAACGCATAAAAAACCAACATTTTCTCTCGATTTTGCAGCAAGCATAATTAGCGCTAATAACAGAAAGATTGTTATCAAAATATTTTACTTCTCGAGAAGTGCATTAAAAAACAAAAAATATATATATTTAACTATAAAAGCCAAAGGAATGATAAACTCCCGACTTTTTAAATAAAAAATATATAGTTAAAAGAATGAAATTTAATCTTAACGTGTGCGGATATAAAACTTCGAAAAGGTTTTCTAATGAGCTAGAAATATACAAATATTTTCTTTTGCAAATGCAAAAATTTATTTTTTTTATTATATTTCAACTGACATTTGTATACATTTATTATTTTTATTTTAAAGAGTTCATCTTTTTAATAATTGAACGCACCTATGGACCATGTTTATACATTCTTTTCATTTCTAATAAATAAAAAAAAGATATAAAGTTTGCAGGTTTTAAAGATTTTAAAATGGTAAAAACTATCTTACATGGTATTTATTGATGGCCACCTATTGTATGTATTTTTTTTTTAGAACCGTCGTTGAACAGTCTTCCCAATTTTTAGGTTTGCGACTACAGATGTTCTTCTCCGTAGCCTTGTAATTTTGAACCCCACTCAAAAGACAAGGGATCTCCTCGACCAAATATTGGGAGAAATTTGCCTTCGTGGAGGACTTTGTGATGGAACTAACCCGCATTTGAGTGACATGGAGAGGAAGACCACGAGAACCTCCCACGATTAGCCTGAGGGCAAGGGGACTCTAACCCATGATCCGTCTACCACCGTGGATATTACACGTCAGCACTGTGTTCGGTACAAGCCGGATGCGGATTCCTATCAATCAGCCGCTTCTCCTCATTGGAAGGCGAACGCTATATCTTCTGAGCCATCGGGGCTCTGTATGCGTGTTTGAAATTTAACAAACCACTAGTAAGGAAGGCTGAACGAGAAAATCTGTTTGACAGCTGCAAGAAACAGAACGTTGCTAAAAAGTACGCATTAGATATACCAGTAAGTTTCATTGGACAATTAAATTAGTATTGACAATTAAAGTAGTTAGTTTTCACTCGCCACCCCAGTACAGATTCCACAGATTTCTATTTCGTTTTTGTATACGCAACGGTGTCCATTAAACACATTAACAAGATTTATAAGGTAATTAAACTTATTCAGTTGTGTTATGAAAGTCAATTTATGTGAAAGGAAATAGACTACAAAAAAAATAGTCACTGATATTAACGATATCAGTGCTTATCAAATGATGTCAGACCAAACTTAATGATAAAAAATACTAATTCGTTTATGCGAATCGTAAAACAATTGCCATGCAATTATTGACGCCAATGATTGATTTTGACGTCAATGTCTTGATTAATTTAAGCAATAGGTATTTATTTATTGAAATAAAAAAAAATCAGCTATATAATATGTACTAAATAGTCAAATTAATGGAGAGCTGGTGCAAAGTTTTTTAGGAAAAGCATAAAAGATCACCATACAAATATTGACGCCAATTAAATATACTTAATTTCGGTAATAGTTACGAAGTGAAGCAACAAAAAAATGTTAACTAAGAAATACAAATCAAAATTAATAAAGAAATGTTTTACTTCGTTTGATAAAAGCTTAAACAATCGCTGAACTATTAATGACGCCAATGAAGCTTAGTTAATTTTGATAATATAAAATAAGGTCAACGGTATATGAAGAAAAAGAAAATAGCTTGTGATGGTAAAAGTTATTTTCAGCTTGAGTATCATGCGATTGCAAACAGTGAACGAGCGAAAAAGTTAAGTACTGTCATCTGCCCAGTGATGCCAGAGTTTCATGTTTGCCGTCCGTGGTCACCCAAGTGTGGGACTACTGGGCTCTGATATCTTCGACAAGGTGCGAACCTAGAACCTTTATGACCGTATTCTTTTGCTATAACTACCATAGAGAAAGGTGTAAGCACAAAATTGAGTTTTATAAAATATATAAACTAACTGTCATTACTTACAAATTTTGCTTATGTTTGTTACAATTACGGGCCATATCTTAATAATTGGCCGTGGAATTAGCAGTGAATTTCGTAAATTGCAGATAAATTCAGATGTCGTAGTAATATATTTATTGTTAAAAATAATGAAAATGGTCCTTTTTGTGAAAACCTGTACGATCAAGTGCTTTGAGAATCTTCCAATAATACAACATATTCAATTACGTACCGAATTGCATATAATTTTAATTACATTCATTTTTAATTTCATTTCAGCTAAATAAAAGAACTTGAGACGCATCGTTCTCTTCAGCCTTTCATAAAATGTATTTTGAATGTGCCATTGTTTTTTCTATTTTTTTTATTTATTATTTCTTAGCAAAAACTTATTCCGAATATTATTAAAATTCTAAAGGAAACATTGCCATGAGATCAAAAATATTTTTCCATCCAATCTTCTTTGTGCAATAAAAAAAGAAAATGTTTTTCATTCGTTAACCTTAACATAATAATAAAACGGTTCATTATGCGATTAGTTTAAGCGTGTTTTGATAGGGAAACGCAGTTTTAGAAATAACTCGAGGATAAAATCTAATTTTTGTTGTATTAAATAAAAATATATATGGTATAAAGAAAACAAAAGAAAATATTTTTTTTATAAAAATAATATGTAAATTTAAAAGCTCTGTGCGGATAATTATTTTCGCTTAGATCAACATTTTAATATTTATAAATCGGTGAGTATGGAAATTGTTGTTCCTTTTAAACACATTCACGCAATAAACGATGAAAAAAATAAAATTGAAAAAAAAAAACTGGAAAAATAAAAATTTACGTGAAAAGATGGTTGGCATAATCAAGAAACAACGATAAATTCAAGTAATATGAAAAATAAATAAAGTAAATTTTCGTGTGAATAAATAAGAAGCAGCTTAAAATACTTTAAAGATGTTTTTTGAAGTTAATATAGAAAAATAAATATTAATTTTCTTTTAGAATTACTTTCACGCATGAACGCATAGTATTTGTTAAAAAGTGTTGACTTTGCCCAATATTAACTGCAATTTTTTTTAAATAAACTCGATGTTTGTGTATTTAAAAAAATTTTTCTCGCATAAATTTATTGTCAGATACCATTTTTGTTTTGTGATATTTAATAATAACATACTCTTCTCGACTATAATTAAATAATATTAAAAGTTAAAAAAACAGTTCAAAACAGTTATTTTTTTCAACTTCCTTTCCTGTTATTTTTTGAAATAAATTTTAAAATATAGACGTAGTTTAGGTTGTTATAAATTCTATTTCTCTTGCGCTTTTTTTTTTAAAGATCAATTTTCTTGTCACGAAATTCTCACTGATTCATTATATGAAATGCAACTATTATAATAGTTAATTTTTTGCGTTTTAATTCAGAAGTTTATTTTGAATAGATATAGAATTTTTTATAAATATGGAATTTTTATAAATATAATTCAATCTGTTTTTTTGTAAACGTTTTTGCATCATAATCAACTTTTTACGTCTAGACATGTTTTTTTCCTGAAACAAATTTTGACAAATTTTGTTTGATACGAAATAGTTTAAACAAATCATTAGGGAAAATTTTCTTTTTCTAGCATTTATTTCATAAAACCAGCGCCTTCGTAAGATTCCTAACCAGATTAATCAATTTTTGGATGTGAAGTTCTACATTATTATCCTTTAAATTGGAGTTTAAGAATTGCATCTCATACTCATGGGTACTTTTTTAAAAGCGAAACTACATTAAGGATATGTTTGGTTTAATGTTTACCATTATTTTTAACTACTTAGTTTCAATATATCAGTGGAAGATAACGTCTTTTTAAGATTCCTAGTCAACTTCGAACTATTTTAAAATCTAAAATATTACCATCCAACTAATTTTTTTTTTTAAAAATATATCGTATACGACTTCATAGGTTGACTAGACAACTATAGTGGTAAAAGCCTATTTTAGCGTCTTATTAAGACTCCCACCAACCTAAAAACTATTTAACTTTAGTATATCATAATAATATTTAAATATAATATTTAACTAAAATATTAACTTAGCTATCTGCCATATTGTAGTTTATTATGAGTTTTAGAATTCGGCTGTCACATCATTATATGTCTTTAGTTTTTGTATTTAATCATCGAATGTGTTTAAAAAAATTAGTTAACAGCTTATTTACTCGACATTTAAGGTGTAATTACAATGTAAAGCTTTCATTACAATTTTTATTTATTTTTAATTTAATTTTTGGTTTGCTCAGATGAGTAGTTAAACTATTAGGGTGTATCATTTAACTATGTCAGCGTGAAAAAAATTATTCCAATTTTCGAGATAAAGCATGATTTGTGGAGGTGTGATTATAGTATTAAATTTTCTGTTGTACAGTGCGCAGAAAAATGGACTTACTCTTAATAACTTTTTATTTAATGATTGGATCTTCACGTTCTAAGATTCATTCTTAATGATTTCGAGTTATTTTTTCAAATATGTTAATTAATTAGTGCAGCATAATATTTTAAGTAATGAAATCAGACACAAAAACGTACTTTGTCTGAGTAAACATACCTTTTTTTCGGCAGATTCGAATTTCAAATCAACAAAATATAGTGGATAGCCGCAGTCTGAGAAATATGGTCCCCATAGTTTGGTCAGGAGAGTGGTTCAAAGTTTGGACTTCTTAATACTAATTTTACTTTTTGCGTATTTCACCATATCTCAAGGGCTTTTTAAGTGAATGAAAAGAATTTTACGCGCACTTATAAAATTCGTTTTTCCAAAGATAATTCCATGCAAAAAATAAATTTTAGAATATATTTAATATTTTTTTATTATTAAGAGTGATCGAAAAAATTTTGAAATATAAGGTAGATTATTTTTTATTCATTTCAAAAAATGTCATTTTATATAGCAAAATAAAAATTTTTAGCAAAATCGGTCGAATTGTTCCTGAGAAATCGAATTTTAAGTGTATGACTTTTTTGAAATTCTATTTCTCAGGAACTATTTTACCGATTTTGCTCACATTTTGTATTTTGCTATATTATATAAACATTATATAAAGCATATTTAAGGTCATCTCCTTGAGCTATTAAGAACAATTCCTAGAAAGTGAAAATCCCATTATTCGATCAAATGTTATTCATAATAGTTTTTGTTTTCGTTCTTTTTTTTTGCACTGTACATTACATTAGTTGTGACGCGGGATTAGTTCACATATGTATCAAATATTAACTTGCTTTATTTTTTGGAATGTTTTTAAAATGAGCAAAATATGACCATATTAGGAAGGTAACAAAATAGGCATCATCCTCCTTTATAAGGGAAGAAGAGATTCAGTCTTATATCACCATTTTATTTTATTTTATAACCGTCGTTGAACAGCCGACCCAATTTCATGGGTTTACGACTACTAATGTTCAACTCCGTATCCTTGTAATTTTGAACCATTCCAGAAGACAAGGGAACTCCTGGATCAGTACCCCCAGAGGTATTGTTATGGGTAGATTTGTTATGGGAAAATGGAGGACTTTGAGACTCGACAGATTTAACGTGCACCAGTCACCATTTCCTACACGGGGAGTCTTCGGCCGGCGAGGATCGAACCTACGACCTCTTGGACATGGGCCCAGCACCCTACTGACCAGGCTATGCCGGCCGCTTATATCACCATTGTAACTTTTGTGATTATTAATGGTCAGACTTAGGGCCTATCGAGCATACTTGATCCATACTTGATTCAGCGTGATAATAAACCGAGCTTAATAGCTGCAACGTTAGCAAGCCATGCACAACCATGTGACATGCACAATTCTGTGATTTGAATAGTCTTCTTTACTAATTGCAACAACCCACTTATTAAAAATGATTTAAATTATAAAACTCTATGGAAACAAGTTTTAAAAACACAACTATAAACAAAACAATCATATCATTGAAAACTTGAGGAATACTAATTCAGTGACATAACACCGATCCACATGGCATACAAGTTAATCACTGATCTTGTAAAAAAAATAATTGAATGACAAAAATCATACAATAAAATCTTACACACAATCGGTAACATTTTTATTTTAGTAATGTATGATGTGAAGCCAATGTAAAAAACATCTTACTCGAACCTACTAATTAGAGTTTTTAAACCATTTTTTTAGAAACGAGGGTTAAAATTAAATCTAGTAGTCGATGTACGAATTTCAGAACCCTAGCATTCTAACACCATGGATTGACAAAAATAGTGAGTAAACACAAAAAAAAAAAAAAAATTCGGAGCAGTACCATCAATGTTCTTCTAGAACCATTTGATATTTCTTTTTCCAGACTTAGAAAAGTAAGTATTGTGTTTAAGGATGCCCGAAACTTGTACCTAAGGAAAAATGTACAAAATAAAAAATACTCAGGTGAAGATTGGTACTGAGCTCAAAACAATGGACAACCATTGGAACAAATTGAAAATCGATAACTTTCAACGAAGGATATTATTTTCAGTAGGAAATGGAAGAAAAGAAATAAGTATTTTATCGCTGTCAGTTTATAGTTCTTTTTTTCTCCATTATTTTATTTATATTTTCTTTAGGTATTTTTCTTGAACACTTTAATAAGGTTTTTTTAAAAAATAAGAGCTGGACATTGGTCAAAGTTAGATAATTTTTCAACTACCCAGTGGCCTGTTCTATCATTTTTTTTTTATAATGGAGAATTTTTAAAACATGTGACCACTTTCTCAATAATTGAAAATCGCAAACGATTAAGAAATTGTCGCGATTAATAATGTAAGGCATTTATTTTGAAATATTTATCATAATACAGAATAAATTAGTTCCACCAAAAAGTCCTATAGTTCCACCAAATAGTCCAAATTTCTCCGAATATTTGATCCAGGAGTTCTCTTGTCTTCAGAATTGGGTTCAAAATTACAAGGCTATGTTTAACAATGGTGGTCTTAAACTCAAAATTGGGTTGGCTCTTCAACAACGGTTATAAAATAAATTAAAATTGATTATGAATGGTAGAATTTAATAAATATATTCTCAATGATCTTACGAGTTGTTATTTATTGGTTTGCGTCAGTTAATGTGTTTATTTTGTCTTCATCAGCATAGTGTATCTTAATCGAAATTTTGCAAAGCAGTTTTGGCACTGGAGTGCTGCCAATACATCGCTTTCATACACTTAACGCAGTCAATTTATAGCTTAAACAGTATATTTTTCTGTTCGATTCTAAAAAAAAAAAAAAAAAAAAAAAAAAAAAAAAAAATGTGCCTAGAATTCTGATTTTTATTTTCGATATTTAAAATGGCTCCAAACAAAAACACAGCGCAGTAGTAGTTTTTGTAACTACACTCCTCAAAAGTGAAATTGCAACACCAAGAAATAATGCACGTAGCGTCATGCAAATTTCAGGAGCGATAGTAGTGAGATGGATATGCAAATGATTAAAAAAAACAGACTTAGAACGAGTTTTTAATCATTTGCATATCCATCTCAAAACTATCGCTCCTGAAATTTGCATGACGCTACGTGCATTATTTCTTGGTGTTGCAATTTCACCTTTGAGGAGTGTATATTGAATGTTTTAAAATGCTTTAGGAAAAATAAAATTAAAAAAATGATGCTTTATATTTCACCATCATAATTTTCTGATATTGCAAATTTAATTATGAATATTTTGCATGTATTTTATTTTCTTGTTACTTGCAACATATCTCGAAAGAATGCAATCAGTACTTATTAAATTATAGTTTTATAAATTTAATCGTTTAGATGTAAACAAATTAGTAAAGTAATTTGTTTGTAATAACGTGCAGGGATGTGATACCAGACAGCAAAAATCTCCAAAGAAGGAGATTTTATAAAAAAAAAATCTGGAACAATGCATGCATCGGTCAAGTTTTTAATATTTATTTTAAATTCATTTTTATATAAATTAAGGAAAGATGAGGACCAAAAAAGCATATTGATCCCGATTTAAATCCAATATAGTATCATTTTTATAAAATTCGAATCTTCAAACTGAATTAAAAATTAAAAATATAAATTTTATAATTTTTAGAAATGTCATGGATATAATAGTGTGGACAAGTCATAAAATTAATTAATTTATATATTGTTAGTTATAAAAAGCAAATAAAATAAAAAAGAACTAATTTTAGTTTACTACTTACTAAATAAAATTAACACTTTTTATTTTAATTAGTTTTAAAGCGAAATTAATTCATTCATCCTAACTTTTATACATAATAATTCATTCACCATTCTTCAATAATTAAATAAATAATTAAAAAGAACTTTATTTGAAGATGAAAGTAAGTTTTTATTTTATTTTCACTAGTGTAGAAATGCCATGGAGATAATGTAGACAAGTCATTAAATTAATTAATTAATCTATTTTTAATTATAAAGAGCAAATAAAACAAAAAATGACTAATTTTATTTTACAACTTACTAAATAAACTTAACACTTTTTGTTTTAATTAATTCATTCATCATAACTTCTATTCATCATACTTCATTTATCTTACTTCACGTTAATCATTCAGATAACCTGGCAAAACGAATAGAAAATAAGTATTACAGAACGCGCAAAAAAGTGTTTTTATTGGAAAGCAAAAATATTTGACAAAAACTACAATCATTTACAGTTAAAAACTAAATAATTTATAGTTTACTTTAAAATAATGGCTTTAGTTAAACCAATGAAAAAAATTCGTTTTTAAATCTCTCTGAATTAAAAATTCGAAAATCGACTTTAAAATTTTACTTTAAAATTATATCCAAATTTTATATTCGAAAATTTACTTTAAAATAATGGCTTTAGCTAAACGAATGAAAAAATTTCGTTTTTAAATGTCTCTGAATTAAAAATGTAATAAAAAATTCGAAAATCGGGTATCATATTTTGTTTACAATTGTACTCATTTATCTTCACGTTGAATATCATATTTTTAAACCTTGCTGCCTACCCGCAATACACGTTCAATTATACAAATTTCGAATTTTGAAGAATAAAATGTTTTTTATTAAAACTAAAGTAATATGTGCTTCTATACTCCGGCGCAAATTAAGAAGAGGCCATTGCAGTATTAGCTTTATATACCCAGTTATGCTTACATGGCTGACTTATCTACCAATTATAAGTTCAAATAGTTTTGACAGGTCCGGGATAGCCTAGTCGGTAGGGCGCTGGGCCCATATACAATAGGTCGTGGGTTCGATCCTCGCCGGCCGAAGACTCCCCGTGTAGTGAATGGTGACTGATGCACGTTAAATCTGTCGAGTCTCAAAGTCCTCCATGTTCCCATAACAAATCAATACCTCTGGGGGTACTGGTCCAGGAGTTTCCTTGTCTTCTGGATTGGTTCAAAATTACAAGGCTACGGAGTTGAACATTAGTAGTCGTAAACCCATGAAATTGGGTCGGCTGTTCAACGACGGTTATAAAAAATAAAATAAAATAGTTTTGACAAAAATGTGTTTAAAAATATTTTTTTTTTGCAAGTAAGACTTCTCAATTCAACTTCACACTTAATTGCAAGTGCATCACCCCTTTGTACTCCGAACCGAAGGGATGTGCACTACTAAATCCAACTGTCCTCCGTAACTCATCATCTCACACATTAAAGATTCAGTTTCATAGAAGGGTGGGAAATCCAGGTGCCTCTAAATTTGGATGAAACTCCCAAGATACCACTTAAAATATCGCCTGTATTAATTAATGAGCCTATTTAAATTTGGGCCCATGAATCATCAGAATTGTGCCCTAGTACTTGAAAATCCGATCCTTGTACCAAAAGTTATCCCGTATGTGCCATTTTTTTCAACTTTTAAAAATTTTCTCATTGATCGTTCTTTAGAACGATCAGAATATTTAAAAGAATCATTAGGTAAATGATAAATTTTAAAAGAATCATTAGGTGTATTAATGGAACATATAACACCTAAAAATTCTTTAAAAATGTATCTATACTTTTTGTTGCTTCAGTAATGCGTTTTTCGGGTTTGGTTGATATTTTTTTTCAGATATTTTATCTGAAAAAGTCTATTACTTTATGCATCTATTTCAAATCTATTATGTATTTTGTATTTAATGACAAATGCGGCATCTGTATAATGCTGTAATTAAGAAAAGCGAGATATATAATGGCGTTAAGCAAAAATAATGCAACTCATTACTTTTCCGGAATCTGAAATGAGTGCATAATTATGCAGGAATGCCAACTGGTAGGAAAGTAGGATAAAGGTAATGAGAAATACGATAAATAGCGCTTATTTTATTTACTGCCATCTGTTACTCGATTCAAAAGCGTAATTTACCTAATTTGCATTATAAAATTCATTAAAACTAGACAAATAAGTAATAGTATTTTCTTAATATAATAAACTGGTCGGAAGAAATCTAGTACTTCTATGATTCAGAAAATAAATATATTTATTCGTAGGATAATTGGGTATTTAAGTAAGAAAGAGTATTAAATGAAAAATAACCTAATAACTTAAAAATTCTTTTCAAAGTTATTATAAGGATAATTAATAACATGTTTCTTAAATTTAAATTTAAATATCACAAAATGAATTTGAAAAAACAATCGCATTTTCTTTAAAATATGTTTAACTTTAAATAGTTCATGGAATTTCTGATTTTCGAATCTTTAATTTTTCAGAGAGTGGTAAAATGTAGAAAACAGCTTCAAAGGTAATTTGCTGATTTTCTGAAGAGGCGAATACAACTAGGGGAATATTGTACAGGCTTAACGTTACAACTAAAGATAAATTTTTTAATATTTTAAGCATTTAAATCTTCAGAAAAATAAATCATAATTCGTAAATATCATGAATTTTCCTTAATTTTTTAACAAAACATTTAGGGTTTTTTTTGATTAATTTTTCATTTTATTCTATTCTGCTTTTTAAATAGTTAGTTATAACTTTAGTACAGTTAAATATTAATATAAATAGTTCACGCGCATTTCGATCTGTCAACATAATAAGAAAAGCACCAACTTTATTTAAAATTGCTCGTCGGTTACCATGTCTGGCAGAGTAGCTTTGTTTCTTTCACCGCTTCGGAATCACGATAAATGTGTTAAGCTGTAAGTTTTTTTTTAATTAACTGATTTGGTCCGGGATAGCCTGATTTGTAAGGCACTGGGCCCATGGTCCAAGAGGGAGTGGGTTCGATCCCCTTCGACCGAAGACTCCTGTGTAGTATATGGTGATTTATACATGCTACGTCTGTCGAGTCGCAAAGTTCTCCATGTTTCCATAACAAATCATACCTCTGGGGGGGGGGGGGATACGGATCCAGTAGTTTCCTTGTCTTCTGGATTGGTTCAAAATTACAAGGCTACAGAGTTGAACATTGGTCGTCGTAAACTCAAAATTGGGTCGGCTGTTCAACCACGTTTATAAAATAAAATAATTAACTGATTTATTAATGGATTCATCTACTTCAATGTAAAAGTTTAACCTTACAATTGATTCGTTTGCAAAGCTTTCTACCAGAAGTTATTATCGAGCAAGAATACTAAGGTTTTTTCAAAATATTTACTTGTGGTGGTTGGTTAATTTTAAGGAGACTAGTCATCAAAATTTATATTATTTTATTTTATAAAAGTCGAAAAAATATTAAAGTGTAAATAGCGTGAATACGAATCAGCACAGCGAGTCATACTTCATAGAAAGCTTAGAATGTTCTGATGAATGATAAGTGAGAGTTCAAGCTTTTGATCGTAAATGTCGCGGTTTCGATTAAGTTGACTCGCTACAAACTTAAGTTTGATAACTACTGTTTACAACTTAATAAAAGTACCAATTATAGTTATTATAGTTTTTAAAAGTTATTTATTACCCATAATATATACTTATTTAAAATTATTTCTGAGTATAATAAATAATTATAATGTTAAAATTAATTTCAAGAGCAATGGAAAAAAATAGCATGCGTGTTTTGAGATTCTTCCTCTTCAAGAAATCTTGTCGATCATGCCTTTTTTTATTTTTTTTTTCCGTTTCAATAAATTTTTTATTCGTTTGTTTTTCAGTAAGTATAGCTATCAGTCTATCAGAGATTGTTCCCGCATGACAGAACTTCCTAGCTACTTTGGATACTCAAAAAATAACACCTTATTTTTCTTTTAATCGAATGAGACACAAGACTAACATTCTGATATTTAATATGAATATTTTCCATACCCAATTAGCAAAACTTTATTTTAATGAGTATATTTATCACCTAAGTCAAATAGTAAAATAAATTCTCGAAATAATCTCTATTTACATTCCAAAAATTTTTCTTATTTATATTCCAAAAATTATTTATATTTATGTTCTAAAAATATTACCCATTTTTATTTCAATAATATTTCTGAAAATGTTTCAAATTACTAAACACTGTAAAAAAATTTATTGTATCTTTATTATAAATTGGCGGTGACTATTTTCCACCAAATCGGTGAAAAACAAAGGAGACTTCACGGCATAGTGAAGCAACAAAATGTTCTTCGCACTGCTTGGCTCAAACTAATCGCCACCATTCTTGTTATCCAGTAATACTAAAATTTATAATTAAAGTAAGGTAAAAATACCTGTAAGAGTCAGTAAAATTAGTTTTATGATGTATAACAATATGACGTATAAACCATTAAATCTATGTTGCATATATTCATTAATTCTAAAAATAAAATTAGTTTGAAAACAAAACATATGCGGAGCACAGTTAGATTATTAAAATGAATTCAAACTTGGCTTAGCAGAAATAAGGAGGCTAGAAATCATATATACAATATATAGAGTATTTAATGCAGTTCAGAAAGATTTAAAAATTAAAATAGAATTATCCTGATTACACAACAACAAACAAAAAACACGCGTAATTGTTTCTGTTGATGAATTTCAGCGTACAAGAGAACACCTAACTCTTACCAGTTCATTTTGTATTGCAAACAAACAACTAACGTAGTCAAAGCGTGCCAACATTGGTGTTTTCGGAAGTGAAGGGAAAATAATTCTTGCATGGTGTAAATGGATAAGTGCTTGGCGTAAACTTATTCCATTTGATGTGTTTAAATTTAAATTACGCTCTTTAAATTGCATATTCGGTGTTAAAAACAAATAATGTGTTTCTTTACATGATTTCATGTTATACTACAGTTTAACATTACATGTTATACTATAGTTTGTACAGTGTTGGAAAAAAAATCAGCAAAATATATAAATTTGATTATGTTTATGTTTAGGGGAGATTAAAAGTATTTTAAAATGTATATAAATCTTTTTGTAACTATTTAAACAACGTATAAACCACTGAATTCGTATGCCCATCGAATTCAATAACACTTATGCAAAAAAATTTAGAATTTCATTAAGCCAAAATTTTGTACTATAATGCTTGCATTTACAATATTATCTAATATAATGCATTTACAATATTATCTAATAAATTATACTCAGAGCCGTACAAACAGCGTAATACCAGAATTCATTGTCGCTAGTTTGTCTATAAGACGATAAGCGAACCGTAGCTCAAATGACGATATATGTATCACCACAAATATCTTTGGAAAGTCAGCAAATTCGATTCCAATATAAGCTTCGTTTTCTATTCGCTATTCATACGATGTTTTTTGTTCGAAAAATGGGAAATGATATATTTTCAGGTGTTTTCTTTTTTAAGATTTTATTCTATTCTTATGTAATACATAAATAGTTTGTGTTAAAAGGGGATTTCTTAGGTATAAATATTTTTATTTATTCACTTCATATTCATATGTTTCAACAAAATGTTTATGAATTTGTACAATTTAACTTCGTGATTCTATCATAATTATTCGGTTTACTATGTTTTGAATAATCTAATCCAAAATTCTAAAACAAAATTTTACTATCTTTCATTTGTTGTAAATTATTATACACGTTCAGAAATAGTGATGCATAATATTGTCCTAATTTGATGCACACTTTATATGGTACTAAGTTGAACTATATGATGTTAAATTGAATTCTATGGTGTTAAGTTGAATCATGTGGTTCTAAGCAAAACTTTTATGGTGCTTAGTAAAATCATATAGTGCTTAGTAAAATCATATGGCGCTAAGTTGAATAATATGGTGCTAAGTAAACTGGTATGATGCTAAATTAGATCATGGGGTTTTAAGTGGAGGTATGTGGTTCTAAGTTCAATCATATGGTGCTAATTAAAATCACAGGGTACTAAGTTTAATCATATAGTGCTAAGTCGAATCATATGGTGTTAAGTTCATTCTTCTTTAACTCAATTATGCGAAAGTATGGTTCAATTTGACAGGTAACATGGTCCAAATTAATTCCATATCAAAACTGCAGCAAAATTTCAGCATATTACTGTTGAAGATTCCGATATTGTGAATAATTTGATTTTCATAATATTGTAATGTTGTGACAACGTATTGTTGTAACTTGCCAAGCCGAAATGTTTTAAATTTTGCATTAGAAAAACATTCGAATCTTACCCTATTAAAATTCCCACATTTCACTTTGTCTTACAACGCTTTCTATGCGTGATATATTTACACCGTTATCAAAAGATTTATGCTCAAAAGCAGGAAGACAACGTAAAACCAAGATCCATTTGTCGCTAGTCAATCTGCGAGGAGGTGAAAAGGAAATAGTACTTCAAATGCCTACATTTGTAGTGCCACAAATATTTCTGAATGTCAACAAATTCAATTTCAATACAAGCTCTGCTTTTCCTTTAAGATTCACGCAATTCTTTTTTGTTTAAAAAATCCAGTGACATATCTTTTCAGATTTATAGAAACATTTAAAAAAAAAACCTATTCCCATTGTTCCCCTCAAATGCGCTAAGTGAAATATGTATGTCTGCGGTTTTGAAAGTAGTTGCATTTTAAAACAGATATTTTTTATGTTCTTGATGCAAGTCTGTTTCAATAAAAGGTTTTTAGAATGTAAAACTATAGTTTTTTTAATTTTATAGTTTTTTAATGAAAATTAAACTATCTGGGTATATGTGCTTCGTTTGCCTGTACAAACAGTATATTATATATGTCTGTAAAAACATTACATTTGCTTAATGTACTATATTTGTCAATGCAAACTATCTGAATTTATATTTTCATATAAATTACTATGATTTTTTTGAAATCTTGCAGCACATATGGACAACTTTAAAACAAAACATTATTAAATTGAAACATCTTATCACGCTTCTGAAATTTGATTACATGATTTTATGATTCAATGAAATAGAAGCCTTTTAACACCATATAATGTTCATTTATGCAAATTTCAATTGAATAATGGTAAAAGTTAGATCCACAATATAGTAAAAGTTATTGCTGACCAAGGTAATACCCTAATATCATGTAATGATACAAGGAATAAAGGTATTAAGGTACAGGAATGGTAAAGGTACTGATATTATGGTTAAACTAATTTTTATAATAGCGCATAGATTTATTGATGATCTAAACTTTAGTTAAAAACGTTAGCCAAAGGTGTCAATTCTTTTTGAAAGCTAACCGTTTGCAATATTAAAAGTGAGAAAAAATTGTTCCATGGAGTACTTATTTATTTACCTTAAATTTGGCGCAGTAAAAACCACGTCGTATTTTAAAACTATTTAAATTAAAGCTTTTTTTCTTCTAATCTTATCCTCGAAGTTATAAAAATAGATGTCTTTTTTGTGGGGGCCGAAGCTAAAAGTTAAAATTTTGCGTCACTCTTAGATTGACTTTTTTTTTAAATATCAGATTATTCAAAATTGAATTACATGAAAAAAATTTATATGTACTCCGAGAGCAGCGATGGCGCAGGGGATAGAGCATTCACCCAGGTTTGAATCCCAGAGGTGACTGGTTGGTATAAATTCTTTTCCCGGATCACATTGACCACTGCGCTAACGTAAAATATTCTCAGTGGTATACGGATCATGGGTTAGAATTCCTTTGTCGTCTTTCAAACCATGGGAAGTTTTCGTGGTTTTCATCTGCATGTAATGCAAATGTGGGTTAGTTCCATCAAAAAGTCCTCTATGAAGGCAAGTTTGCTCCAATGCTTGATCCAGGAATTCACGTCACCTTTATGTTGGGTTCAAAATTGCAAGGCTATGGAATTGAATACTGATAGTTATAAACTGACTCAGAATTGAGTCGACAGTTCTGAGCCGGTTATAAAATATAATATAATATAATATAATATAATATAATATAATATAATATAATATAATATAATATAATATAATATAATATAATATAATATAATATAATATAATATAATATAATATAATATAATATAATATAATATAATATAATATAATATAATATAACATAATATAATATAATATAATATAATATAATATAATATAATATAATATAATATGATATGATATGATATAATATAATATAATATAATATAATATAATATAATATAATATAATATAATATAATATAATATTATCTCCGAGATCGCAAAATAAACACAATCAACAAATAACTAGCGGAATATTGTGTGCAACTGACCGTATTTTTTTTAAAATTTTATTTATTTTTTTCTTTATATCTGAATACTTTCTACACATTCACGAATTTATAAGGTCTGCTTATATTTAATCAAAATAAAAGAAAGATGAACAATAAGATGATGGTTTGTTTACTTTTCTTTTCATACTTTTCAGTAATTTAATTTAATTTTACTCACTTTAGAACTTAGGAAAGTACACATTCCAACGTATTACCCTTTCACAAAGTAGCACTATTCCAGAGTATTATTTTTTGATTTTTAAATCGGAAAATAAATTTGTATATAAATTCAAACAGAACATCCTTAATGGGTATAGAGAAAATTTAGATTGCTTGGAAAGGAATTTCAGATCCCAATCCGAAATTCACTCAAAAGTTTCAATTTGTTTTTGGAAAGTACATTTGAAAAATGAATTGTTCTCGTTAATTCAGCATTACGCTTTATCACAATCTTGATTGTGTAAGATTCTAATTTTGACAAATAGTTAAGAGATACTATCAGTGATGTTGCTTTGTTTTCAATAGCTATTTATAATTTATTCATTATGTCAGGTAAGCATAACTAATGTGGTATGATGCAGCGTCATTTAATTAGTACTCCAAAAACTATCTGAATCCACTTGTTTATTTTATTTAATGCTACGCTTCTGAAATGTATTTTTAAAAAGTTAAATTGATTAAAATAAATGATGTTTGAAATAAAAATATTATGTATTATGTATTTAAAAGCAAATAAATTAAGTAAAATTTGTTATGGTAAATTTGGACTATCATTCATTGTATACAAGGAATATCATTATGTTAAATACTACAGACAATTGTTAATCTTCATTTAGATAAGTTGAACATTTAAAAGCGTTGAACATTTAAACATTAGTTGAACATTTAAAAGCGCACAAGGAAAAGCGAAAAATAATAATAAATTAATGAAATTGACATTTTTTTTTAACTTCATGCCTGTATATATCTTTTAGTTTTGTGCATGATTGTAAATTAATATTGATTTGATGATTTTCTTTTGTACCGCTTTTTAAAAAATGGTACCCAGGTAGTTTTACTTAAAAAAAGGATCAAAGATATGAAAAACGCTGAGAGAACGTTATTTTAAATTATAAAAAAATGTATAAAACATATTGTTGATGATGTTTTTCTTCTAAAATGTTGTGTATTTTATTTGGTCAGGAAATGATTGAAACTGGCTTTGTCTTTAAGCATGGACATTTGAGATCTCTAAATAGTGAAAAAGGGGTCAGAACTTTAATTAAAATACTGTAACTTAAGCATAGTTAATAAAACGCAGTTATAATATTTATGCAAATTATTGAGACAAATTAAGCTTGTAACGTGTTATAAATTATATCATCGACATAAAATTCATTACTTGCAACGAAAAAAAAAATGAATAATTTCCAACAATAAATATAAAATAACAAACTATTCCCCATTGCCTCATAAATATTGGAAGAAATTTCTCTACTGTTATGGGCATTAAATATTTTTTCTCGCAGTTGTCTTGCATATTTAATGAATATTTGCTTTTTTTTGTTTCTCGATAGCGGTAATCTTGTTATGTCCTATTACGAAAAATTATCAGTAACTCTTTTTTTTTACTTTTGATTACTTAACCGATCAAGAGGCTAATTGGTGCAATTAAATTTGGGCGTAACATGTTCAAAAAGATGTAAGGTAATTGTATCACTGATTTTTTGAAGGGCTTCTAATTAGAAAGTAATATTTTTTTTTCCCAAAAGAGAATTTTCTTAAGAACTTTCAAATTTCTTAGAAAAAATTAACGTATTTTCTAATCCCGATGTAAGTTATTTTAACACCAGCTCTTTTCTTTTTTCTTTGTAAATCACATTTTAAAGACAATGTTCTTTTTTTGGATGCGTTATAATAAAATATATTTGTCGTTGTAACGGTTTATAACTGAGAATTTTTCTGTAAACACAATATTTACTTACAATTGAAATTAGGAATAAATTTAGTAATATTATAAAAAAAAATACAAAGAATTGAGCTCCTACGCTGTTTTGTGAGAAATTATTTATCAATAATAAAATAAAAGTCTTTTTTTAAAAAATAAGAATAGACAATAAATTAATAAACGAAAAAGTTATAGATTATGTCATTCAAAGTTTTCTTAATCTTTAATTGTGTGTTGTGCTATTAGTCGTGCAATTACTTTAACGTTGTGCAATAAATTCAATAAGTTAACAGTTCTTAATGGCGGGAATAGCCTGAGTGGCCGGGTGTTGGACTCACGTTTGTGAAAACAGGAGTTCGAATCCAGGCGAAGACTCCCCGTGTAGTAAATTGCGACTGGTGCATGAGTCATGTCACAAAGCCTTCCATATTCCCATAACAAATCAATACCTCTGAGGAGTAGTGAATTGGAGGTTGATCGTTCTCTGGTTCAAGTCAAAATTTTGATCTGTGGACGAAAGAATGGATGTATGAATGAGTCCGCCCTATACACGTATGGGAGTGGCAGAAGAAGAATTCTTGACTCTAGATGACGCCACTGAAAAACAAGAAAAATTGCAACCCCTCTGCCTTACTGGCCGATGACAACAACAACAGTTTTCAATTTTTAAAGCATATAATATTTAAATCTTTTTTTTGTACTATTATGCATGGTTTGTTTGCTGTTGCACAACGCACAACTAAGCATTATTTTTTTATTGTTTAACTCTAGAAAGACTGAAGCTTAGTATATACCGATACTGCCCAAAAGCAGTCAAAATGACGGCATGGTAGAAAGAATAACTAATGTAAAGAAATTTGTCCAATTAATTTTTTATATTTTTCATATTATTTACAGTTATATAACAAATTGTTACTAAATTTTAACAATAAAAAATTTGCTTTACTTGGAAAAAATTATTTATGCATTATCATTTGTACATAAATTTAAAAACCAGCCAAAATGACTTCCTATGGCAATCTAGTGTTAATTGTGTGTGGTGCAATAAGTTGTGCAATAAATTCAATACAAAAATTCAAAGGTGGGCAATAAATTCAATAAGTTAACTGTTTTGAATTTTTTTAAAGCATGAATAAAAGTTTTCCTGTACTGTTATACATGGCTTTGTATACTGCTGCCGAGAACACAATTAAACATGGGATATTTTTTTTACAATTCCCTTCGCACCATCATTTAAAAAAAATAAAAACTAATACATTGTAATATCTAAGTTTTGATACAGTAAAACGAAAATATTATATTTAAAGATTCGGTTTTTTCTGATTTATTTTGGATTTAAACTTTTTAAGTGAATGGTTTGCTGTTAGCGAGTAAAAAGTTTAAACCATTTCATGCTTTCCTCACTATCAGTATATTTTATCCTCTTATTTTTTCTTTTTATCATATTTTTTAAAAAAATATTATTAAATAGTATCTAAAAATATTTTACGAATTTTTTAAAAACAAAAAAATAATTTCACACTGGCGAATTGTTTATATAGTCAATTTCACGGAGTTAAGGAGTGGATTAAAGAAGGCAAAATGGATTAAAAAATAACAAAAAATAGGCATGTACGGGTCAATTTTCAAGACCAGGTAACTCGTTTTAATATTAAGCTATAAATCTCAAACCATGCCCCCATCACCTGTGATAAAGAAAATATTTATAGCTTAATTAGGAGGGTAGGAATAGGCCCCCAAAGTACAGTGTTCAACTGACCGGGAGAGTGCTTTTGAATGCATGCAGTAGCACGCTCACCGTGTAAGCGTGGTGGAGCGGATAGCGTAACCACGTGCTAGCAGCTAAGCGAGACGGCGCGGATTCGAATCCCGGTGTGGACAATTTTTAAATTTGTATTTTTTTCTTTCGTTAATTTTACATTATATTATTTATTTAATGCGTTTATCTATATTTTAGAAGGAATTATATATGAAGAAAAAAAATGAAGTTCGGGAAAGTCAAAACAGAGCTTAGAAACAGGAAAAATCAATTAAAATTAATTTATTTATTTTATTTACAATACTTTCGATAGTTTGGCCCGCCTAGTATGTTATCTGTATAAAAAGAACCCTCTTTCTTCGTTAAAGAAGGTATAAGGGAATAAAAAATAGCATAAAATAGGCATGTGCGGGTCAATTTTCAAGAACGCGTAACTCGCTTTAATATTAAGCTATAAATCTCAAACTCATTACCAAAATAGGGTACCATGCCCCCAACCCCTGTGCCTAAGGAAATATTTATAGCTTATTTAGGAGGGTCCTAATGGGCCACCAAATTACATTGTTCAACTGACCGAGAGTGTTCTTTTGAATCCATGTAGTAGCACGCTCACCGTGTAAGCGTGGAGGAGCGGATAGCGTGACCACGTGCTAGCAGCAGAGCGAGACGGCGCGGGTTCGAATCCCAGTATGGACAATTTTTAAAATTTGTCTATTTTTTTTTCGTTTGTTAATTTTACATTATGTTATTTATTTAATGCGTTTATCTATATTTTAGAAGGAATTATATATGAAGAAAAAAAATGAAGTTCGGGAAAGTCAAAACAGAGCTTAGAAACAAGAAAAATCAATTAAAATTAATTTATTTATTTTATTTACAATACTTTCGATAGTTTGGCCCGCCTAGTATGTTATCTGTATAAAAAGAACCCTCTTTCTTCGTTAAAGAAGGCATAAGGGAATAAAAAATAGCATAAAATAGGCATGTGCGGGTCAATTTTCAAGAACACGTAACTCGCTTTAATATTAAGCTATAAATCTCAAACTCATTTCCAAAATAGGGTACAATGCCCCCAACCCCTGTGCCTAAGGAAATATTTATAGCTTATTTAGGAGGGTCCTAATGGGCCACCAAATTACATTGTTCAACTGTCCGGGAGTGTTCTTTTAAATCCATGTAGTAGCACGCTCACCGTGTAAGCGTGGAGGAGCGGATAGCGTGACCACGTGCTAGCAGCTGAGCGAGACGGCGCGAGTTCGAATCCCAGTGTGGATAATTTTTAAAATTTGTCTATTTTTTTTTTTCGTTTGTTAATTTTACATTATGTTATTTATTTAATGCGTTTATCTATATTTTAGAAGGAATTATATATGAAGAAAAAAAATGAAGTTCGGGAAAGTCAAAACAGAGCTTAGAAACAGGAAAAATCAATTAAAATTAATTTATTCATTTTATTTACAATACTTTCGATAGTTTGGCCCACCTAGTATGATATCTGTATAAAAAGAACCCTCTTTCTTCGTTAAAGAAGGCATAAGGGAATAAAAAATAGCATAAAATAGGCATGTGCGGGTCAATTTTCAAGAACGCGTAACTCGCTTTAATATTAAGCTATAAATCTCAAACTCATTACCAAAATAGGGTACAATGCCCCCAACCCCTGTGCCTAAGGAAATATTTATAGCTTATTTAGGAGGGTCCTAATGGGCCACCAAATTACATTGTTCAACTGACCGGGAGTGTTCTTTTGAATCCATGTAGTAGCACGCTCACCGTGTAAGCGTGGAGGAGCGGATAACGTGACCACGTGCTAGCAGCTGAGCGAGACGGCGCGGGTTCGAATCCCAGTGTGGATAATTCTTAAAATTTGTCTATTTTTTTTTTCGTTTGTTAATTTTACATTATTTTATTTATTTAATGCTTTTATCTATATTTTAGAAGGAATTATATATGAAGAAAAAAAAAATGAAGTTCGGGAAAGTCAAAACAGAGCTTAGAAACAGAAAAAAACAATTAAAATTAATTTATTCATTTTATTTACAATACTTTCGATAGTATGGCCTGCCTAGTATGTTCTCTGTATAAAAACAACCCTCTTTCTTCGTTAAAGAAGGCATAATGGAATAAAAAATAACATAAAATAGGTATGTGCGGGTCAATTTTCAAGACCGCGTAAGTCACTTTAATAAAAAGCTATAAATCTCAAACTCAATACCAAAGTAGGGTACCATGCCCCCAACGCCTGTGCCAAAGGAAATATTTATAGCTTATATAGGAGGGTCGCAATGGGCCCCCAATGTACATTGTTCAACTGACCGGGAGAAGTCTTTTGAATCCATGTAGTAGCACGCTCACCGTGTAAGCGTGGAGGAGCGGATAGCGTGACCACGTGATAGCAGCAGAGCGAAACGGCGCGGGGTCAAATCCCGGTGTGGACAATTTTTAAAATCTTTTTTTTTTCTTTTGTTAATTTTACATTATATTATTTATTTAATGTGTTTTTCTATATTTTAGTTGGAACTTTATATACAAATAAGAAAAAAATTAAGTTCGGGAAAGTGAGAACAGAGCTTAAAAACAGGAAAAATCAATTAAAATTAATTTATTCATATTATTTACAATACTTTCGATAGTTTGGCCGGCCTAGTATGTTCTCTGTATAAAAGCAACCCTCTTTCTTCGTTAAAGAGGGCATAATGGAATGAAAAATAACATAAAATAAGTATGTGCGGATGAATTTTCAAGTCCGCGTAACTCGCTTTAATATTAAGTTATAAATCTCAAACTCAGTACCAAAATAGAGTACCATGCCCCTAATCCCTGTGCCTAAGGAAATATTTATAGCTTATTTAGGAGGGTCCTAATGGGCCACCAAATTACATTGTTCAACTGTCCGGGAGTGTTCTTTTGAATCCATGTAGTAGCACTCTCACCGTGTAAGCGTGGTGGAGCGGATAGCGTGACCAAGTGCTAGCAGCTGAGCGAGTCGGCGCAGGTTCGAATCCCGTTGCGGACAATTTTAAAAATTTGTTTATTTCTTTTTCTTTTGTTAATTTTACATAATATTATTTTTTTAATGTGTTTTTCTATACTTTAGAAGGAACTATAAATGATTTTTTTTTTTAAGTTCGGGAAAGTGAGAACAGAGCTTAAAAACAGGAAAAATCAATTAAATTAATTTAATCATATTATTTACAATACTTTAGATAGTTTGGCCTGCCTAGTATGTTCTCTGTATAAAAAGAACCCTCTTTCTTCGTTAAAGAAGGCATAATGGAATAAAAAAAACATAAAAAAGGTATGTGCGGGTCAATTTTCAAGACCGCGTATCTCGCTTTAATATTAAGCTAAAAATCTCAAACTCAGTACCAAAAAAGGGTACCATGCCCCTAACCCTTGTAAAAAAGGAAATATTTATAGCTTAATTAGGAAGGTCGCAATGGACCCCAAAATACATCGTTCAACTGACCGGGAGAGAGCTTTTGAATCCATGTAATAGCACGCTCACCGTGTAAGCGTGGAGGAGCGGACAGCGTGACCACATGCTAACAGCTAAGCAAGACGGCGCGGGTTCGATTCCTAGTGTGGACAACTTTTAAAATCTGTTTATTTTTTTTTTTCGTTTGTTAATTTTACATTATATTATTTATTTAATGCGTTTTTCTATATTTTAGATTGAACTATATATGAAGAAAAAAAAATTAAGTTCGGGAAAGTGAGAAGAGAGCTTAGAAACAGGAAAAATCAATTAGAATTAATTTATTTATATTATTTACAATATTTTCGATAGTTTGGCCTGCCTAGTATGATCTCTGTATAAAAAAATCCTCTTTCTTCGTTAAAGAAGGTATAAAGGAATAAAAAATAACATAAAATAGGTATGTACGGGTCAATTTTCAGGACCACGTATCTCGCTTTAATATTAAGCTATAAATCTCAGACTCGGTACCAAAATAGGGTTCCATGCTCTTAACAACTGTGCCAAAGGAAATATTTATAGCTTATATAGGAGGGTCGCAACGGGTCCCCAAAGTACATTGTTCAACTGTCCGGGAGAGTGCTTTTGAATCCATGCAGTAGCAGGCTCACCGTGTAAGCGTGGTTGAGCGGATAGTGTGACCACGTGCTAGCAGCTGAGCGAGACGGCGCGGTTTCGAATCCCGGTGTGGACTATTTTTAAAATTTGTTTATTTCTCTTTCTTTTGTTAATTTTACATTTTATTGATTTTTTAATGTGTTTTTCTATATTTTAGAAGGAACTATATATGAATTTTTTTTTAAGTTCGGGAAAGTGAGAACAGAGCTTAAAAACTGGAAAAATCAATTAAAATTAATTTATTCATATTATATACAATACTTTCGATAGTTTGGCCTGCCTAGTTTGTTCTCTGTATAAAAGCAATCCTCTTTCTTCGTTAAGATAATGGAAGTAAGGTCATAAGTAATGAGAGATATTTTTTAAAGTTAAAAAAGAACATAAAAAAATCAAGTAAAAATAGACTGAAATATTGCCCCCCCCCCCTACTAAGAGCTCAAAGTACAAAACGGAAAAAATAAACCTTTTGGATCAATACAAGAATTTCAATTTATTGTGCCTTGAAACTATCATTATAATCTAATCTGAAACAATTCACTTGGATTAAAATGCGCAACAAGTGTTTTAAACCATAAATAATTTCTATTTTCGTAATATATTTTATGTATTAAATTAAATTAAGTTTAAAATTCAGCAAGATATTTTTGAGTAGCATTTCATTTTATTTAAGCGTGATTAACTTCCAAATGCAATAAGCAATATAAAAAACAAAATCCGTTTATTGATAATATTTTGATTATCGACTGTTTATTTTTGTTTAACTGTTCTGCATGAATCTTAAGAGTACAGTGAAGCATTGTAAGTAACTCAAACAGTTAGAAACTTTCAGTTCACCTAATGCAAATATAGGTAACAACATGTGAGTTAAGCTAGCTCTTCTCTTATGTAGTTCACGAAGTAGAAACAGAGTCAGAATAAATCTTTCCTTTTTCATTACTCTATTCAACTAGTTGATACGCTCTTGGAGTAGACTGATTTATTCAGGGTTTTATTCATGCGTATATACTATTCTGACTATAATGAATCCTTCTGTTATATTACATTACAAAATGAACATTATATTACACAAAAAAATGTGTGATTTCGTTTTAATTTTCCGATTATGAGCTTATTTAAGCATTGTAGGAAACTCATTACCTACAGTTAAAACAAGGCAAATTTCATCAAAGTCAATATGAAAATGAAACTTCCATGCACTTCCATTTTTTAAAAAAATTATGAATAGATTTTCTAAAATTTTGTTTTCCATTTCCTCTTATGCATAAGCTATATGCATAAGAGTGTAATAAGCATAAGTATTTAATATAAGTATTATGTAATAAATATTTAAATATACATTTTTACGAAGTAGCTTCTGTGTAAAATAAAAAATTTTTATTCGTTTTTAAAGTAGTTTTTTTTTTAAAGAATCCTTTCTTAAGTTTTACAAAGCAAAATTTTCTAGTTTCTAAAATTCCTCTTCGTGTTGTTGTTGTTGACGTATACCTGTTTAGGTAGAAGGGGTTCTTGTTTTCCAGTGGCGCCACCTATGGCCAAGAACTCGACTTCTGTCACATACGTCACACCCGTTTATAAGGTGGACCCATTCATACATCCACATATCGTAATTTTGACCTGAATCAGAGAACGATCGATCTCCAATCCAGTACTCCCAGATGTATTGATTTGTTATGGGAACATGAGGACTTTTGCGACTCGACATTTTTAACGTGCATCAGTCACTTTACTACACGGGGAGTCTTCGGCCAGCGGTGTTCGAACCCACGAACTCTCGGACATGGGCCCAGCGCCCTACCGACCAGGCTATCCCTGCCCAATTCTTCTTGTAAAAGGATGTATTTAAATATGCATTTGTTTACAAAATAGCTTCTGTTTGAAACTTTCCTTATTTATTTATTTTTAAAGTGTTTTTTTTTTAAAAATCATTTCTTAAATTTTAAAAATCAAAATTTTCAACATCCTGAAATCTTATTTTTGAACTATTGTCTTTTTACAAAGTCGAGGATTCAAACAACAATAAAAATGTTCTTAAAAACTGTATTTATTGTAATTACTGAGATACTGAATTGATCATCCGACTCCGTGAATGTAAAAAATATCTAATTCCAATAAATATGTAATAAATTTTAATAATATTTTTTACCTAAATCATTAAGAATTTTCAAACGGCAAAATAAAATAAACTACATTCACACCAAAAGGGTACAAGAAGTTTTAAAAATAGATAAATTATTTTTTAATATTAAATTTACAGTATTCTGCCAAAATCATGCATAGAAAACTATACGCATAACTCATTACATAAACATTACGCTATTATCAAAGTCTTTCGCAAATGAGTGATTTCGTCACCACGCTGTTTTTACCTTACGAATATTTTCTATGCACATACTTTTTTTAAAAAATACTCAATATATTTTCTAAACTTTTCTTTTTCATTTTCTCTAGTACCTCTTTGTAAAAAAGTATTTAATTACACACTTGTTTACAATATGGCTTCAGTTTTAAAACTACATAGGCGTACACACAAAATCTACGTACGGGGGAGGTTTACGTATCGTGATCTGTGGCAAAAAATTATAGCCAAGTCTTGGCAGATTCCGGGCATCGGCCAGCGCGAAACTAAATAAAGAAAAAAAAATCACAAAAAGGAACCAACTCAAATGAAGTAACTCGTAACCTCCCCCGGCCAAACATCCACATGCTTAAAAAAAATTGCAAGTTTAAAAGCTATTTGGCACTTTGGGAGTAGTAATTGGCACGACAAATTACGATGCGGAAATATCATCTACGCACGTGTACAATACGTCACTATGCGCCATTGAAAGTTCTTTCAAGAGAGGTATTGTACTCGTCTCCTTTCCAGGCGATTTTATCCACACATTTAATCTCTGTTTAAATAAAAATATTAGTTTACATTGTATCGTGCAAAAAATTACTATATAGCAATTAATAGGCAGCTGATATTGTTCAATTATGTACAGTAGTACTGGATTTGAAAAAGTGTAAAAGGCCAACACAGAAATTCTGATCCATTAAGTAAATTTTTATGGAGTTTAAATATATTAAATATGCACTCTGAACTGATCTCCATAAACTAGTGTATGTCGAAGGTACCACTTGGATAGTACACACATGGATAGTAGATATATGCTTATAGAACTAAAACGTACCTACTTGAAATACATGTATGCTAATATAGAACTAAGGTATTCACATGGATAGTACACACATGCTTACGAGTTGGTAGATACCCACTTGGACAATACACATATATTAATTTAGCTAGACGGAGCTCAATTGGATAGTACACATATGTATATATAAGAAGAAAGTACCCACTTAGATTGTACACATGGTAGAAATGTAGGAATGTATGCTTTCTAAGATATTCTCTTGGATAGTATACATATGCAGATAGCTAAAAAGTAATTATTTGGACAAAATATAGATGCTTATATAGCTAGAAAAGTAACCATTTAATAGTGCGCATAAAATATATAAAAAGTAACCCTTTGGATAAAACACATATGCCTAAAAAGATAGAAAATAACTACTTAGATTGTAGACAATTGTTGATATCACTTGAAGATATACACTTGCATGGTACTACTCAAATGCTGATATATCTAGAAGGTATACTCACTTGGATAGCATGCCATTGCATATTGCTATAAGCAAATAATTTAAAAAACGCACACATGCTTATATAGTTAGAAAGTATCCGTTTGATAGCACATATAAGAAATATATTTATAAACTAACCCTTTGCTATATTTCTAGCTATATAATGCTTATATAGCTAGAAAGTACTCTGTTAGATTGTACACATGTGTTAATAATTAATATAACCTGGAAGGTATTTCACCTGTTTTTAATCCTAATTTAGGAAAAAAATAATAACATAGTAGAAAATATTTATTTCTTTAGAACGCAGATGAGCCTTAAATTTAAAAAAAAATGTGTAACCGAAAAAAATGTAATTTTTTTTACTAAAATACAAATATTAATTTTTATTTTGATATCGTTTGTTGCAAATTGATTCAGTGACGAATGGGTGTTTTGAATAAAGAGACCATATTCAATAACAAAAATATATACTAATAATAAAACAAAAGAAACAAAAATATGATGGTACACTATTTTTAGGGCTTTTTAATAACCCATCCATTCCGAGTCATTGCTTGCCACACAAGTAATACTGAATTATTGTGAGTAAATAAACGCCCTCTGTTGATCAGACAAAAAATTCGTAACATAGTTCAAATTTAACGCTCTTTTAATATATCTTCAAAAATACTTTTGTAACAGTTTTTTAGTTCAGGGATAAAATTAAATGTGACTTTTAGAGCGTGTTTAAAGGGTGCAGTTTTTTTATATTATAGTACATTCTTTACTTTTTACTTTGCGTAATAAATGTGAACTGTGCTTGTTGTACAGTCATAATTTAAAAACTTCTTAGCATGAGGAGATCACGGTTTATGAAATTCCAAAACCCTAACCTTCCCATCAATCTAGGCAAGAAGGACAGTTATGTACAAAATATTTGAATTTTCAGTTACAATATATTTGAATTTTCTTTTAAAATTATTTCAATTATCTATTATCTTTTGGATTTAGGTTTAAAGTTCGATTTATGACACAATTGAAGTCTTTAATAATAGCTTTTAAACAGAAAAGTTGTTCTCAAAAACCCATCTCTATAGTATTCCCCTGAAGATACACTGACCAGTTCCGAAGCCTTTTTAACAGCCAGAGGCTGACATGGGAATATTAAGAATTAAAATCTCAATGATTGCTTTGTTCTAAGGAATAACAAAATACACTTTTTTTTCACATTTTCCTTCATCGAGTGTGGAATTTGATACTTTGAACAGTCTATAGACGCTTCATAGTTAGAAAATCTGAAATTAAATATTGGTGGAAGTCGCTGGTGAATTGGAATATAGGTTTATTGGAATATTGAGGAGTCGTGACTCCTAACTATTGATTTTTTACCTCGAGTATTCTTCTGCAGCAAACATTTCATAGATTGTTACATACTGCTAACAGTTGCCATGGCAAGCAAAGTAGGCGTTTTTTTGGAACAAGAAACGCCCTCTTTTCTTATCTGTATACAAGTGTTTTAGAAGATCATCCAGCAAATTCCTTACTAACGTTCAATAAGTTTACAGGTTTACGTTTCACAAAATATTTCTTTTAATCGAAACATATTGATTGAGCTTACTTATTTAAAATATAACAAGTATTTTCATTTCCTTGGTATGTTCATTTGGAGAAATATATATGCATGGAAATCGGATACCATACGTATTGACTAAAAAATAATGGATTTCTGAAAGTGAGATCAGTGTCATATTTTCTATCACCCTGGCAATATATTTTTAAAATTTCACCTTCTTCAAATTGTGTTTTTAAATGTGATGACAGGTAATTTCTTAATTCAAAAATATATCCGGTCCTGGGAGTTAAACCACCTAAATGCTCAAAAATATCTCCAAAAGGAAAATCATTGAAATGGAGGAGATAGTAGGACATTGCAGCAGTCGTTGAATTGCTACAATGTTGTGAACCATATGTATAGCTGTGAAATCGCAGCAAATACCAACTAATTGCCTCACGCTAACGAATTTTTGTTCCCTGAATAATGATAATTTTTTCCAGTTAATTTGGACCCAACAAGTTAACGAACTTTAAGTGTCATAGATATATTTCCCCAAAATCTTGAATCATGCTTTTGTGCGATATCTGTAACAACCTATTTTGCATTTTCCAATCAATTTGTATCGACGATTTGTCCCAGTGTTATAATTTCATTTTCTTAATATATTTTCTATATGGTTCCTCCATTTTCTTAATTTTTCAATTCTTTACACTTTTCGATTATGTTACATTAGTTAAATAGTTAAATGCAGTAAGTTTTATTTGACGAAGTATAATTGTTTTCTACAACTGTGCCGAATTCAATGCATTAAAATATATATATATATATATATATATATATATATATATATATATATATATATATGTATAATGTATATATATAATGTAAAATTCCATGTTTTCATTGAGTCTAACGTATTTTTTAAGAAAAGTTCTACGTCCAAAAAGAAAAAAAAAATTCTTTTTCTCGCCCTATATTTCTTCTTCATAGCTAGACACATTTCTCTAAAGTGTGTACATAAACTTCAATTCCAGCCGTTGGCATTGTCTCGCAAAACAAGATAAAAACGATAACTTTGATATTTATTTCTCTTTTTTCAAAGCGTATATCTTGGCATGTCAGCAAACGCCTCTCCAGAGTTAGATTTAACTTCGCGGAGACATTTTCTTGGATACATTCTTATCTTATTTCTTGTTTGGAATTCTTTTGTTTGAACAGTCACGCATGTTAACAGAAAAAGAAATGTTTTTTTTTTCATCTTTTATATTTTTCTATCTTTTGAATTTGTATATATTATCAGTAAATCCGACTTTGTATTCAGTGCACAAAATTAACTGAAATATGGAATGATAAATCAATTGTTGCATTGCTATGGCTACAAACCTCAGAATGGTAAATCCACTAAATATGGAATATGATTATTTCATAAGCTTAATAAGTATTATATCAATTTTTATATATTATCAGTAAAGTAGTGAAACAGGCTTTGTGTTTGATGCACAAAATCGACGGGCAAAATATAGAATAATAGAAAAATTCTTACATTGCTTAGGCTACAAAATTCAGAATAGTAAAGAGACTAAATATAACAATTGCATGCGCTTAATAAGTGTTATATCAATTTGTATTTATTATCAGTGAATTCGTAAATATTATCAGTAAAGAAGTAAACACGCCTTAGTAATCAATGTTCAAAATTGACCGGCAAAATATGGAATGATAGAACAATTCTAACATTACTTCGGCAGAACAATTCAAAATGGTAAATCAATTAAATATGAAATATGGTTATTTCAAGCATTTGTTAAGTACGTTAATTTCATTGAGCAACAAGAAAGAACTTTTTTTTATTTATTATTATTATTATTTTTTTTATAAGAAAGACAGAAAATAATAGTTATCCTCTTGCCTCATTATTTTATTTTATTTTAAAACCGTCGTTAAGCAGCCAACTCTATTTAGGGTTTACGACTGCAAGTGTTGAACTCCGTAACCTTGTCAGTTTGAACCAAACCCAGAAGACAAAGGAGCTCCTGAATCAAGTATTGGGAGAAAATAGTCTTCGTTGAGGATTTTTGATCCAACTAACCCACATTTGCGTTTCATGTCGAAGAAAACTGCGGAAACCTTTCGCAGTTAGCGTGACGGCAAGGGGACTCTAACCCATTATCCGTCTACTGAGGATATTTTAAGTCTGTACTGTGGTCGGTGCGAGCCGGGTGCGGAATTCAAATTGATCAGCTATCACCGGGATCGAACCCGGCTCGAGTCATTTCATTGGGAGGCGAGCACTCTATCCCTGGAGCCACCACGGTTCTCTTGCCTTATTAAAAAACGCCGTGTTAACTAAAATAATATCAAGCACGGAATGTGCGGAACATTATCCGGTATTCTCTTCACTGATGGTTTTGCAAGGCTAAGAATCATTGACCAGTAATCCTTAGAGTAACGTTTGTAAGGTAAAAAGTTATTGCCCTGTATTCTTTACGCTGATATTTTTTAGAAGGATATCATTAATAATAACCACAGAAATATAATTAAACTGGACTAAACAAATAATTTAAACAGGACCAAGATTTGCCAAAAAGTACAATAATGCTTTGCGTAAAGAATTATACTGAGGCGGTAATATATGTCCTTGACTTATTAATTATTATTAGGCATAAATATGTGTTATTAATATTAAAGTTAATATATAATTTAAGCAAGGCGAAGATCTCTATGATCAGCCAATCATGTACTACCAAGTACAATCATGCTTTGCGTAAAGAGTCATACTTAGGAGGCGGAGATATATGTTATTAACTTATTAATTAATATTAGGCGTAATTATATATTATTAACATTAAAGTTAACATATACATAATTTAAACAGGGTGGAGATCTCCATGATCTGCCAATCATGTACAATAATGCTTTGCATAAAGAGTCATATTTAGGCGGTAATATATAAACTCATTAATTATTATTAAGCATAAATACATGTTATTAACGTTAAAGTTAATATCAAAACTAGACATAGTTTCCCACGCTTAGTTTAATGTCATTTGCAGATTGATAAAATTAAGAAATATTGTTTTCTATTTCCCTAAACTCGTGGATCGGAATTTTTGTTTTTCCTGAGTGAGATACAGGATGAAAAGCGAAGTTCCCCGAACGGAAAGAGGATCCCCGGATCTCATGCTGGTTGCATAACCGAGCATTACATTCTACCGACTAGTTAGTAAAAATGCGCCTGTTTTTAGCCCTGTGGAAGAGAGAAGTTGTCGGGTCGGTAATCTCATCATACTGCGGTAGCGACATCTATTGATAAAAATAAAAAGCTTTATCAAACAACTACTATTACTTACACTTCAGCCCAGGAGGAAGTGAATTCAAAAGTCGGCTCTTGTTTTTTTTTTTTTTTTTTTTTTTCTTTTTTTTCTTTTTTTGTAGATTTAAATAACAATATTAAATTAAATATTTTGTACTGCTACAAAGTCGTAAAATTGTATACATTGCGGTGATATTCAGTTCAATAAAAAAATAAACAGCAACATTCAGTGTAAAGAAAATGGGTGCAGACTCTGATAATGGACATAGATTAAGAATAAATATTTACACTTTGGAATAACTTCTCTTTGGGTTAGAAAATAAAAAAAGAGCCTTTTTAAGAAATGAAAAAAAATTCTTTTTTGTGGCATTTAATTAAGACAATGGAAATCTAAAAAGCTATTTTAAAATCTATGTGCAGAATTTAAGCTGTAACATATTTTATTTGCATGTTTTATGAATCAAAAGTTTTATGTTTTATTACTTTAAAGTATTTATAATGAAATCAATAATTTTAATCAGCACGCGCAGCTTAATGCTGTCACATATTTTTTTTAGAAAATATTTACTTTTTATTACGACAGTTTCCTAAGTAGTTGAATGCCGAAATAATTAGAGAGAAGCTATAATTATCTTAAAAGTTGTGGTTTGTGCCACATATAGAGTACCTGAAGTTTGCCTCTGCTTCCTAACATGGAGATTAATTTGAAATTACTGAATGGTAAAAGTTTTAAAAAGGGAGAAATAAGCCTTCATTTTCTAGACCAGTGATTGTCAACCACTGTGCCGCGGCACTTTTGTGTGCCGCCAAATTCTTAAAATGTGCCGCCAAATATTTGAAATGATACAATAAATATTATAATGCTTTTTTTTATTACGAGTAAAGTTTAAATTAAAGAAAATCGTATCTATATATATAATATTATACATGCATACATAATATTATATATGCATACATAATATTATATGCATATATATACTTTTTATAATATTTCCAGGCTTTAACAGCGTGAACATGTTTGTCGGAGATTGTGTTGTCTCTGACGATCTTAAAATAAGAAGGAAGCGTTTAAATTGTCTTTTGTAATTTTAAAAAATACTGAAATAAGTAGAAAATTTAATAACTATTAAAATTATTAATTAACAGATGAAAGAAAGCTAAATATTAACTTTCAAACGGAAATAAAAGCTAATCATAAAAAAAAGTTAGGCAATTAATAAGTATAAAAGCAAATCAACAAATGATAACAAACAAAAATAAGCTAACAATTAATAATTAGCAAAAAAACTAGGTAACAAGAAATCACAAAAAAATAATAATGTAAAAAAACTAACAGTTAATAACTATAGAAAACAAGCTAACAATTAATATCTAGCAAAAAAATTAATAAATAACTGTTACTAACTAATAAAAATTAGTCGAAAGAAATAATTAATCTCTTAATAAACGTGCTTTTGTAGTACTTATTATTTTATTTCCCATTCAAAACTATTGTCACAAACTATTTAACACAGTGTATTATAGATAAGTAAACAACTTTTAAACTAATTTTTTTCATTGTGTGTCACCAAATTTCGAAATCGTTTAAAGTGTGCTGCCACAAAAAAAAAGGTTGAGAATCACTGATCTAGACAAATGAAATATTGTTTCCCACGAATAGTTAATGATAACAAAATGAAGTCAGTAGTTACAAATTTCAGGAGTTACAAAAATGATTTAGTTAGCAGAAAAAAGTAAAATTTTTTATTGTACTTATTTTCTCATCTGAATTATCTATTTAGACACATGGGGTAAACCTTCGTTGTTTTTACATAGTTTTTACGAATCTGTAGTTGCGAGTCGTAATTTTTATGAGTCTGTAGTTACGTAGTTTTTACGAATCCTTAATTAAGTCGCTCTCTGTGAATCTGTAGTTAATTAGTTTTTGTGAGCCCAAGAGTTATTGTTCAAAAGATGTTAAAGTTTTCGTGTATAAGAAGCACAGTTTCTTACTTGTTACCTATACCTATTATATTATTATATATAGTATACACAGTTACCTATTTATAGTCTTAACGCAGTTATATAAATAAGCTCAGGCACTCTGATATAATCGAATGAGTTTAAAACCAAGTTAATAGGACTAAAAGCTTAGAACTCAGGCTCTGCTACAATCGAATGAGTTTGAAACCAAGTTAATTGGACCAAAATCTTAGAAGTTATGAATGTTTTAATCATAAGAAAATATATTTATTCACTAACACTTTTCTGTGCTTAACCCTTATAACGCAGAACTTAATTTTTTTTTATCGTTTTTTTTCTTTATTTTATTTACTTTAACCTTAAACATACATAGAAAGAATGCCTCACTTGTCTAGATAGCGCAATCAGCCGCATAAATAAGTACAAAAATTGTACTTTTTAAATGTGGAACTTTTATAATATCTAAATTATTAGTTCTATCAAATTGGTTTTTAACTGATTCGAATATGCATAGGATCCAGTTCATAGATTGTTAGTTTTCGGAATGCCAGAGATTTATATTAGGTATAAGTTCAAAGTTGTACTTTTTATGCGTAGAAATTTTAATATTATTTGAATAATTAGTATTATTGGATTTAATTTTATTCGATTGACCTTAAATGCAGATTAAATGATAACTATCTTGTCTAAATAAGAATTCCAGTGTCATAAGTAGGCATAATCAAATATTGTACATTTTATTATACTCCATACTTACCAAATCTCTTGCAACCTTTGATTTATTGACTTGATTTTGGATCCATACAAATTGCAGTAAATAAATAGATGGGTAACACCAGTTTATTTCTCGGGGGAAGGCTAAAACTTCAGGTATCCATATTCAGCCCTAACCTCAGCTTTTAAATCAATTTTCCGCTTTCCGCTAATTATTTCGATAATGAGCTTTTTTTTGTCAAGCGGGAGCTTGCTTATAGGTGGATAATTTAGAAATTAGAATACTGCTAATTCTTATGAATGCATTCTACTTTCGAACCATAAAATAAAGCATTATAAAATAGCTCTTAATTTTAAACATACTTAGACCTAATAAGTAATTTTAAACAATAAATTGAAAAAAATATATATATTAGAATTAATTTTAATGTACAAACATTTTTTCGATTTTTTTATCATAAAAATATAATATCATTAAAAATGAAATTGCACGGATGGAAATTGATCCATTTTTTAGAGCTTTGTATTTCCATGATACTATATTTATTTTTTGAGATAAAAAAGATTTCCTAAATGAGTTTTTGATAGATGCTTTGCAGAGAAAACATTGAATTATTTATAATGATGATATTTATGGTGTGTATTGATTAGAAAATGACGGTAACTAAAAACAGATGTTACGTATGCTACACCCTTTTAAAAACTAGTATTAATGATGATTACATTTAATACAATAGCGGAAATCTTACTTTAGCGTTTATTGAAAATGCTAGTATAGGGAGTGGCATTTTAAATCCGTTATTTCTTCTGTATTATTTTATTATTCCGAGTATTTTAATGTCTATATACAAAGTATGATTTTTTATAAAATTTATTTTTTTTTGCGTATAGTATAGCAAAGATGCCAACTTGCTCAGCTTTGTAAAAAAAATATTTTCTAGTGGTAGCAGCGAAAATCAAGCTATTTTTGGTTTAGTATTTTTTATTTTATGTAATTTTTCCACCACTAAATATCAAAAATTCAAAGTATCATATGAAATGTAACTTTATTGCTATTATCTTGTTAGGACACTTTAAAAAAAGTGGGCTTAATTATCCTTAACCTAAAAGTTTTGCTATATAATTCGCTACCAATTTATTATGACTTTTGCAGAAAGCGGAACCATTATCATTGTATACTATTAGTGAATTACTAGAGTATAGTATAGTATAGCATAGTATAGTATTGGTATAGTATTAGTATAGTGTTAGCTTGGAATTATTATAGTATAGTATAGTGCTAGTTTGGAATTAGTATAGTATAGTATAGCGTGGCATATCATAGCATTAGTATACGTATAGTATAGCGTGGCATACCACAGTATTAGTATACGTATAGTATCCGGTAGCCCATCTTTAATTAGATCTGGTACATAGTAGCAAATCTACTAAATTGAATCTACTCCAAAATTAGATCACACTACGATTGAATTTCTGCGAATTTAGAGAGCACTACTGTTATAATGCTACTAAGTTAGATAACACTAGTGTTGTAATGCTACTGGAACCACGGGGGCTTAGGGGATAGAGTGCTCACCTTCCAATGAGGTGAACCGGGTTTGAACACCAGCTATGGTTGGTTGATTCGAATTCCGCACCCAGCTTGCACAGACCACAGTGTTGACGCCAAATATCCTCAGTATTAGACGGGTCATGGGTGAGTGCCATCTGGCTAACCGTGCGAGGATTTCGTGATTTTCCCTTCCATGTAACGGAAATGCGAGTTAGTTCCATCAAGAAGTCCTCTACGAAGGCGAATTTCTCTCCAATACTTGATCCAGGAGTTCATTTGTCTTTTAGATTATGTTCAAAAATACAAGGTTACAGAGTTGAACATTTGTTCGTAATCCCCAAATTGAGTCGGCTGTTTAACGAAAGTTATAAATATATTGTTACTGAGTTAGATAACACGACAGTCATAATGCTACTATGTTAGATTATACCAATGTTACAATGCTGCTAAGTCAGATAACACCACTGTTATAATGTTACTAAGCTTACATAGCAAGATAATAATGAAAACAACTGAGGTAGTGACGTCTCCAAGTTTATTAATGTAGATAAATATATCTATATTTAATGAAATATTAACGAACATAACATTTATCCAAAAGTATAGCTAATTATTTTTTAAGTTTATTTCTTGATCAAGGGTACAGAGCGGTAAGCTGTTCACAGTGATAAGTTAAAGCAAACTTAAAGAAACAAACTTAGCTATGAATTTTTTTTTATTTTTTATTATGCCGATGAATTTGCGCATGTTACATAATTTTCATCTGTATTTTAGTTATAATGATGTTTCATAATTTTTACAGGAAAAAAAGGTTGTTCAATGAAAGGTGTTTTGTAGGAAAAACAGAACTTACTGTTCTGCTTTTCATTATTTCCTTTTATCCTCATTACTTTCATTTTCACCTTTACTGTTCTATTTTAATGTTCTACATCTACAAAAATCAGCATCTCATTTAGGTGAAATGACGATATTCATTGATTTAGCGTAAGTTTTGACTCAACTATTAGTTACTACCATCTTGTTTGCTTAATTTTGATTATATATTTATTTTTCAATTTCTAACCTTTTTTTCGGCTTTTCTTTTTTCTTTTATTTATTTATTACACTTTTAGTGTTCGAGGCAAAATAATTATGTAAATTATTTATTCCGACTTGCGGGAATGTTGAGAATTTCATTTTTAAAGGAAGAACATTTTATTCAAACCTAAATTAAATGAGACTATTATCCAAAAATTGAGTAAAGCAAACTGTAAGCAATTAGGGGGGTCGACGATCGTAGCGAGTAGAAGCGTGGCATCCAAATAAAACATAAAATTTAAATAAGGGTTATTTGTTCTTATAATGCATCTATTCAAACAAAAGTCAATAAAAATGTAATCCATACTCAAATATAATAAATTAATTTTTTAAATACATTTACAAATGGAAAAATCAGAGAAATAAGGAAAAGTTACAGTTTGAAAGAAAGGATATTTCAACTTCTTCGAATAAATAAGTTGAGTTTGCGGAGAGGAAAACTCTTTTCAGAAGATTTGGTTTAAACTTCTGTAATAGGCTCAGAACGAAACGATTTGGTCCAATGGGTCTGTAGATTCTCATGTAAAAACCTAGTTCCGATTCTTATCTTCGACAATAGGAATTCATGCGAAAGAAAGAATTCACAGTTGTTGAGAATAAAGTAAGTGAATGCTATTTATTGAAGATGGGGCCCGGTTAAAATGCTATTTGGATAGAAAATCAAATTTCCTTCTCTTATGTTTTTTATTCGTACGCAATCCTGAACTTCTTTTTTTTTTTTTTTGAAAAAAAATTATTTTTCACATTTGCTGTAAATTAATCTATCGTTTAAGTTTTAATTTTCTACTATATTATATGCACTGAGTCGTAGTGGCTCAGGGGATACAGCGGTCACCTTATAATGATGTGTACCGGGTTTGAATCCCAGCCATTGCTGGAATTCGAATTCCGCACCTGGCTTGCACCGACCGCAGTGATGACGCAATGTCATCAGTGGTAGACGGATCACGCGTTATAAGTCCCCTTGAAGTCAAGCTAATCATGGGAAGTTTTAGTGGCTTTCCTTACCATATGACGCAAATGCAGGTTAGTTTCATCAAAAGTCCTCCAGGAAGGCAAATTTCTCTTAATACTTGTTTCAGGAAGTCTCTTGTCTTCTGGATTGGGTTTAAAATTTATGGAGTTGAACATTGGTAGTCGTAAGCTCAAAAATGGGGTCGACAGGTTAACGACGGTTATGAAATATATTATCTCTACTATTCTTTATATTATATTGAATTTAAAAAAATTAAAATAATATATTATAGTTGTTTGGCATACCACAAAAGGTGAGCACTTTTAACGTTAACCCTTTGACGCCGATGACACACTGACGCTTTCAATACATGTAAAAAAACATTTTGTCATTTTTTAGTTATAAAAATTAGTCTAATAATTTCTTAAAAAATCTGTTGGACTAACGGAATTATATTTGAACTAAAATATAAAATCAAAAAAAAGTAGTTTGAATGTTTTTTTTCATTCCTTTTCAAAAAATTATTAATAATTAATTTCGTAAATTAAATTAATTTCAATGACGAACAACAGTCTCTCTTAGATTTAAATAACTGCAAATAAGTAAAAATTTGTCAAATAATTGTTTATAAGTGACTAGATAATTTAACCTTTAACGAAAGAGACACCTTTAACGATAAAAAAAAGACACTGACGTTTCATTCTGTATTTCATAACCTAACATTATTAAAATGCTAAATATACTTTTCACTTAGTTGGAAAAAAAATTAATACAAAATAACAAAAAAGTATGACAATTATGTCAAAAAAATTCTGCGTTAAAGGGTTAATCCTAAAAATCTCATTATTATATTCCTTCTCTGAGGGTTATAATCGGAAAAAGAGAAAGTCCAAAAGAGAGTTATAGATTAAAAAATAATAATCTTGACAAAATATACATAATGTCCATTGCATTTTATTTGTGCTGAATTTACCCACTGGCGGTTAAGGAAATCTGCAAAATTGAGAGAATGTTTCTCCCCTATACACAGTTACCCTATCCATTAACATAGAAAGACCGGTTTTGCTATGCAGAGAAGACTGCAGGTTAAAATGCGACTTTTTACGTGCAGAACCGTGGGAGGTTTTCGTTATAGTTCCATAAAGAAGTTCACACCAAGGGCATTTTTTCTCCCTGCACTTGATCCTTCCCTTTCGTTTTCTGAATGGAGTTAATTTATTTTGGTATCCATATTAGCATATTTTGTGCCAATTAAAACAGCACTAGTTATCGTAGTGGTAGTACACATTACGAAAACTGATTAGGAATAGTTGAAACTAATAATAGTAAAACATTCTTTTTACGGTTCTCCAAATTGAAAAAATACTTAAATCCCTTAATTTTGCTCCTTTTTTTTAGTACACAACATTTTTATTTAACTTACCATTTATTCTAAATTATTTAATTTTATAATAACACTTTTCAAAAACTTAACTTTAGCATAATAAATGCATGGTTTCAATAGAACAAATGGGTTCGTGGTTGGTATAGAAGGAAATTTTTTAAAAATAATCGTTTGAAGGAAAAATTTTATAGTTATTATTCCTATTATTTTCTTGGTTAATCTTTTAAAAGCAAATTTTTTGTCAAATAGAAGAAAAAGTAAATTGCACCAGATGCCTACAGTTAAACCGATAATTTTTTTAAATATTCAAGTTCTTTTCATATTTTAATATATTTTCAACTCCATTTTTTAGATACATCGCATACCAAATTTATTTTATCAGATGAAATTTTAATCCTTATCTCTTAAAAGAAGTTTAAAAAAAAGTCTGTCTGAGTTAAATATGCAAAAAAGTTTTCAGATATGAAACAAGTATTCTAGAAAGCAATTAATAGTAGTTTTTTTAGTTGCATTAAAAAAATTATTGGGAAAAAATTGGGAAAGTTTGATTAGGGAAATTTTTATCTTGGATATCTAAGGGATAATTAAAATGTAGAATAAATTTTTCTTCAGAATAAATTTTTCTTTTCAAAGTAATAATGCTGACATAGAAAAACCATTAACCAAACTTCATTCATGTGTTTTGAAGACATAAGTACCATTTAATAAAAATGTAAAAAATACTTATTTTTGAAAAAAAAATTTACAATGCACAATACTAAAAATACTTAAATTTCATTAAAAACAACAAGAAAAATTAGAAATAGCTTTTTGAAAAAAAATTATTCGCGTTTTAGTGTCACAATGGTACGCTTTATCAGTAGGGTATAAGACAGTAATGATTTAGTCTCAGCTAAAGTAATAAACATGCCGTTAAAGGTAAAACAAAGTGACAGATAATTAAAAATTAAGAAAATTAATGATGTAAGAATGCTTGAAAAATATGGTATAGTAGCACAATCATTAACAATATTTTTTTCTTGATGGTGTAGTAAGTCTCCCAAAAATCCAGGTCAGTGCATGAAACATGAAATTCATTTATGAATGATATGAGGTGAAGAAAAATCGAGCCTTTTGTCGTAGGTCAGTACGGTAAGAGGTATGATTGTTCTTGTTTTCCAGTGACGCCATCAATGGCCGAGAATTCGACTTTTGCCACACCCATATGGCACACCCATTTATAGGGCGGACCATTCATTTATGAACAGATCATAATTTTGATCTGAACCAGAGAAACCGCAATCTCCAATCCAGTACCTCCAGAGGTATAATTTGTTTGGGGAACATGGACCTGACAGACCTCAGAAACCTGACAGATTTAACGTGCACTAGTCACCATTTACTACACGGGGAATTTCCAACAGACTGGAGTCAAACTCCCGTTTTCACGAACGTGAGTCCAGCTCCCTGCCAACCAGGTTATCCCAGCTTAGATTTTCTATTGGTTTAATTTAATAATTGGCATTTTTTTGGTAGTCTCTTTAAGATGTGGATAGAAGCAATTAGTGATTTGTCATTAAACATTAAACAAAAAATATATTACATGTATCCTGATTTGTTTTGTTTATATAGATTGAAGCATAAAAATGTCAGACTGCAATAAAAATTAATGCGTCTAAAACTAATTATAAGAAATAATGTGTGCGATATTTGAAAAACATCTGAATTTTTTAAAGGGAATTTTAAATGAAAAGAGAATTTTTCTGCTCCTTCTTTTGAAGTATGCGTAAATATTTAATGCGCCAGCAACTTTAATTTAACTGTTTTTCATCCTATTATAAGCTATCTCAAAAATCGCTAAACAAAGAAATTACATTTAAAATGACAATCAACTTTATTTCTGTGTTTAAAACGACGAGTGTATTCTGGGCGTTGCCAAGAAATGCAATATTATTTTTAATATTAAAAACTAAATTATTGGTTCAAAAATAAAATTTAAAATCTGGAATAGATTTTGTTCAAACACTCTTTTTTATTGACAATTTGCATATTAACTTCATTAATCACTGTCATTTTGACGTAAAATCAATTTTGATTTTTTAAAAAAATATAGATAATCTTAACACATTATACCTCTATTAAGGCTGACTACTAAACTTATGAATCTCTTTCATTCGCGTCGGTTTTTAATTTAAAGGTTATTGTTATTTCTTTTTTGAGAACCGCTGTCAATGATTTGACAGATCTTCATAATCATAAAAGCAATTTTAAATACCTGCTTTAAGAAGCTCTTAAAAGAAGAAGGTTAAAGAAATGTCATTTTATTATACTCGGTGCCAGCATATTTTTTTGCTCTTTAATTGAGTGTAGCTTCGTTTAAAATCTATACTACTTAAAAAGAAACCTAGTTATATGTGGTAAATTTTAAACGATGTTGATGTATTAAATAAATCTTAAAGAAGTTATATATGCAACTAAATTAAACAAACAGCTTCATAGTGCTAAGTGGCTACAAAAAGCACTTATCCCCTCTTCTGATTAGTTGAGCAGGCTTTGAATTTTTTATATGACCATGTGTGATGTCACCGATTGCGTCAGAATCCAGTTATGTATTTAACATTGAGGTTGTTCTTATATTTTGTCAACTTTCATGACAGCCGCAGTATGTGGCTTAGATGATTTATATAATGCTGCCACCTGGCGTGAGAGATGTAGAGTAATAGAATATATCATCCTAAGAGCTGAATTTGTAGGTGCAGCACTTCTTTTATGCCTGCATTATGCTGCATAAAGTTCTAGAGTATATAAAGAATTGTGGAATCCGTGTAGAGAGTCGAGCTTCAATCAGCTGGTCAACAATATAATGTTGTTCTGTTGATCTTTAACTATGAAAATTTGCAATCTTTTTGACAAAAATATGTAGTATAATTTTAGTATATAGATTATACTTAGAATTTGGATGTGATATATTTCTAGTATATTTATTTGAAAAACATAGTTTTTGAAATATTTATTTCATCTCACTTTAAAGGATTGTAAAACATAATTAAATTTTTGTTTAACAATCGCGTTTCAAATAACAAAGAATAACTATTATCTTAAAAATAATTATTTTTTATTTTCATACTTTTCCAATAAGGATTTTTTGACAACTAAGTCATTAGTGTCGTAATAAATAAATATTGAAAATTTCTCCCCGAATTCAGTTCATGTTTATTAAAAATAAAAACTAATTTTGATATTCATTATATAAAGTTTTTAGGAAAGTAATTAATTGCATATATTAAAAGTAATAATTAAAGTAAAATTGAGCTATCCCTTAAGCGAAATAATACAGTTTATTCTTTCAAAACCATTTTTTTTAAGAAAAAAAATTAATTTTTCCATCGTCGAAGACAATAAATATTTAAATAAAGTCTTCCTTTTTCTAGTGTAAATTATTTCGCAAATTATCATCGGTAATCTTATTCTTTTAATGAGTTTTCTTCAATTAGAAAAAATGAATTTTTAGTTCATATTAATTTCAGATAAAATATCTTCTCACTAGATTACTTTTAATTTTCCACGAAACTTTTTTGTTGTTTTTGAAAATTCATTTTTGCTTCTTTCTGTCGCTTTAAGTTTGCATTGATGAGTAATACGTTTAAAAAGTTTTTTTTTCTCAGTTTTTCTTTTAATTTGTAAAATGAAGGAGAAAGTATTATTATACTTAAATTTCACAGTTTAGTTTATGAATTAATTTAGCTTTAGTTTTTACCAACGTCAATAAAAATAGTTAAGCTGGGAGAAAGTAGGGTCGTAGATTCGTAAATTATTATTACTACTTCTTAGAGAAAAGTTTTTGCAGACTCTCTGCTTATAAAGGTAAATTAAAGATATATTGTCTTGCAGTCCTTCCGTTTCGAATGAGAAATTTAAGGTATATTGTCTTGCATTTCCTCAGTTTGTAAAGGAGAGTTAAAGGTATATTGTCTTGCAGTCTCTCTGTTAATAAATGAAAGTTAAAGGTACATTGTCCTGCTGTTCTTCTGTATAAAGATAAATAAAAGGTACATTGTCTTGCAGTCCCTTGGTTTATTAATGGAAATTAAAGGTATATTGTCTTACTGTTCCCTGGTTTATAAATGATATATTGTCTTGCAGTCCCTCGAATTATAAAAGGGAAATTAAAGGTATAGTCTTGCAGTCCCTCTGGTTTTAACTGGAAATTAAAGGCATATTATCTTATTAAACTCCTGCAGTTCATAAATTAATGTTTGTTTTATGATTCTCTCAAACATTATTTTGTTTTTATATTCTTTATACTTAAAAAAAATATATAAATAAAAAAAAACATAAAATATTCATCGAATTTTATCTGGTGGGCCGCACATTGAAGAAACAAGAGTACTGTAAGCATAGACGTATAGTCGGGGGGGGGGGGGCACATGCCCGCCCCTCAATAACTTTCCTAAACTTCAGATTTGATTTTTTTTGAGATATTATATTTTTAAAACCCAAAACCTCCAAGAACTGTCTCTTAATTTAAAAGTTTAAAAGCCTTCAAAAATCAAAAATTTTCGACAGTTTATAGTTTCGATAGTTTTTTAAAGTTATTACAATTCAAACTAAATGAATTAGAATTTAAAAACTATCTAAGAGTTTTTTTTTAACAAAGCAAAATTAAATTAATACTTATTTATTAATTTTCTAGATTTTAATTATATTTAGTGACTATTTTAGTTTAGTTTATGTGCAATATAGTTTTTTATTCAAATCGACACTTTACATTATTGTCAAAAATTTTTTTTAGTATAATTTAATTTTCCTAGGAGACTCCGCTAACCAACTCCAATGGTTGCTAGTCAATCATTTCTGTTTTTTATTAATTAAAAGTCGATATTTTTTAAAAAAAACTCATTTGATTGTATAATATATAATAATTACGGTTTCGCGTAAAAACATTTTGTTAACATGATAATCATAACAAAATAAACGATTGTTTAGATTAAAAAAATATTCAACTGTATTTGAAAAAAAAAATACTTAGGAATGAAAACATGTGCCCAAAAAAAGGATAAATTATTTTTACTTGTAGACTACTTATAATGGCAATCTATAGAGGTTGAACAAAAATATGGAAACACTTCTATACTAACTCTAGTAGCAGTGATGGTTCATTGGATAAAGCTTTCCCCTTCCAATTAGGTGAACCGGGTTCGATTCACAGCTATGGCTGGTTGATATGAACTCCGCATCCGGCTTACACCCACCACAGTGCTCGCGTAAAATAGCCTCAGTTGTAGACAAATCCCCTTGCCATCAGAATAACGGTGGGAGTTTTTTGTTTTTTTTCTTTCATCTCCATGGAACACAAAAGCAGGTTTGTTCCATCAAAAAAGATCTCCACGGAAGCAAATTTCTCCCAATACTTGATCCAGGAGTTCCCTTGTCTTCTGAATCAGGTTCAAAATTATAAGGTTGAACATAAATAGTCGTTAACCCGAAAAATTGGGTCATCAGTTCAACGATTGTTATAAAATAAAATACTGACTCTGCGTTCACAATCTTTGTTTCAGCAGGGAATGTTTTAGAAGATTTTCCGTGGCGAAATTTGAAACATCAAGCCTTAAGATTTTAGAAATGTCGTCTTTTTTATCTGTGCAAAATTTGCATCGAACAAAATAAGCGTATCAAGTTGAAAATTTTTTATTTTAATTTTTTTTAGGACCACTATAATTTTTAAATTATTCTTATATAATTATCACAATCCTATTGAATGATTTTAAAATTGCCGATATTACTTCTTAGAAAGAAGTTATTAACTCCATCTCGTCATTTTAATCTATTCGAATTCGGCATGGTTAAAAAGAACATTTTTTTTAAAGCTCCAAGCATGATCCTTCAAACTGTGCCTACAGTTTTGCCAAGTAAAATCCTCGAAAACGTTTGCTTTTAAAAGAAATATTGTATATATAGAGTAAGTATAGAAGTATTTCCGTATTTTTGACCAACCCCTGTACATAATATAAATGTTTGAATTGCAAACGATTTCTATCTCTCTAAAGTCTATTTCTATTTTTTTAAAACTTCGATATAAATATTAGGATTTATATCTAGAAAAATCAAATGTCTCTCACTCTCATTTTTTTATATTTAATTATTAACCACATTTTTAATTTAAACGATTAAAGTATGAGGTCTTGTTGATTTATATAGTACTGCCACCTAGCGTGAGAGATGTAGAGTGATAGAATATATCATCCGTATTTATAGGTACAGCACTGCATCTATGCTTGCATGATAAGTTGTTCGATCTTATATATTCCAAATTCAAAAATCTAGGGGATTATGATGCGTGAAGTTCTAAAGATTGGGATCATTCCACCGAAAAAAAGTAAGAAGTCGGTATCAAAAGCATTGCATTTTTTAATAATCTTGGATCCTGGATTGGGTTCAAAATTACAAGGCTGCGGAGTTGAACATTAGAAGTCGTAAATTGGGTCCGCTGTTCAATGACGGCTATAAAATAAAATATTTATCTAATAGCTCATAATTATTTTATTTACAAATATTAATATCTTATTTCATAATTAATTTTAAAAAGGAAAGACATAAAAGTTTTTAAAAAAATGTAAGAAATTAATTATATCATTTATTTTAGCTTTGAAAATAGAATATGGTATACCTAAGTAAAGTGAAAAAAAAAAATTTAAAACAATTACATGATTTTAAATGTAACAAGGATAGAAGAATAAATAAATAAATATGAAAATATATATTTTTGTCGAAATATTGCAATTGAAGATCGCAAGATACAATCTTGCAATGAAATCATTCTAGATGAATGAAAATCGTTCTAGAAGGATTTAGATAAATAGTAGGAAAACCATTTGAAATATTCCTTTAGTCTCCCATTCCCATTAAGCCTTACCAATACATTATGGCTGTCCACAACATCTATTAAGAATAATCTCCAATATTCTTTAGTTGTGGAGTTTGAAATACATTACAACAATAGGTACAGTACAGCCTTAAGTGGAAGAGTAAAAGTAAAGCGATATGTCCATTAATATTTTCTTGCATTCTATGTAGATATTATACATTATTTTTGTTTTCAATTGCATGTAGACATTTATTTTTTTAAATTTTAAATTTGAGTATTTTTAATTTTACTTTATGTATACATTTTTATTTCTGAAAGACAAAAAAATAGCTTTTTTCTATAACTATTCTAACAATTATTTAATTCATTGAAAGCTAAAGATAAATAAAATGGATTAAAACTATCTTCAAATTACTGCTCGAAACTTTTCTCTGTGATTTTGCGGCCCTCCCAAAAAAGGTCAAAGATGTGAGGGGGGAGAGGGGAAATTAACAGGAAATCGTTATTTATCGTTAATCACTTTTTACTAAGAAAATAAATGCAGAGTTTATTGTTTTGCTCAATTTTGTTAGTATAAATAAAAACAAAAGCATTATGAAAATAATTTATCGTTTTTTAAACGCTTCGTGAATTAAAAGTGATAAATTAGAGTTTGTTACTCTATGACATACCAGTTATTTAAATTTTAAATAAGAAATAACACTAATTGCTTTTAAAAAGCTTTACAAAATAAAATAAAAAACTAGTATTCAGAATGACCTAACATTACATCTGGGCATAAGTGAAGAAATGTTTTTTTTTTATTTTATTTTAATTTGTTTTGTATATTTTCTTTGCGCTAGAAGAAAACGATCTTTAACTGGTCCTAAGCAGAAAACCGTTAAAAAAGCTTAAAAAAATTATATCAGTACTTAATTTTTCCTGACTCCAAAACCGTAGAAAAGGCAAGTCCGATTACTTAATTAAAATCGCAAAATTAGCATATCTTGTAAAGCAATCGTTTTCCGCAAATTACGACGAGTACAATGCCATCTATCGGTCAACATTTACTTTTTTCTCATTCACAAAACCAAGTCTCATTCATAAAACCTCTAACATATTCTCAAACTAGACGTAATGTCACTTTAACTGGTGGTCCTTTTTTTCTCTTACGATCAAACAACGAGTGAAAGAATGTGAAATTTTAAATTATAATCATCTTGTACTTAGTAAATGCAAAATTCCTTATTAACCGAGCATATCTCTTATAAATTTAAGATTGTTTGAATATGTTTTTTTTTTTTTTCTTTAATTTTATTCTTGTTTCACAGAATTTAAAATAAATGTTCAAACAAAGATGTCGTCAAATTATGCTGGAATAAATAAAAACAGGGAAAAGTGAAAAAAAAAAAAATAAAGCGAGAACGTACAAGTTTTAATTTAATTTGGCAGCTCTAGATCTAAATCATCACAACTCAAATAAAACTAATAATTTAAAGAAATAAATAAAGGTTATTAAAAAAATTTGCGATCTCATTTTTTTCGGAGGATGTTCCGTAACCAACGTTCTTACTATATATTTTAAAATCCTTGTGAAAAAGAGAGAAAAAAGTATGCACATTAGGGGGCGCAAATTAATGTTAGGAAAGCGAATATTAATGTTAGAATTATCCTAAAACTTAGAATAAATTCACCTTCTAGAGGTACATTTAAGATTGTTTCATGACTGAAACAAGGTTTATTTATTCAGGTTTTTATATACTTTCTTTAACACTTTAAAAGCGAAAGTTGGCCTTATCATTAATATTTTAACGCAAACAAAAAACTGCATTTGAGAATCTAGATAAAGCTAGAACTAAAGAATAAAATCAAAAACCAAGTTTACTTTAAAAGTTTAATTTTACCTAGTTCCACTTTTACCAAATCAATCAATCAAAAAATGAGATTTTTAAAAAAAAAAAGTTTTTTGCATGCCTGTATTCAATCTTTAAAAAACCAAGCTTGGCACATTATTTCTACTCACTTTAAAAAATTATTAATTAGCCAACCATTTTATGCAAACCAAATGAAAATACAATATTTGTCGGTAATCTGTGCATACCTGCGCTGTTCAAAATATGCCAATAAAAAATCAAATATTATTAATTCTTAACCAATGCTTTAAATCTATTCTCCTATCTCCTTTCGTGAAGTTATCAATCCTGCAAATGGATTCCTTTGTATCCGAATGGATATTTAGTCTTCGCAGAATTCAGTCAAATTCAATCGAAAATTTCCGCGTAGTACTCGTGTTGAAATTCGGCTTAGGAATATTTCAACGGTCAATGCTAAAGGCTTAATTCAAAGGAAATAAGATTTTGTATAGTGACAATCTTTAGCCTACGTATCATTTCTTGATCTCCTTCTGCAGTGGAATTCTTAATTAGAAAAGTTTATTTACTTCTTTTTTTTTAATTTCAACTATGAAACATTAAAATCATTAGAAAAGTACTGAAATTGTAAATAGCAATTAAATGATTTTTTTGTAAAAATTGAAATGGGTTTAGAAAATATAGCAATACGACCTATTTTCAAGCTGTAAAAGACAAGGTTTTTGATGGAAACTCTGCAATTTCCATTTAGGCAATAAGAATATACGAGAATTTCCTGACATTACTGCTATTTACTATAATTTTCTGAAAATGTAAAATTAAATTATGCTTGGAAAAATACATTAAAATCAATTAATTGATTTTACATTTTTGCAAACATGCACAAAAACTTCCTTACAATGATATTCCATGGAATATAATGGTCCGTTGAATTTTATAATCGGGTAATCAAATTGGTATTGAGGTTGGTAATTAAGGAAAAATGTAATTTTTGTCAAATGTAATCTTTGGAAAATGTAATCTCTGGAAAATGTAATATTTGGAAAATATAATCTTCGGAAAGTGTTTAGATTGCCACTTTATTAATCCAAGCACTACAACCATTTTCATTATTTAAAAAAATGTAGATTTATCGTCACAAATTTTAATTAAAATTGTTTTTATTTCTTGATGACAGAAATATTTGACTTTAGACTTAAAGTCTGCAGAACTTCCAAAGGTTCACATATAGAACATTTATGGAAAAAAAAAAAAAAGCCTATCAAAATCCAGGCGAAATTGTGACACACCCTGCATATACATAAAAATTAGGTGATTTTGGAGCAAATCTTTAAGTATATAAACAAACATATATTCTTATAACTTAAACTTATAACTTATATATAACTTATATTTTAAAGTTTTATTTAATTTCTCAAAATTTTCCCGGCCAACGCAGTTGTTCTGTATGCTTATCTTAACGTTACAGTTTGTTTTGCTGCAAAGCTATTAGATATAGAAACTTGTATTTATAATGATGAGCAAGAAAATATAAGAGGAGTATGACGGAATGAAAAAAAGTAACATTTGATTCAAGAATTATTTAATTGTAGTAAAAAATGCCACGAGGGCTGTTCTGCAGTCCACAGAAATGTAACTGCAAAGACAGAATTTGATGCTTTAAAAAGTATGTGTTTATTTATAGCAATTAACACGAGCTTTTCTTTTTCAAATTCTAATTTGTTCGAAATTTATGGTATTTTTAAATGCTTTTTTTTTAATATTTTCTCACATTTTTTCCTTTAACAAATGAATATTTTTAAATGGTTGTAAAAAATTTATTTACCTCTCTTAATATCTTTCTTTTATCAGGTAGCACTTGGGTTTATGTTATGAGTCACAACAAAAAATGAAAAAAAAAAAAAAGAGATTGTCAACAAATGTAAATATTAGCATTTATTTAGAAATTTTTCAAAATATACAACAAAAACTTAATTCCATAAAAATACAAAACTGTTTCCTATTTCTTCGTATTGAATGGAGGTGGAAATGCAAACTAACTCCGGGATACAGAATAGCTTTTTCATATGCAAGATGAAAAGCAAACAATAACTCATACAGTCCTTTTTTTACATTCAAAACCAATATGCCTGACTGTCTACAATCGCAATTTCAATATTTACACAACTTTCTTTTTGTTTCTCTTTTTTAATTTTTATCTCTGAGTAAAACTGAGCCGTTTTTGAATTTTCTATTTAAGGCTTCGTTCTTTTTCTTTTTCTCCTTTTTTCCTACAATAACAAAAATTGAACTGACCTTCCTTTTAAAAAAAGTATATTTTAGGCCCTCACATTTAAAAATTTTTTTTTTAGTTTTATTATTCTTATAATTATACACCTACAATACAGTATATATATTATAACAGTAGTGTTAATACTATAAAAATATAGTATAATACACAACACACCAATGCACTATTACAGAACTTGATGAATACATGGCTAATCCATTTAACAAATCTTATTTCACATCCAAGTCACACGAAATCTACATTATATTAATTACAGCCGATTAAATTTATTAATAAATATTAAAACAAATATCAGTAGCATATATTACTAAATTTAATAAAGCATCGTTGACGTCATTAATAATTTAGGGATTTTTATGACTCCCGGTACAGTACCTATTTCAATTTCTTTTTCTTTCTTTTTCTTTATATCTCGTAATAGTTTACTGTACTCTGCTTGCTCTGATCCAAGTAAGCCTTAGGTAGTATTTTTTTCCATTCCAATTGATTTATTAATTCGTTTAGCACGCTTGGAATATTTATTAGAAGCATTTTTTTTCTCACGTTTCTAAATTTTAAAACTTATGTTGTAAAACTTTTGTGTTGTACAATGAAGAAGAATTCGCTTTTTCAAATTACTCGGACTTCACTGTATCTGATTTGAAACAAACAACTCAAATGAGTAAAATAGAACGTTATACTATAACTAAAGAATTTCAATGTCGTATTACAATGCAATTTTTGCATTTTTAAAGATAATTTTAATTATTTGACATTTATTGTTGAAATAAATATTTTTAATTCACATTACTAAACAAAAATTAAAAATCAATCGTAGTTTTTGTGTAATATTTTATGTAATTTAAACTATGAACAATTACTTTTTATATTTCTAGGATATGCTTCAAAACCTTTCTATATAGAAACCAAGTATGTTTAAAGTTTTATTTAAACAATATGTAATAGCTATTTAAAGTTATAGAAACACATGATTGTAAGTGTAGTGTTTTTTTTTTTTCTCTTCTTTTTATTTGCTGGCACTAAATACTTTTGAAAACTTTTCATACGTTTCTCCAAATAACGTTTAAAAGGAAAAAACCTAATTATTTTGTTTTAAAAAAGAGGCTTAATTCAATTTTCTTAAAATTATTCTTGAATTTATTTTCCAAAATATTAACTTAGCAGGTTTTTTTTAATTACCTTCAAATAAATTATTATCTTCACAATTTAATTATTAATTGTCATCAATTTAATTAATTATTATCAATTTAATTAATTATTATCAATTTAATTAATTATTATCAATTTAATTAATTAATTATATCTTCATAAATTATGTTTTTAGAAAACTTAGATTAATGAGGTATCTTTTATATATAGGGGGAGTTTTAACAAGACGGAAAAAATTTACTGGGCTCTGAAACGAGCGATATTCGTCATGAAATGTATATTTTGTTTTATAACCATCGCTGAACAGCCAAACCAATTTTTTTCGTGTTAACGGTTACTAATGTTCAAGTCCGTAACCTTGTAAATTTGAACCCAATCCGGAAGACAAGGGAACTCCTATATCAAGTATTGGGAGATATTTTGCTTTTGTGGACTTTTTGATGGAACATTTGCGTTACATGGAGAGGAAAACCACGAAAACCTCTCATGGTTAGCCTGACGGTAAGGGAACTCTAATCCATGATCACTGAGGATGTATTAAGTCAGCACTGTGGTCGGTGTAAGGCGGATGCGAAATTCGTATCGCCAAACTATCACTGGGATTCGAACCCGGTTCACCTCATAGGATGGCAAACGCTGATTCCCAGAGCCATCACAGCTTTCATGGAATATATATAGGAACACAAGCAATGAGAATTTAACCCTTTTTTGATTGATTTTTTTCTTTTTTGGTGAAATAAATCAGGGTGACATAATTGATACTCTACAACAATGTTTACCAAACTTATGACTTTTGTGAACCATTTCCAAATTTTCCGCAACGCTGTTTACCACTAATAAAGAAAATGAATGTATCTTTTACCATAAAAAACTGCACAAAAGTTAAAAATCACAACTGGCTGTTGACACTACTAATTATTAACTGTTAACTCTGCAAATCTGTTAACTACGTAATCGTAAATTTTCATGCCTAGCTTTGTTTTTGATTAAAAATTTTTGAAATTTGCGTTTGTCGCATAAGAACGCGTACCCCCGCTATATTGTTTCCGTTCCCCTGGGGTATGGAAACATATATGGTGTTATCATATATTGGCATATAATATTGGTGTTATCATATATTTGCGTTAAATATTGACGTATTAAAATATCAACGTTAGCTTAAAGTTAAGCGTTTTTTTCTCCTAAACTTGTGTTAAAACATGCCTGAATTTGAGTAAACTGCCACTGAAAATTCGCATTTTGAGGGACACAGCAGCCCATTTATTTCACAAATTTGCAATGTGAAACTGGAATTTATTAGACTGCAATTCTATTTCAAGAAATTGTATTCTTAAATATTAATTGCGACACATGCTTTGGGGAATGGATGTAACTTCGTAACGCTCAAAATGAGAAAAAAAGTGTCTGAAATTTAATGTTATGAGAAACATTTTAGAAACCCACTTTAAAACATTGCATCGTAGAAATAACTCGTTTTAGACGTATTCTAGACGTATTTCATAAAAGCCAATTCTAAAGAAAAATACTTTCGGCCAATTTAAGCTTTTTTTTTGCATTTTAGCGTAAAAATCGGAAAAGAGTTGAAGTTTTATAAGCATGCATGGTGAAGATATATGTTCATGATAAATTTTGTAAGCTTGCAATCACTGTTTTTTTTTTTTTGTTTTTTTTTTTTTTTTTCGTATGGAGTGATATGAGACACCACGTGTGTGGACAAAAAGATTTATTTAAAAAGATAGCAAATATAAAACATTCCAAAGCAAAATTTAAAAATAAAATCAATATAATAAACATTCTGATATGTAATAATTATATATAGTTCCATTTTATAAAGATGAATAATAAATTTACTAGTTGCTTTTTTTTTAAAAAAAAATAACTCATATGGTTGGGATATAATTAGATTAAAAAAAAATATCTTAAAAAATAATAAGAAAAATATGATTTAAAACTAAAACCAATTCAAGTGATCAGAAATAAACCATTGGTTTCGATATTTCTGTTCTGAAAATGGTATTTCACGTGTAATCAATTGTAAGCCAGTCAGTGATATATTGCCGTTCGAGGAAAAAAATGAGAAAGGATTAAATAAAGGTGTATTCAATAGGGAAGCGATTTCTTTAGAGGGTGCTTTAAACAAATGCGGTTATAAAATGGGAAATAAATGTTTCAGGGTTTTAGAAATGGCTAAAAAGGAAAACTCAACCGATCCAATAAAAACTTGATTTATGCATCTAAGAAAGAAACAAACTGCTTTTCGATTTTTAATCTAAAGAACTTTATGCGTGTTTCGAACTTTTATTTTTTTCAATGAGTTTTATTTGATTTTTTTACAGCAATGATGAAAAACGTCAACAATATGGTAATTGCTTGGATTCGTGTGTCTTAGAGAGTAACGATATCTTGAAAATCCAATTAAAGAAAAAGGTAAGGAGATTGAAATTGACAACAGGTTGCGCTGCGAACAGAACTATTATGCAATATTTTAAAAATAACTGCCATTTGCGGCTAGAAAAGTGTGCAAGCCTGTGAAAAAAATAAATAAATAAACAGACTCATGTGAAAATATTTCAGTTTGAATTTATTATTCCTCAAGTCCGCATAGTCATCTGTAGTCGAGCTTTGCGGTTAGTTTAAAAAAATACCTTTTTTTTTCTTTAAACAGAACTCAGCTTTCCTTACATATCTATTTCTTTCATTTTTCCTTATTAAATGTTTTCAAATCATCGACTAGGTAATACATATTTAAATACCCTGTGTTGTATGATCGCAAATAATAATAATAATAATTAAACACAGCGTGCGAAAATTTAACATACAAAATAATTTACTGGTGGTATTTCGTTGATTTAAGAAAGACATACTAAAGTTAAATATTCTTATCTTTAAATTCATGCATTTAGGGAAAAATTCTTGATATAATTTTTTAGCACTATCTCACATTACATGCTGTAGTATTTTAGGTAAAATATAAAAATTTTTTGGAATTTATCGTTATTCGGATGCCATTAGAGGAACTGCAGTAAGTTTACAAAAAATTAAACTAAACTTTATAATTTCTGTTTAAAATATATGTATCTAATACATAAAAATACTCCCGGGAATGGAGTTTCTATCACAATGTTAACATCCTTAAAGTTTAGTATGTGATTAGAAGAAGCTCATTTGGAAATTATGAGTATTTATTATGCTATTTGGATATTTGCAACTCGATAAAAAAGGGAAGTGATTATGACCGAAACCACTTGATTTAAGTCAGATTTATTGGATTCTTATAAGATACGTCACACGTGTGTGTCAAACCTGATTGGTTCGTCACACTTACTTTAAAAAAGCCATGATTTACCTTCAATGACGTCACTTGCAGATATCCTATACTAATATATTTTAATCACGATTATCAATAAAATTAAGTTTTTGCTCTTCAAAAATTAGTTTTCTGTCTAATAAAAAGATGGCAACACAATATGAACGTCATTGAATTAATACTAATTTAAATATTATCCCAGAAATTATAAAACCTTACCGAAACTTAACTGAAATTATTTATTTGCTGTTGCCGTAAAATTATCAGTTATAAATGTTTGTTTAAGGAGGTGAAAGGTGTTTTCGGATATTTTTAAAACGTTCTTGTGATAAAAAATATTATAAATTTTGTAAACGCGTTAACTCTATATAGATTTCTCATATTAAAGTAATTTCAAAGTAGTTACCTTTCTAAGTGTCTGACAACATATTAGTTACGTTTTTACCTTCAATTTTGCCACCTTGGTTATAATTCCAAAAATGCATTTTTCAACTACCGACATGCTCTATTCCAAGATAGCCAACAACATTACAGCAAATGTTGCATTTAATATTTCTTTTCATTGATACATTAAGGTTGACTGGTGAATGATTATTTCTACAAAGCACAAATCTTATTAAGCTGACTTTATTTTTTAAAGATTGAAGAAAGGCACGAATTACCAAAAAATATAATTTCCTTGCTTTGAAAACCTTGATTTTGAACATTATTTCCATTTGTTTGTTAAGGTTCTCAAACGCAACATTTTTTTTTCATCGTCTACTACTGATATTTTGTCTCTTCGTACTCTTTTTTTAAGGATTTCAATATCTTATGACTTTTCCTCTAAGATGGAACAAAAAAAATTACATTCCGATATTGGAATATCTATTTTTTGTTTTGCAAAGTTTTGTAACTAAATTGCTTCTTGTTCCTTAGACTTGTTACTTGTGTTGCTAAGTCTTATTACTTTTGATACTCATTACTTTAGTTACTAAAATTTGTTACTTTTGTTATTAAGAGTTGCTATTTTCGTTAGTAAGATATATTACTTTTGTTACTAAGATTTGTTACTTTTGTTACTATGATTTGTTATTTTTGTTACTAATTTCTTACTTTTTTTACTAAAATTTGTTACTAATTTCTTACTTTTTTTACTAAAATTTGTAACTAATTTCTTACTGTTTTTACTAAAATTTGTTACTTTTGTTTTTTGTTGTTAAGTTTTCTGACTTTAGTTTGAAAGAATTTTTTATTTTTATTACGACTCTCGTATAAAATGCGTTTAGCTCAGCAAACATTTTCAGAAATTTTGCTTTAATTTTTTTTTTTTTAAACTTCGTAATAATTACTTGTCACCCCTCCCCTATGTAAGAAATCATTTAAAGTTGCATCTCATTCTAACTGAGACATCTTCAGCCAAAACTATCATAGGTCAACAAAGAAAAGAAAATTGCAAAAACACTGTTACATTTCTCATAAATTTCAATTTATCTTCAAAGATTAGTTCTGCTTGGATTACATTTACAACATAAGGTTACGCTTCATCATAAACCTCATGACAAATGTAGATAACCAAAAAAATTGTGTCGTGAACAATATGTTCCGGACGGATTTCAAATCGATGATAACTGGGGATTTTTGAAAACAGAACATTCTACCCTCCCATTTTGAATGGGAAGTTAAAAATATTTCCAATGTGATTGGCTAAGGAAAATAACCAGAGATAGAAAAGGTTTTTAATAAGTTCCTTTAAGTAAACTTTCATAACTTACCAAGATTCATATTAAATATTTTGAGTTGCCTTTTAAGTAACTACTGTTTATTTTGCACTGAGCGAAAAAAAAGAATGAAGAAAACAGAACAAAAAGTGTCTCCTCCTAATGCTAATAAAACTTGAACAGCAGTTTGTATTTTCATAATTACGTAAGGTTGATGTTGTACAAGTAAAATTCTTCTCAGGCGCTCTGCAGATTCCAGGAATGCAACTGGAGAATTAATATTTGACGTTTTGAAAGGACCGTTTTATTATTAAACTTATCATTTTTTTAAACTTTTTCAAATTCCTATTTGATTTGTTCTTTGGTTAACTCCCATTTATTAAAACGTCCCCCATTTTAATGCTTTTAAAACGACTATTTATTCGTTTTAGTTTCTTATTTGAATTGATATAGCAACGTAATTTTTTTTAAAAATTTTTTTTATATATAACCGTCGTTGAACAGTCGACCCAATGTTTTGGGTTTACGACTACACATGTTCAACTCTGTAGCCTTGTAATTTTGAACCCAGTCCAGAAGACAAGGGAACTCCTGGATTATAAATTGTGAGAAGTTTGCCTTCGTGAAAGACTTTTTGTTGGAACTAACCCGCATTCGCGCTACATGCAGAGGAAGGCCACGGGAACCTCCCAAGTTTAGCCTTAGGGCAAAGGGACTCCAACTCATAATCCGTCTACCACTCAGGATATTTCACGTTGGCACTGTGGAAGATGCATGCCGGATGCGGAAAATTATTTTTCTCAGGCCGCTCTGCAGGCATCAGGAATAAAACAACTAGAAAATTGATAAGTGATGAGCTAAAAGGAACATTTTTATACCTCTCAGATTTTTATTATTTTTTAAATTCTAATTTGATTAGTTCGAAAATTATTTCCCATTTATTAATATATTCTATTTTTTATACGTTAAAAAATAACTATTTATACGCTGTAGTTTACCAATTGAATTAATATAATGCCGTTAGGTTGCCGTTGTAAGTCACGCCGCTAACAAGTACATGACATACAGCGTCACATGACATATACATGACCTACAACGTACTTCTCTTTTAGTTCTTCTTATTGTGTCACGCATTTTGTTTTCTTTAGTTTATTTATTTCCTTGTGCAAGTGCAGTTGATTATGTTTTCAAATGCTAGTAATCATTTATTTCGTTACAATTAACATATTAACAAAATATACTGTCATGATATTGTAATAATTGAAATAAATTCTAGAAATAGCTGAATGAATTGTAAGAAGATTAAAAGTAATTTATAATAATTATATATTTTATTAGCAAAATGATTTTTGTGCTTTTTATTTCCCTTTTTTTTGCGAAAATATTTTTTTACATCAAAAAATACAATAATGAAAGAGATGTTATCCCGAGGGTAAATAATAGGATATTTTTATGTGGTTATAAGATTCCTCCTGATATATATTTATTTTTAAATGTATGAGAGCTCTCTTAACTAATTAAATTACTAAGTAAATTACTGTGATTATGTGAAGTATTCACAAAAGTTTGATTCTGTTTTTAAATGTTTGTTTAAAAATTCATGAACATCATATGCTTTTAAAAAACATTTATTGATCATATATAAAGTTCTGATAATTTAGAAATACAACCTCTTCTGACAATATATATACATTATACTACTTCACCAGGCATTAAAGCAGGTTAACCTGAAAAATATTTCAGTTATTATAATTTTAAAAGTTATAAAAAATTGATAAAGTTACGATGAAACTACAGTTTACATATTGAACACATTATTAAGCTTATCTTTACACAAAAAATCAATTCAAATATAAAAGCAATTTTTTGACGTAAAAAGAAGGGAAATTCGTATAACATGAATCAAATTACAATAAATATTACTGTTTTTGTAAATAACGTGAAATAGTAAATTTCTTTTTATTATAGAAACCATGCAAACTATGATAACAAAAAATTTGTTTTGATTCAAAAAAATTGTCGAAATAATGACAATCGCTTATCGCCATTTTCCATCAAAACTTTTATCAAAACCAACTTTAATTACAAATAAATGTTGGTTTACATTAATTTTATACCATTGCTAATTTTTTATTACCTTTACGTCATGTTATTTTTGTTTTATTTTTTCACGTGCACTATTATTTCCTTTTTTATCCGAAAGAAAACTGTTAATTATGTTATATTCAGTAGTCTACGAAAATGATAAAAACAGACTTTTTCTATGTAATTGATTATTATGTTTAAATTGCATAGAACATTTTATTACGCTCTATAATTAAATTTCTGGTAAATTCTCTAATCCTTTTCTTGGAAAACATTTGTAGGAGAATTATTTTATTATATTATATTATATTATATTATATTATATTATATTATATTATATTATATTATATTATATTATATTATATTATATTATATTATATTATATTATATTATATTATATTATATTATATTATATTATATTATATTATATTATATTATATTATATTATATTATATTATATTATATTATATTATATTATATTATATTATATTATATTATAAAATTACATATGTATTCAAAAGTAAAGATTTCATAAACTAAACTCAGCGGCGCGACAGCCCATAGAGGGCCAAGGCCTACTGTGACCATCTCAGTTTTCTTGACCTTGGGTTCTGGGGTGCAGGAGCAGATGTTCCGGTTAGGTGGTCAGCCAAACTTGGAACCCCCAGTGTTTAGTTCCCAGGCATGCTTGGTTCTAATTTATCGACCCACTGAAGGGATGAAAGGCTGAGTCGACCTTGCCCGGCCCGAGGATCGAACCAGGGACCTGTGGCATGACAGCGCGAAGCGCTACCGCTCAGCCACCGGGCGTCAAAGATTTCATACAATGCTTTTATTTTTTAAAATAGTTGTATCCGACCGACAAATAATATTATGTGTATCGAAGTCGAATTATAACCTTAGTAATAATTTAATAACGGTTTTTGCAAATACATGGATTCCAGACTAATACTTTGTGAAGTGTTTGACTTGTCATAAGCACAACTTGTATTAATAATGAAATAAAAAAAGCTGCACTATAAATGAGCTACGAAATAAAAATACATTTACCTAGCTGCGGAATTTAATACGTCTGAATTCTTCTTTCCCACCGACGACCTCCTTGTTTTCCAATTCATGCTCCTCCCCCTCTTCCTGCTCCTGAACCACTTCCTGCTCCTGAACCAGCTCCTGAACCACTTCCTGCTCCTGAACCAGCTCCTGAACCACTTCCTGCTCCGAAACCATTTCCTAGTCCGAAACCATATCCTGCTCCGAAACCATTTCCTGCTCCTGCTCCACTTCCTCCTCCTGCTCTTCCACCACTTCCTCTTCCTGCGCCACTTCCTGCTCCTGAACCACTTCCTGCTCCGGAACCGCTTCCTGCTCCTGAACCACTTCCTGCTCCTCCACCTCTTCCTGCTCCTGACCCACTTCCTGCTCCTGAACCAGCTCCTGAACCACTTCCTGCTCCTGAACCAGCTCCTGAACCACTTCCTGCTCCTGAACCAGCTCCTGAACCACTTCCTGCTCCTGAGCCAGCTCCTGAACCACTTCCTGCTCCTCCATTTCCATTCAATGTTCCCAAAAGTCCTTTCAGAAATCCACCTTCGTCTCCTCCTCCTAACGAACCTAAATTGTCCAATCCAAATTCTCCTGCCATTCTATTAACTGAAATAAAAAGCAAATACAGGTTAACTTAATACAAAGAAAAATAGGTTACACACATCCTAAAGATTAAAAGTTACATATTGATCCATGGTCAAAAAAGTCTTCCTTCGTCGTTGTGGGCTCATCCCTCTTATACGGTGATTGATCACTCGCATTTGTACTGACACTTTTATCTATCTAAATGATTTTAAATACACGATAGTTTAAATTTTTTCTAATAATAGTTGAAACAACTTTCTCAGAAATTGTTCTGTTTGAAATTTCAACTTGCAGAGATATTCTGGCGTCTACACGAATGCAACTTTCAAAGTTTAATTGAACATATAAATTTAAGATAATTTAATTTTTTTTTTTAAATTTATATAAATGAAAGAACTGCTTCAAATACTCAATATTAAAAAATAATGTCAGCTCCCCCAAATAAAGGTCCAGAAGCCAAACAAACATTACTTATTTATTATTTCCATTTATTAAACAAAAGATAAAGAAAAATGTTGTGTGTATCTAATTCCATTCTTAAAATTACCATTTTTGGACTAGTGATCAATTTTAAAAAGTACCTCCTTTACAAAAAGTTAATGTTAGATGGTTGACATGATGTACAGTAACTTGATAAAATCTCAACTGTTTATCTTCTCAACCATAACTCATACGTAGTTTACATTTTCAGTTGGTTACTGTATGTAGGTCTAATTTTCTACTTTTAATTCATACAGCTCCAGTTGGCGAATAGAATGCATATACACAATCAGTATGCAAAAAATTAAATAGAATATCCTGAATAAATTTTAATCTACTGTTCAGATTTTCGCGTTCTTGAACTCAATCTTGTTGGTTCGAGAGGTTGAATTCTATTTTGCTAATTAATAAGAACTTACGATAGTTTAAGTAACGAAATCAGTCACTCTGAAAATTTATACCCTTTTTTTCGACGTATACGGATTTCTCAATCCCAAGATATAGGGGGTAGCCGCAAATCGGGAAAAATGGTAGCATTAAATTGACACAGAAGAATTTTGTAAAATTCGGACTCTTCTACGTTAGTTTTGAAAAAGTTGTTTGCTTTGAAAATATCGTATACTTAAAATTTGATTTCTCAAAATCAAACTATTTCACCAATTTATTTCAAATTTCGTATTTTGTCAAGGAGAATTACATTCTTTAAAATTATGTGAAAATTTGTATAACTTCAAATAGGAAATTTTTCCACAGCTGTAAATAAAATTATAAAATATAATAAATATTCACTAAAAGTTAATTTTTTCATGGAATTATCTTTAGATAAAAGAATTTTATAATTGTATGCAAAGGTATTTCATTTTGCTTAAAAATTTCTTGAGATAACGAATAACGCAAAAGTCAAAATTAATATAAAGGAGTACAAACTTTGGACTTCTGACAAAACTATTGGGACCATATTTCCCAAATTGCGGCTACCACCTATTTTTGGGGGTAGCCGTAATTAATTAACGCATTTAATTAACATATTTGAGTCCCTTCCCATAAACCATTAAGATTGAATCTAAGTTAGTGAAGGTCTAATATTTTCAGAATTTATTTATTAAAAGAGCATTTATTTTTTATTATTTTTTGCTAACTCGCACTTTTAGTTGAAAATTATTTCATAGGTCCATCTAATCAAAAAAAAAAATATACATGAATCTATCAAGTAATTATAACTTTTTAAACCACAAATAAATTTTCTTTCAAAAGGTTTTTATTTGGATATTGATCTTATATGCGCAATATGGTATTGTCTCATGTTGTACTGTTAGAGTCATGGTTTTGGTTCTTAGTTATGGTTTTTAGTCAAAATTATTGATATAATTATAAAACAGTATTTCACATTAAGAAGAAAAGTATTTTGAAAATTAGACATTTTAATACTTAAAGTCATATTTGAAAACAACTAACTTGAAACAATATTAAAATTCTAGCAAATATGAATAAAACATAAATTAAATTAAAGAAATTTAATCCTATTCTTTGTTTAGTCTTAAGTCCCTAACAGCTAATAAAGCGTACGAGTGAACAAAAAATTCCAAACTACTTAACTTCAAAAACAAAAATTATTTAACAGTACATCGGAACAGTTTTTTCAAAATTTTAATATAAAATTATTCATTTCCTCAAAAGTCCAAAGATATGAGAAAGCAATACATCGATAACTAATGTCAGTTAATAAAGATTTTGTTGCTAAAAACTACATGTTGTTAAAAATGTGCCAATTATAATAAATGCTGAAAAAACTTTTTGAAATATTAAAATAGTGTTTATTTAATTCCCTAATTTCAAATATTCGTGAAAAAAAAGTTCAACTAAAGTTTTCAGTTTAAAATTAAATGAAATAGTAATTAAATACGTATAAATGACAAAATGCACTACAATAAAAAAATCACTTTAATCTTTTAGCCTATATAAAACATGTCAAGTTTGCTAAGGTTATATATATATATATATATATATATATATATATATATATATTTGCTGTATTTCAGCTTTTAAAAATATCTATGAAGTTGAATGACGTCATTCCTAAATTCTGTATTGTGTTGAACTAAAAGAAGGAAAGCAAATTAAAATATGTTGGAATCTTTTAAATATTAAAAAACTACTCACCGCTATTTAACAGACCATCCACTAAAAGAAGAGAAATTTATTAATGAAATAAATCTAGATGCTTACATTAAATAGTAATAAAGTATTTCATCTGTCGCATTTTCTTACACTTTTTTGACTATGTTAAAATTTTTAATTTAAAGTTCAGGATTATTGGACTTAGTCTCTATTAACTTAAATCTAAAATATACCTAAAGAAAATGTTGAATGAAATATTTATTCTTTAAAAATTAATTTTAGTGTATTACGCCATGCTTAATAATCCATTTTAGCTAATTTCATTGTAGGGTTTGTAGTTTATTGATGGTATAAAAGCTAACGAATTTATTTTCTTTAAACATGCTGTAGTTTAATGTTTAAGATTAATTGCATTAGTAAAATTTCCATCATTGTGCGAAGAGTCATTATGAAAAAATGCTGTTCGACATCCTTTTTTGCCTCGTTTCTTAAAATCGCCAAATTTTGGAATTTTTACGGTACGTTCCCGAGACTTGTCTAATGTAGACAGTTCTCAGAGATACAAATTAGATATAAATACAAAAACATTTTTCTTATTGTTTTTTTTTAACTCGTGTTTTGTGTTTTGGTCCAAAGGTTTTAGAAGCCAAGTTGCACTACAATAAAATGAATAATTTATTCTTTAATCTGATATAAAACATGTCAAGTTTGCTAAAGTTTGACATTTGCTTTTACTTAAACTTCAAAATTTTGCTTTGTTTTTTTTACCGAATCGCACCATTGTGTTTTGTTGCAAAGGTTTTAGAGGTGATTTTGATCACTCTTCAGATTTTTCACTGCTTGGATTAAGTTGTTAACGTTGAATTAGTGCTACACTAATAAGCTATTCAGTCTTCTGATTGGTTTCAATGTCAACAATTGAAAGAGTAAACGTGGTTCACCTAAAACCAGTTTGGTAAGTTTCAATGTCAACAATTGAAAGAGTAAACGTGGTTCACCTAAAACCAGTTTGGTAAATTTCAGAGTTTTAGTGTGCAGATCAAATAGGCACCTAAAATATAATCATAATTGATTTAATAAAATCACATGCGAGGCTCGATCTTAAGAATTCTTTAGAATTTTATTCGATTTGGTCGATTTGATTATTAAACCCTTAGATAATTGCGTTTCACCTTTTCTATAGATAATACTTATATATATTCTGAAATAATTATTCTTATGTAACTAGAGTATGAAATAATAGCTTCACTTGTGGGCTATTTAGTATTTTGTTATTTTAACTCATATAAATATTGAAGTTCTAAGCTGAATGACGTCATTTCTAAAATTCTGTGTGGTGTTGAACTCAAAGAACAAAAGCAAATCAAAATGTTGGAATCTTTTAAATATTCAAAAATACTCACCACTATTTAACAGGCCATTCACTAAAAGAAGAAAAATTTAATAATGAAATAAATCGAGATGTTTACAAGTATTTCAAAAATCACATGTTTAAAAAGAATTAAGTAGTTTTCTTTTTATTTTCTTTAAATATGTTATAATTTTAAATTTAACGGTAGAGATTTATTGTATTAACTAGTGTTCCACCATTATGAGAAGAGTCATTAGGTGAGAATGCTGTGCGAAAATCACTTTTGGCGCGTTTTATTTAAATCGCCGAATTTGGGACTTTTTACGGTGCGTTCCCGAGAGTCATCTGACGTAGAGATTTCTCAGAGGAACGATTTAGAAATAAATACAAACAAAATTTTCTGATTTTTATTTATATTTGTGACATTTAAAGTAAAAATAATGACACATTATACTTTTACATATCAATTTAATATTGACGAAAAACGTAATTACACGATAAATTACGAATATAGGCAAGATAATTTACGAATAAATGCATATTATTGTATATTCCATTATTAATGTTTTCTCTATAATACATGTAATTAACCATCTGATACAAAAGGTTGGGTTTAATTACAATCCTTCAGAGTCGTCAAAAGTTTATTACTTCAAATTTAAGTTGTTCGAATTTAAAGTTGTCCGAATTTATTATTTCCTACCTCTATGAAACAAAATATTTGACAAAGTGGCTACTCTTTAAAAATTAATATCAAAGTTTTCTACAATGCTTTCCGGTTCATTTTAATTAAAATTTCATTGCAAGATTTGGAATTTATTTACCGTTAAATGCGGATAAGAAAAAAATCCAAACCTGTTTGAAATATACTAAAATGTATTGAAAATGTAAATATAAGAAACAACTCCAATACTCATCAGTTTATAAAACTGGTTTGGATGCCTGTTTCGTATGATTTCGATACCGTTTTAATTTTTCGTACACAATTATTAATTTTTAATTTTCTATATGAATGTTTTTATCACTCTATTTTTGAGAAGGTGTTGAAAAATATCTATGAATTGCGGTCATACAAAACATTTTGTGCGTAATTTTTAAAAGTTTAAAATTTTCTTACTTTGGTTCATGAGACCTCCTCCACCTCCACCACCTAAATAGATAAATGAATTTTAACGATTAAATTTGTAAGAAATTTTCAAACATTCAATATTTGTCGTAAAAAAAGTTTCATTTCTAAAGTGTTTTTAAAATATTTATATTCCATTTCTCTTTAAAAATTATAGCATAAAAATCATTTTAAAAATTTGGAATATATTTTTGAGTTCGAAAAATACTTTCACTTGGTTCATCACATCACTCACAAAATTTAAAATTTACTCACCCCCACCAAATGTTCCTCCTAAACCATCTGAGTCATCTAAAAATAAAATATTTCGCGATAAATTAAATCTAATTAACAACAGTAATTTATGTAAAACAGGGATTCAATAAGACTTCATTATGGAATTTTAAATATTTATCTAATTAGAAAATATATTCATTACTTAATTAAAAAATTTCATGTTCCATCATTCTACAGCTGGTACAAAATAATTCAAAATGTTCTTCAAAATTACTAAAATGTTCTCCTAAATATTTGTTTTTCATAATATTTTCCCACTATTTAATAGTTTCAATTAGATCATAAAAGTCATTCTTAGAATTTGGAAATAATTTTTGAATTAAAGAGCTACTTTTACAGTATTCAAAACATAATTTGCAAGCATATTCTATCAAATAATTCTATCAAATAATTCTATAATTCTATCAAATAGTAAAACTTGGTATTAGAAAAAGTTTACAAATATTGGGTGTACAAATAAGTTTACACCGTCCGTCGCAAGATGGCACAACCCGAAAGTTATGTAGAAATTGATTGGTGTGAAACGTCTTAAAGTAAGTTTGTTCATCGGGTAAAAACATAACCTTTAAAGTATTAGTGATTCCGTATTAGTTATACGTAATGGCTTTCGTGCAAATTGTCAAGCTTTGTGCCCAATAAGCGTCATTTGAAAGGAACTTTTGATTTAATTGGTTAATTTGAAGAAATTTGCTGCTGAGGCGCAACGATTGCTTGAAGAAGCATATGGTGAGGCTACTTTAAGTTAAAGAAGTGTCATAATGAGTGTTGTCGTCAGTATCAGATGTTTCAAAACGGTCAGTTTGACGTGAAAGACAAAGAACGCAGTGGAATGCAAAAACTGTATGAAGAATTGTTGGAATAAAATTATTCCCAAACGATAAAAAACTTGCTCTTGCATTATAAGTGACTCAGCAAGCAATTTCACATCGTTCAAAATCGTTGAGAATGATCCTAAAACAAGGAAGTTGGGCTCCATATGAAGTGAAGTCAAGAGGCATTGAGAGTCGAATTCGCATGAAAATTGATTTTTCTATTGGGAATCACTTCAATGGGAAGTCCTACCCCAACCCCCGTATTTGTCACACCTTCAGATTATCACCTACTCCGAGCTGTCTGATCAGAAATTTACATCATTTGAAGAAACCAAGGAATGGATCGATTTGTGGAAGATGAAGAGTTCTTACGACGTGGTATCAGAATGCCCCCAGAAAAGTAGTAAAAAGTACTGTTCTAGTAACGGAGAATACTTTGAATAAAAGATAATGTACCGTTTGTTCACAATAAACTGCTAATTTTTGATAGAAAACGTCGGGAAATTATCTGCACTCCTAATACATCTAAAAATTATAATATATTTTTTAATATTTTAGTGAAAAAAAAAGAAGTTGGAATAAAAATATTTAATTGTTTATAGTTATGAATACTTCTGTAACTATTTCCATTAATATTATTTATTTTATTGTATTTACTCCTAACAGCGAAGACAGAAAAATTAAAATTAGAAACTCGGACAACTGCTCGGTGTTTAGAAGTGAACTGTTGGCTATTGAAGCCGGTCTTGAGGCCATTTTGAAAGATACGAATTATAGAGCGGTATGGAATTTGACTGATAGTAAGAATTCATTGCAGCACTTGAAGGACAGGATCAATGTTGGTGACCGCACTAGCATCGCTATTTTGAAGTTACTTGAACAGAATGCCTTTGGTAAATTTCAGAGTTTTAGTGTGCAGAAAAAAAAGAAGTCGGAATAAAATTTTTTAATTTTCTATAGTTATGAATACTTCTGTAACTATTTCCATTAATATTATTTATTTTATTGTAATTAATAACTCGTTTAGTATTATTATTTCGTTTATTATTCTAATTGTTATTAATTACAAACTTATAATTTTTATTATTAACTACATTATTGTAAATTAAAATTGAACTTTCAAATCAACATGAAGCAAATTATTAGTAGTTTCATTTGATGTGAAATCTTTTTTTACTTAGTTTCTCCAATTACCAAACAAAATCAAGGTGTGCATACAACTCTTTTTTTGTCGGCCTTTACCAAGTCTAATGCAAGAATCAATTAATAAAACATTTAAAAAAAAATTTATGAGCGTGTTTTGTCATTGGCTTATGATAATTATTTATCTACATCCCTTTCACTTGTATTGTCATGTGACATCAAGAATCATCAAAATCAGTTTCCTTTCACTGTTAAAATTATTGCCTTCATTATTGATTAACTCATATCTAAAGAATAACACTAAGTTTCCACTAAAAAAAACTAAAAGCCCTACTGTAGACATACACATGTTAAACATACATAAAAAAAATCAATACACTTAAAGCCTAAACTAAAAGCCATAAAGTTCCCTTTTTACAAATAGAATGCATTCATTAAAAAAGAAATCTGAATATTAAATTGACTTATTGACAATAAACCGCCAATATGTATTTCAGAGAGGTGATTTAAGGCACATCGCAGGTAGAAAAATAAACTGTATTAAAGATTCTTTTGTGCACAAAAAGTATAAGTTTTCACAGAAATGACAGATGATTCCCAATCTAATACTGTTCCTTAAGTTTTGAAAACATTTTCATAATTTTTTCTATCACTGGAGACCAATAACTCTTGCAAACATGCATATCATATAGTAACCTGACAAACAAGTGATCTCTCACAAAATATCCCCATTTTAGAGTATTTCATTACACCATTTACAAATATTGCATTCTACGCACCACCTGGTAATGCAAGCATACCTAAAATTGTTGTTATTAATGAGATAAAAAAATATTAATAATAAAATATAATAGCTAGTGATACAACGAAACAACATAGCGAATTTTATTTAATTTCTTTGATGTGTATAGTGTTCTAATGGCGCGAATGAAGGAACCATTTGGGAACTTTGCTCAAATATACGTACTACACTTGTCTTATGCACTCTACTTTTATAATTAACATTCAGACGAAATTCACGAGTACAATTACCATTAAGGTCTCGTGCCTTAGCCATTAGACTTAAGGTATTCATGAGAGCCATTGGCTTTAAACTTTCTTAGAATCAGTTTCATAGTACTTTTTACTGTAAAAAAAATTTAAACTCTTCAGTTCCGATTCATGTCCGGTTACATAATGTTTATATTTACTTCATAGGTGCAGAAGATATATTTCAATACAGTTGCCGAAAAATAGTATTTTTTTATCAACTAATATATGTAATGTATTAAAATAAAATTTATTTCAATTAATATTATAATGTAATGCATTAAACATTATTAATGTAAATATATTAATATGAAGCATTATTACAATATTAAAGATTCATGCTTTCAATGAAAGTTTTGTGCATTAAGCATATCTGTAATGAAGTATACAGTCCCTATCCAGATTATTAGACGCACTGTAAGATTATATGTAAAATCTTTATTATCTGGTGATACTATATAACTTTATTGCTTTTACGCGACTGAAGCCTGTTTGCACTTGTTTACGTTCGTAAATTCAATTGGTTGAACTGGAACGTTTAATTGGAAAAAAAAAAAAAAAAAAAACGTTCAGTTGGTCAAATTAGACGACATGTAATGTAAATTTGACGATTGGATAAATTAGAAGATATATTATATAAATATGGAATATTTATTATATCAGGTATTGTTAAGAGCATGTCAGCATGAGACACGTCCTTTTCAGTGGTCTTATCAAATCCTCTTGAAACGCCATATAGTTGTTTCTCTTTCAAGAACGAATGTTCTCCTTCGTTACTGAAATATGTCGCCAAGTCTAGTAATCCAGTAAGACTACAAAACCGTAAACTATTTTTAATAATTTCATGATGTATATCGTAAATGATAGATGAAATTTCTGAATAAGATGTTTAAATTTTAAAAGCGCTTTTTATCTTGTTTTGAAAACATATTTGTATTATTTGATAACAAAATGAAACGGAACTATATGAAATCGCGGATGATTACAAGAGTCATTTACAACATCATCTGCAACAGTGCACTTGCAACGGAGTATAGCTTATAAACCCCGAATTATTTAGTGGTATAATTTTACTAGTGGTGATCAACTTCACTGCAAAGGAAGTTATTTATGACTCCACCTACTTGAAACGTATTTAGGATAGAAATGTATGATTTCATTGAATGATTTGTACATAAAAGAAAGATTAACTTACCAGCCGACACCAGATTAGCTATAAAATGTAAAATGCAATCAGTTTATATATTTATTTTTATATATGCAATGTGCAAGATTTTTGAAATAAAAAAGGAATGTGATAATGGAATTTTTTTCTGGATCTGTGAAATGTTTTAATGGTCTGAATCAAACACCATTGCCGCAATTCACAGATCCGGAAGACAAGCTTAAATTCAAACGTTCAAAAATTCTGCAACTGCAGTGCGATTATAACTTTTAATCCGTTAACCACCAAAATTTGATGTTTCTTTCTATCAGAATTTAAATTTTTTTAATAAATAATCAAATACCAATAAGAACAATAAGAGTGTTCAGTTTTGTATGCGAGCATCGCCCTCTGTGTAAGCAGCGAGAACTAGTGAGTCTATTAACAACCTGGAAAGAGGTAAGTATTTCTATTCAATGTGAGAAACAAATAAAATAACAGTCCACAGCGTCAATTTGTGTTTTTGAGACATGTGTTTTTATGAGAAATAACACGATCCTCTACCGAGCCTGAGAGGGTAAGCGATCTATAGACGAGTGAATTTTAAAAAAAAATTTAGCTAAAATTGGTGCAAAAGATTCAGTGAAATATGTAAGTTGACAAATGAGAATCTAAACTGAAACTAAGTGCGTCTAACAGCGATCTGAGAAGTTAGGTGAAAGTTAAATTTATATTTAGGTGAATTAAATTATAAAAATGTCTTTGACTAAATTAAAGAAAAACGAGTTAAAACTCGTCGCAGAAGAATTATACTTAACTGTACCGGAGGATGCAAAAATTGCTGATTTAAAAACTTTAATTGAAACAGTGAAGTTTATAAAACAATTAAAGAGCTAGTTAAATGGGCCCTGGATTATACTTTAGAGGAAGTAAAAAATAAAAAGTCCGATAGCGAATCTAAATTAGAAATTAAGTGAATCAAATTAGCGCAATTTGAAAAACAATTAGAGCTCGCTAAAGTTCAAAGAGAATTACCACATAATTCCGTACTCCCAAAAGATAATGTTTCTGAGAATTTGTATAATATTAATATCGAAACTTTATTAAAATCAGTAAAAACCTTAACTATACCAGTACCCTCACGAGTAGAATCGTATAATTTATTTTTTCAGTCGCTGGAAATAGCATTCAAAACAAAAGAGGTTCACGAACAATTTAAATGCGAAATTCTTTCAAATATTTCAAGGGAGAGAGCTAACAATTTAATGGTTTACAGAGTTAACTAATTACAATAAACTTAAATATTTAGTGCTAAAAGAATTTTCCCCTTCGCCACAAGAATGCTTTAATAAATTCCAAAGAGCTCAAAAAATATGTTCATAGAACTATGTAAAATTTGCGTCTTGGTTAAGCGCGAAGTATGAATATTATTGTCAATTACCGAATGTAAATGATTTTAAATCCGTCTGTGAGTTAATAGTATCGGATAAAATAATGAGTACTCTCGATAGAGAATTGATGACTCATATTAGTGTAAAACAGGGAGAAAAGTATTTTAAACCACATGAATTAGGGCGTGAGTGTGATATTTATTTATCTTCGAAAGGCAAAAACAAAAATGAAACATTTTCGAAATCTTTCAGTGGAAATACTAAGCGTTACGAGTTTAATAAACAAAACAGAGCTAATAATTCGAGCGTACAGACAGGAGCAACGAATGTAGTTTTATCTAAAATAAAAAAATGATAACTGTGTATTACTTAAAATCAATGAGTCTCATGCTGTGCAATTTTGCCAACAATTCAAAAGAATGCCTGTACACGATAGAGTAGATACGTAGAATGTCGGTACACGATAGACACAGATGTTTCTCCTAATCTATCCTCACCAGGTATAAAAATATCGAAGAAATATAATTATATCAACGAATAAATTAATATCAAATATTATGAAACTAATATTTCGGACATTCACTAAAACGATTACATGAGTTATGACATTCACAGGTGAAAGTCGACATTCTCTTGCTCTCGGTCATCCACAGTAACAATAATGTCGTGAACTTTCGTTTACGATAGAAAACTATTTTTAAGGGGGCAGGTCTCAGAACTTTGCCTACGAAGATGAAAAGTCATCGGCGATAAAAAAATTTCAAAACGTTCCAATTTACACACCGATCAGAAGTTACGACTGATCGGTGTGTAAATTGGAACGTTTTGAAATTTTTATTCATATATAAATTTGTTCAATTATGGTAAATGTCCAAATTTGATACAAGGTATAATGCATGGAAAGATTAGAAAAAAAAGACCTTATAAATAAGGGTATGTAAATAATTAATATATAAAATGTAGTACAATCTATAACAATAAAGGGTTATAAATGAATTTTTATTCATGTGATAAAAAGGTTTATTTAAATTCCAACGATTCAAAATCTAGATCATTTCCGAAAATATTGGAATTAAAATCGAGATAAAATTTGTTTAGTCAGAAGGAGCTGTAAAGAGTATTCTATAGTATCAGTTACTTCGTTTTTTTTTTTTTTTTGTAACTCTTTTTTTTTCTCTTCTAAATGATATTTTGTCAATTCAAAGGGATATGTTCCTTTTATGACATAATTATGAAATAACATATCGTTATATTAAGGACAGTCGTTACAAAACACTCTATATTAAATATTAATATTGTTTAAAACGTAATCATTTTTATATAATTTATGTTACTAGGGTTATTACAGATAATGTGCTGATTCGAATGTAACTATTATCAAAAACTTTGTTTATAAGCTCGCAAAATCTTTTAACAATTACGATCTGCAAAATGCCTGGGAAATTCCATTGCGGTAGAGTTAATATGGCAGTGTTTGTAATATTTTGTTATTTATGCGTCTGTAAAAAAAACAAAAAACAAATATACCAATGAGAACTAAGTGCATAGTTTTTGTGGTGCACATAATTTTTTACATATTTTGGTACTGACTAATTCAACAGCTTTCTTCATTTATTTATTTGATTTTATAATTATTTTTAGGAAGACCATTTTGGCAGGGTTCATGTTTTAAGTGAAATTCTTGCCACACTCGCTGCACTATCTGAAATGTTACGCAATATCGACAAAAACCAGAAAAGGTATTTGCGGTTCAATTTTTGTTGTCCCGGGTTAGTATGTGAAGGTAAAATATTACATGTAATGAAAACTAATTAATGAACCAATCGACAGTTTGTCACAAATATACTGTAAATCGAGAATCATTTCATGTTAAACACTTTTATTTTAAAGATAAATTCCAAATAATATTATCAAATATGTATTAAACGCGTGTAAATTAATTTGCATTGTTGAATGGTTATTTTTCAAGACGGAGTAAATGAAGAGTACTTTTAATTAATATCTACAAAAAAATCAATCAGAAATGTTACGTCCTGAAAATGTATTTGTGGTTCAATTTTCGCTTGCCAGACTTAATATGTGAAGGCAAAATATATTTTCAAAAAAGAAAATTTTAAATCATCCAATCTTGCTGGCCAATGAACCTTTATAGCCCTGTGTCCACCTTTAATCTACACAATTTCAAAATCTATTGAAACTAAAATAAATATCTAAACTCCACCCGATATTATTTTCAAAACCAGAAATATTTCTACAATATAAGATATAAAATGTAATAGATAATATAAAACATTAAATATATATTTTTTCTATTTTACATGTTGCAAATCATCTACTTTTTTAATCATAAATTTAAATAGACACATACCAGAAAGTAAGCATACGGCAATACCAATCAGAAACTCTGTTTGGATTTTGATAGATGACATTCTCACAATGATGGATTTTGTTACAACCTATGATAAAATGCGATGCAATAAAAGAGTTACTTCTATATATATTGTTTTAAAGAACTTCCTTATTATCATGACTAGATATAACTCCTTTAAATATATCTACACGTAATTGTTATGTAAAAATGTAATGAAATGTAAATCCCATGACATGATCTCGCCTCATTAGAAAACCTTATCTTTTTAGACATTTTTCTTTCATCTTAATACTCATGTTGAATGTGAAAGATATTTAATCAGTGATACTTTAAGTCGACACCAAATAGGAGTTTACTCAGAAGTGTTTTTTATAACATAAATCCTCAAAAATATCTTTCTTTTAAAAATGAACTAGAAGTCTAGTTTCTGTCTCAAAACATAAAAAGTACGTATTTAAATGTTGTGAGATTTCAAAAAATGATTTCAGTTATTTTTATAATATAAATTATTTTTACTATTTTACGCTGAAATTGTATCATTTTCAAAGTAAAAATAATAAGATTTTCATCATCATCATCCTGATGAAATCACGATTTTTTTATGATATATGGGCGAATCTCAGGAATTATTAACTTATACTTCAAACTTTTCCTACAAACGTCAAACCGTAACCATCGAAATTTGGAAAAAAGCCATACAATCCAATTCTGCGAGTTTTATGTTAGTGATATTCCAAAAGCTTATTTAAAGTAGAACAAACTTTTATCAGCAGTTTAACTTGTAACTCGCTGAATTGGGTCTTATTTTTTTCAATTTTCGGTGGTTACGGTTTGACAATTATAAGAAAAGTTTAAAGACATGTAAGTTAATGAATCCTGAGATTCGCCTATATCAATCTGAGCAAATAGAGAAAAAAAATTTCTATTATGACTTCTTTTTCACACCCTGATTAAATATTGTTTTCTTTTCAGACTTCATTTTAATTCAATATATTACAGAGCATCACCATTTTTGTTTCAGATAAATTGCTTAATGGTATCAACTAAAAAAGATTTTAAAAGCTAATACTATGTTTAAACTCATATAACTGGGTAGTTACGTTTTATTAACATTTTAGTTTAGACATAAAATAGCTTAAAATTAATAAAAAATTTAATAATTTATCATTTTTATTAACATTTACCAGTTTTTTTGACCCTGTACTAGTTTCTTAAGAAGATATCATTTAAGAGACTTGGTGCAATTTTGAGGGTTAATTTTATGTTTGAATTCAATATAAAACTGTAATTTAAAACAATTTATATGATTGGATACACGATAATTAATATAAAAGAGAAAAATTTAAACGTGTTAGAAATTTTACGAATGAATCAGGTACTTGAAAAGACATTAGTCAATGAAGCTTATCTTTTAAAGAATTATTTTGTTTTATTTTGAAATAGTACACATAAAATAATGAGCGATTTGGTTGATGAGATATTTGCCAACTTTTAAGCTGGAAAATTATTTGCAAAGAATTGATAACGTATCATCGAAAACGTTATAAAAATTAAATTTTAAAAGAATCACATTTAATATGCCAAAATAAAATTAAGAAAATTTATCTGGTAGCGTTTTGACACAGATGGGATACTTTCATCCCCTTTTATATATTTTTTTCTGAAACTCTAATTACAAGCAAAAATATATATGTTATTTTTTTAATCATAAAAAACAGTTTAATATTTACTAAAACAGTTGCAAACTTTTGGGTTGCAAAATTAATTGGAACGAACCGAGAATATTTCTTCGAACACGTTATATTACTTAAATTTTAAAAGAATCACATTGAAGATGCTAAAAGGAAATTTTTAAAAAATCTCCAACAACGCTTCGATGCAAATGGGACAACCTAGTCCCTTTAATATATTTTTCCTGATGCTGTATTTACAAGCAAAAATATATTTTGATATTTTTTATTTATAAAAATGGTTTCATAAATAGTAAAAAAATATCTTTGATTATTAGAATTTTTTTTGCGCTAAAATATTAAATGCACAAACACGTAGTTTGCGATATTCAAAAATCAATTAATAATTGATTTCGTAAATTAAAGAAATTTCATTAATGAATAATTGTTTTTCTTAGACCTAAATAAAAACATAATTCGTAATAAAAATAAAATTATTATTCGGAAGTGAGCTGTGTTTAGAATATTTTACATTTAACGCTGTGAAGTATAACAGTGTTTCATGCAATATTTTATAACCTTAAATTAATAAAATGCTAAATATAATACTTTTTACTAATTTTTGACCTAATTGATGAAAAAAATTGAAAAATATCTTTATATATGTAAGAATAATATTGTAAATATAATATTATAAATATAATATTATAAATATAATATTATAAATATAAGAAATTTGCATCAAAGAATTAAATTATTCTGCAAACAAATTGTTACTTCAAAAAACACTCGTGAAATTCTGAAACTTGTAACCTAAAGCGATGGGATTGTTTCGTGCTTCCGATAAATCTACCCGATCTACCCAGCGATGAAATAACTTAAATTTACAGGAAATACCTGCGTACACATCTTTACAAAAGCAACCATTTTATTTTCTTAGAACACATTCTTTTTGTTGCCACTCATACTTTTTCACATATACACAGATTAATATCACGTTATTAATATTTACACTTTAAATGAATGACGTCATCATGTGAGAGTGGCGTAACACTCCTACCTTTTGATTATGCGTATTCCAATAATCAAAATAACAAAATATCTACTATAAATTTAAAATTATGTGAATATGTGATGTAAATATCTTGATGGCATCTTAACAGTTCGGCCACTTCTTGTGGTAACGATGTTTCGTAAGGTACTTGGGAAATTATTATGCTTGTCACCTTCATTTGAAGTTGCGCTTTCGTTTGGAGTTGAACCTTCATTTGGTGTTGAACGTATTTCAAGCGGATAAATCCGCTGCACTGGCCTCAAAAACTCGGTATGTGCTGTTTTAAGTCGAGCCACGCGTATCCTTTTATCTTTACCAGGATAGACGGCAATAACTTTAGCCATCGGCCAGTGTAATCTTTTCTTCAAGTCATATTCGATTAACACAATCTCGCCAACCTTTAAATCATAATAGTTATTCTTCTTGCACGGTTGAAGGAGTGTCGCTAGGTATTCGCGGCGAAATCTTTTTCTCAACTGTTCTCTTAACGTCTGTTGATACCTATAGCGTTTTTAAGATCTATTGCATCCAGCTGATCTAAATCAGGTACTCCCACCGTCGAGATCTCTTGTAAAAACATGGACGGAGAAAGAGGCATTAAGTCATCCCGATCTTCTGAGAGGTATGTAAGAGGTCTTGAATTGATAACTGACTCGCAGTCACATAAAACACTAATCATTTTTTCGTATGAAAGGCATGCTTTCACCAAAATTTTTCGAAGAATATTTTTCACCAATTTCACCATAATCTCCCAAAAGCCTCCCCACCAGGGAGCAGATGGCGGATTAAATTTCCATTCAATTTTGTATACTGATGTTTCAGCTTCAATTGACTTCCAATCTAAGGACTGAAGTAGATTCTGAGCTCCTGTAAAATTACTCCCGTTGTCACAATAGATGATGTGAGATCTTCCTCGGCGAGCAATGAATCTTCGTAAACTCAAAAGGAACGCTTTAGTTGAAAGTGACAGCACAAGTTCGAGATGTATTGATCGATAAACGGTGTAGATGACAATCCAACTTTTCACACCTTCCTTTAAATGAAGAGGTCCGGCAAGATCTATCCCGACCACTTCAAAAACAGAAGCTTCTTTAACTCTGTCTTCAGGTAAACCTACGGGAATAGTTTTTATACTTCGTGCATTATATCGTTTGCATCTAACACAGGTTTTGACTATGCGACGAACTGCTCGACGTCCATTAATAATCCAATAATTTTCTCTTAAATTGGACAGTAAAATTTGCAGTCCAGCATGTAAACTTTTCAAATGCTCCTCTTTGATTAGCATATCAACCAACCTAATTTTTTCTGGAAGCAAAATAAGCCATCTAAAATTCTCGGTATCATTTCTCTCTGTCAATTTTGTTTTAATTCTATATATTCCTTTTTTCATCTTTGAAGACATTCAATGATTTTAAGTTTTTTTTATATAATCTGCAGTAAATGCTTCATGTTGAATAACTTTTATAAGTTTGATTTCTGCATTCTCTACTTCAGCCAGAGTTAGTCCACCTTTTTTCCTATCCTTTTCAGACAGTTCGCAATTTTCAAGGAATCTCAGAATCCATCCAACCATTCTGACATTTTTTGTGTAGCTTGAAAAATAAGAAAAAAACTGGTTTGTTCCAAGCACATTTTTACTTATGAGTATGGTTGTTCTTTTTTCTTTTTCCTTGTTGATAACTTCTTCATCAATTTTATATTCCGATAGAGGCCATGTGTTTTCAGCAAATTTCAACCAGAAAGGACCTTCCCACCACCTTGAAGTCAATAATTTTGTTACCGAGCAGCCGCGTGATGGTAGATTGGCTGGATTAGAGTGAACGGGAACATGTCGCCAATTTCCTGATGAAAGAGCACGGATTTCTCTTACTCGATTTCTGACAAACACACTCCATGGCTCATCTTTCTGGATCCATTGTAAAGCAGTTGTAGAATCGGACCAATAATGAATCTTGACATTTTCTATTTCAAAGCTTTTCTTAACGAAATCTGCTAGTCGAGTACCAATGCAACAGCTTAGAAGTTCAAGTCTAGGAATAGATATTCTTTTTAAAGGTGCTATTCTTGATTTAGCAAGTAACAATTGTACGGTTGTTTGATATTCTGTCTCACATCTAATGAAAACAACAACTGCATATGACAGACCACTAGCGTCGCAAAATACACGAGGACTTGAGCTACTATTTCTCAAAATAGCGTGACGGGGAATTTTCACTGTATGCAGTATATTCAGATCTTCCAACCATTTGAGAAATTTCTTTTTATATCCTCAGAAACCTTGGAATCTCAACCTAATTTTGATTGCCAACTTGTTTGCAATAAAATCTTCGGATATAACATAACTGGACAAGTAAATCCGATTGGATCAAACCCTCGATTAGCAAAAGATAATATTACTCTTCTGGTGATAATTTCTGGAGGATCAATAATTGTTCGAGTGTCACAAAACAATACGTCCTCTGATCTGTCCCACAGAAGACCCAACACAGGTGACTGTCCAAATTTTTCAGTTATTATTTCTTTCTCTGTAAACTCCTAACCTCGCAGTTCGAATTTCACTGCAACCATTAAGTCTGTCGAACATTGGATGAACTCTTTTAACTCTTGTTCAGAATCCACAGAAGTGACACAATTGTCTACGTAGAAGGATTTTTTCAACTTCATAGCCACATCTTGGACCTTGGAGGATTCATACTTGTTCAAATGATGTTGAATAACAGCTCCCAGCAAAAAGGGACTGCAATTTAGACCAAAGACAATTTTGGCGTGTTGAAAAACTTTAACTGTTTTCGCTTCCTTATCCTCCCACCACAGAAATTTTAAATATTTTTTATAGTCTGCATTTACGGATATCTGGAGAAAAGCATTCTTTACATCTGATATAACTCCAATTTTCTTTTCTCGAAATTTTATTAGTAAGGTAGGGATCATTTTTAACAAATTTGGTCCTTTCATCAGGTAGTCATTTAACGATAAGTTATCTTTTGTTTTACAAGAAGCGTCAAAAACTGGTCTGACATTCGTGGAGGAATTGGACTTGAAAACTCCTCTATGAGGAAGATAATGGCCGGTACCTTCGTTTGATTCTTCGATGAAACCTTCTTTTATCCATTCTCCAAAAGCTGCATTATAACTATCCAAACGGTTATCTTTGATAAGTTTATTTGTCATCATTTTCAATCTTCTGCCCGCAATATCTCTGTTACTGAGCATATCGTTTACATCTCTCACCCATGGAAGACTGATTTCATATCTACCATCTGGGTTTATGTTGACAGGTCTAGAAAAGTGTTCCGTTGCTATAGAGCATCGTATTCTTCTGAAGTAATTGTCTCGCAAGGATCAGATATACCAATTGTTTCCAATTCCCATAAGTCAGTAGCCAAGTATTTTGAATGAAAAGTGATGTTGAGATGAGCCCAGTGGAACTATAAGTATGGTTTAGTTTTCCCATTACAGTCCAACCAAGGTACGTTTCCATTGCTACCAGTCCGCACTTTAATTGCATGGTTTGACCAGTGTATAGTTTTCCAATATAATCCGCTCCTATCAAAAGTTCGATTTGTTGAGAATCTTTACCTACGTCAGAGATATGGATTACTTTACTTCGTAATTCAGCTAACCAAGGACCATTTTTCAAACTTGGAATATATCCACACATTACCTGTTGGTCTAAAACTTGAATTTCGAACTTGTTATTTTTCTTCATACTTCTTATCCACAATGTGTATTTTTTATGTTCTTTTCTGGAACTAGCTCCACCAAAGACTACGTGTGTTAAAGTTTCATATTTATTGGTCTTCCATCCCATTTCATTTATTGTTGATTTCAGGAAGTACGACCGTTGAGATCCTGTATCACATAGTGCTCGAACAGTTTTCCGTTGTCCATTGGCTTCAATAACTACCATAAAGGGTTTGCAATAAGACTTCAGGCTGGCTTTGATTCGACAAAGTAGTATTTTCGTCAGCTGATGTGTCCACAGCCGATGTCTGATTTATTTGGCTCAAGTCTGGGCACATTAACGGCCAATGTCTTTTGTTACAAACAATACATCGAATATTAGCCCTACAGTGTTTCGAGCGATGCCCCACCTTCAGACATAAAAAACAGGCCTTCTGTTTCTTTATTATTTCCTGTTTCTCATCTAATGATAAATTCTTTCCTTTAAAACAATTTTCTGAATTATGTTGTTTCCCGCAAAAAATGCAGTTTCGTTTAAAATGTGGTGCTATTGGCTTAATCTCAGAGAGAAAATCATTTGCAGTAAAAACAGGAGTTGATATTTCGAAATCTTTGTCTCTTTTACGATGCGAAGAGTCATTATTTTTAAAACCAGTTTTTGCCATAGAAATACGTTCTTCGACTTTGGCTCTCAAAAATGTTAATAACTGCGATAATTTATTGCCATAGGAATCACTTGAATCATTTTCCTTAGTAATTACAGGATTTCTCAGCCAAACTCTCGATAAATCCCCTGGAATACATGATTCCACAAGCGAAAATAACATTGCTGCGTATTTCTCTTTTGGTACGCCAATAGACTCCAGTGAGCGCAGATATGACTCCAATTTATCGTAAAGTTGCATTATGTTCATCTTTGCTTTTGTGTTCATTACATTTTTCACCACTAAATTTAATAATTCTCTTACGTAATATTCGACGAGGAGTTCTTTCCGCCCAAATCTCGTTTTTAAACTTTCTACCACTTTGGCATAATTATCAGCAGACGGTGGATAACTGTCCACAATTTCCCTTGCTCTACTTCCGACAACCATGCATTGAATGAGATATTGGAATTTGTCCTCATCACTCATACCTTCATCATCATGGATTCGACTAAATTGGCTGCAAAAACTTAACCAATCCTTTACTTCCCCACTAAATTTAACTAATTCTATTTTGGGAAGCTTTAATTTTGTCTTTTCAGCCGCCACAGACAAAGCGGTTTCGGGAAATGTGAGAAATTTTTCCAAATATATTTAAACTTTAATACGAATTGCATCAGTTTTTTCCTTGTACTCTTCAATTTTATCGTATTCTTCAGATAAGTTTTCTGATTTGGCGTCAACTAATAATTTATATATTTCTTCATCTAATAATTCCAAATCGTTTGCACTACGTTCAAAAGATGAAAATTTAATTTCAATATCTTCACGAGTACTTTTATTTTCCTTACACATCGCCAATAACTGATTATAACGTTTTGTAAATGTTCCCCGAACAGGAATTCGTTTGGCGATAAGAGAATACATAATTGCAGTCGCGAATTGATATTGCAAATGAAACTAACCTTTAAAATCCGGATCACCACAATGTTGCGCGCTTCTGATAAATCTACCCGATCTTCCCAGCTATGAAATAACTTAAATTTACAAGAAATACCTGCGTACACATCTTTACAAAAGCAACCATTTTATTTTTTTAGAACACATTCTTTTTGTTGCCACTCATACTTTTTCACATATACACAGATTAATATCACGTTATTAATATTTACACTTTAAATGACTGACGTCATCATATGAGAGTGGGGGATATCAGGGATTTTAAAAAAGCAAATCTTTTATTTTTAGACTTTTAAAATACAAATATTGAAGTTTCATAATTGGTCTTGTTGCAAAACCTCATCGTCTGAGGGATGCATATCTTGGCACAAACAAAACGTATGAAAAAACGTATGTAGTTTTTTTGGTATTTTTAACGTAATAACGCCAAAGTCAAAATTAATTTTATACGTGATTTATGAATCTAAAAAAGTGTATGTTGATTTATTGATTAATTTGATGAACTAAACAGATGGGATACTGGCGTCCCTTTTATATATTTTTTTCTGAATCTCTAATTAAGAGCAAAAATAATATTTTATCATTTTTAATGATTAAAAACGTTTTAATATTTACTAAAATAGTTGCAAACATTTAGGTTGCAAAAGTAATCGGAACGAGTCGAAAATATTTCACCAAAAACGTTATATTAATTAAATTTTAAAAGAATAACATGAATATGCTAATAAACTTTAAAAAAAAAATTCCTATAACCCTTCGATGCAAATGGGACACCGTTGTCCCATTGCATCGAAGGGTTATAGGAATTTTTAATATGTAATATGTTATATGTTTATGTTTTATGAATATTTTTGCCTGTAATATGTTTTCCCTGGTGCTCTATCTACAAGTAAAAACATATTTTGATCGTTTTTAAATATAAAAACGGTCTAATAAATAGCAAAAAAATATGTTAGATTATCAGAATTTTATTTCCACTAAAATATAAAATCCACAAAATCGTAGTTTGTGATATTGCAAAAACAATTAATAATTGATTTTCTAAATTAAAGAAATTTCAATAATAAAATAAATGTTTTTCCCAGATCTAAATAAACACCAATTTGAAAATTATTGTTCGGAAGTGAGCCGTGTTTTGAATATTTTAGATTAAACGCAGAGATATACATCAGTATTTCATGCTATATTATATAATCATAAATTATTAAGATGCTAACTATAATATTTTTTACTCATTTTTGACCTAATTAATAAAAAAAATGAAAAATATGTTTATTAAAAATTCTGCGTCTAAGAATTAAATTCATATTCTACAAACCCTTAGGAAAATTTGCCATAGGTTGCCATAAAAAAAATGCCATAGGATATTCCTATGGGGTTTTGCCAATGGCAAAATTTCGCCATACACTTTTACCATACATGTATGGCAAATATTTGCCATACGTGTATGGCAAAAGTGTATGGTAAAATTTTACCATAGGCGAAACCCCATAGGAATATCCTATGGCATGTGTTTATCTCCAATGGCATTTTTTTATATTAAATTTTGCCATACATGTATGGAAAAAATTTGCCATACGTATGTGGCAAAAGTGTATGGCGAAATTTTACCATAGGCAAAACCCCATAGGAATATCCTATGGCATTTTTTTATATTAAATTTTGCCATACATGTATGGCAAAAATTTGCCATACGTATAAGGCAAAATTTTACCATAGGCAAAACACCATAGGAATATCCTATGGCATTTTTTTATATTAAATTTTGCCATACATGTATGGCAAAAGTTTACCATACGTATATGTCAAAATTTTATCATAAGCAAAACCCCATAGGAATATCCAATGGCATTTTTATGGCATATTTTTGCCAGAAAACTAAGGTATGCTATAACGTATGAAGAAATTTTTCTATAAGCTATGGTACACCTTTGCTATACAGCTATGACAACATTTCTCCATTGGTATTTTACCATAGAGTTATGCATCAAAAATAATCTAATTTAATCTAATAATAATCTAAATCTAATTTTTTAATATTAAAAAAAATTGCACCAACACTGCATTATATGGTCTCCTAAAAATATGAAAAACAAATTGAAATTACTCATTGGCGATTCTTAATATAAAATTTTTTTTCTGTTTTTGTTAACGTCATTAGAGTAAATATTTGGCGATTTTTAAAAAAAATTAATAACAAGTAATTTCAGTTATTTGTCCACTTTGAAGTCAAAATATTTCTTATATATATTTTCCATGACAAGATGGTATGATACAGTGTTTAAAATTACATAGTTTCCCTCAAGTCACTTTAATTGGTTCTTTTTTATTTTCCTTGGCGAAAAAGCTTACTCCTAACAAAACTCTATCCGATGGCTCGGATAGAGTTTTCGCTTTAAAATGAGGTGAACCGGGTTTGAATCCCACGACGGCTGACATGAAATATCCTCAGTGGAATACGGATCATTGGGTTAGAGTCCTCTTGCCGTAAAGCTAAATATGGAAGGTTCTCGTGGTTTTCCTCTCCATGTAACACAAATGCGGGTAAGTTCTATCAAAAAGTCCTCCACGAAGGCAAATTTCTCCCAATACCTGAACCCGGAGCACCCTTGTCTTCTGGATTGAGTTCAAAATTACAAGGCTATGGAGTTGAACATTGGTAGTCCTAAACCCTTAAAATTGGGTCGGCTGTTCAACGACGGTCATAAAGTAAAATAAAATATGCATGTGAAAGAGCCGTGGTGGCTCAAGGGATAGAGCGTTCGCCTTCTAATGAGGTGAAGCGGCTTCGAATCCCACCGATGGCAGGTCGATTCGAATTCCTAACCCGGCTCGCACCAACCACAGTGCTGACTAAATATATCCTCAGTGTATCATGGGTTAGAGTCTCCTTGTCGTCAGGCCAACCGTGATAGGTTCTCGTGGTTTTCTTCTCCGTGTAACGCAGATGCGTGTTAGTTCCATGAAAAAGTCCGAAACGAAGGCAAATTTCCACCACTACTTGATCCAGGAGTTCCCTTTTCTTCTGGATTGGGTTCAAAATTACCAGGATCCGGAGTTGAACGTTAATAGTCGTAAATGCAAAATAATCGACTGCTCAGAGACGGCTATAAAGTAATATACGCATGCGATATGTTAATTGTCCCTCGCAAACAACTTGACATTGCCAGGTGCTCCTATACATTGGATGCAGATGCCCGCATTTTTTTTTCGTTATTCATTTCTTAAGTAGATAATTTCTGTTAGACTACTTTGATTCTTTTTTATTATTTTATATCTTTTTTGCTTCCTAAGGCCTCAAACTTTAAAAAAAAAGATCTGTGTAGGGTATACCAGGCTTATGTATACCGATCAGTGGCCTTTGGTATTAAAAAAATATCAGTGCAGGTTATACCGGGCAAATGTTTGTCTACGGGATTAGACTGTGAGTGATGAAAATAACGATGTTGAACCTTTCTAGATCACACTGGACTTCTCTTGGAAACTAGTTTTACAAAAAATATTAAGTAGTGTATCAGTCACCGACGCAGATCTTATATTATTTTCCTGGATAGCCTTTAAGTATTTTGACGACATATAAGGACAGTGATTAAGTATTTCTTTCCCCTTGAAGTGGTGGGCAGAGGGGCAATTGCATCAGCGTTTAGTTTTGAAAATATTTCCTGTATCACCTGTACAATGTTTAAAAGAGCCTTTTTTTATCATTTTATCTTTACCTATTTTAGTATCTACAAATTTTGGTACTTTATTAAAGTCGCACTAGAGTTGCACAATGGACTACTGGCGAAAGTCTGGAAGCATCCTTGAATATATTCCGAAGACATCACATTCTATTGTGAATAAAAACTAGTCATTTGCACTATTCCTATTGGATGATACCTATTTCCATCCTCATGGAAATGCATTCCTATTGGTTGCTATCTAGCGAATTGATCATTGATGGATTGTGAGTGAACAAATAAGTGAAGGGGAAATCAGCTTAGATATCTTTTTAAAAATGAACAATTTAAAATTTGTGGTAATTGAAATGAAAAAAAATGTGTTAGTATCAAATGGTAATATTAACGGAGAGGTGGCATTGAAGAAACAAAAAAAAAAAAAACTTTTAACTATTATTCACTCTAAAAGGGCTCATTAAATTACGGTAATAGTTACATATTTAAATAAAATTGTAAGCTATGTACAAACGCAAAATTAATGGAATAAAGTTACTTATTCAGCTAGAGGAACTGTAAAAAATCACCATTCCAATATACTAATATAGAATAGTTATATTGGTATCAATATTAGAATGGTAGCAAGTAAAAGTACTTCTCTATTGTTTCTTATTTTTGTGTCTTGCATTTTGTTTGCTTTAGTTCATTTATTTCCTTGTGCAAGAACGGTTGATTATTTTTTCAAATACTGGTAATCACTTATTTTGTTACAATTAACATATTAACAAAATGTACTTACATGAGATTATAATAATTGGAATAAGTTCTAGAAATAACTGAATGAATTGTAAAAAGATTAAAATTAATTTATAATAGTCATATAATCTATTAACAAAATGATTTTTGTGTTTTTTCTTTCTCTTTTTTGGCGAAAATATTATTTTACATCAAAAAATACAATAATTAAAGAGATTTTATCCCGAGGGTAAATAATAGCATATTTTTATATAGTTATAGGATTCCTCTAGGTGGACACATCCTTCCCTACATATTTCAAATTCCTTAACATAACTGACACTGATCAATGTACATGCGGCCAACTGGGTACTCCAGAGCATTATCTTACTGAATGTATTTACACTGCCTCTTAGCATACCCGTCCGCCGAATCAATATAACCTATACAAATGGCAGAAAAACTTCCTAACTAACAAGACATTAAATACTAAACTTAAAAATACAATGCATTTTTTATCCATTAAGGATAAATTAATAAAATTTGCATGTTAAACTCATTAAGATTATGGACTATCTACTAAAAAAAAATTTGTCTTACGTAAAAAAAAATATATATATATATATTCATATATATATATATATTCATATATAAATATATATATTCATAATATTTATATTGTCTTACATAATACATTTCATTTATGTACACTTTCTTTATTCTTTTTAGTTCTCTTTTTCAATTTTTATGTATATAACAAAATTCGTTTCTATTATTGTTCTTGTTCTTTTTACATCATTTATTGTTTCATTCATTGTTTTTTCTTTTAAACAAATGTGATGCACTTCATTGTCTTCTGCAAGACTTTCAATGCTGTTTACTAAATTTTATTGTAAAGATTTTTATATTCATTATGTAATATGCAATTTTTTTATAATAAATTCCCACTGATCAGGCTAGCTCACCTGGTTGTGGCGAGCTGGACTGGTAGCCAGACGTGGACTATACGGGTAAGGGTTTTGTAAACCTAGGTACGTGTCCACGTCTGGAGGAAAAGAAAAGAAAGGAAAAGATTCCTCCTGATATATATATATATATATATATATATATATATATATATATATATATATATATATATATATATATATATATATATATATATATATATATATATATATATATATATATATATATATATATATATATATAAGTGCATGAGTGTTATCTAAACTGATTAATTTACCAAGTAAATTACTGTGATCATGTGAAGTATTCACAAAAGTTTGATTCTGTTTTTAAAGTTAGTTTGTAAATTCATGAACACCATATGCTTCTAAAAAAAATTTATTGATCATATATAAATTTCTGATAATATACAAATACAAGCTCTTCTGACAATATATATACATGATACTTCATCAAGCATTAAAACAGCTTAACCTGAAAAATATTTTAAGTTATTATAATTTTAAAAGTTATAAAAAAAACAACGTTGCGATAAAACAAGAGTTTATATATTAAATGCATTATTAAGCAACATAACAGCAGTTTTTTGACGTAAAAAGAAGTGAAGTTCGTATGAAATGAATCAAATTACAATAAATATTACTGTTTTTGCAAATAAAGTAAAATAGTAAATTTCTTTTTATTATAGAAACCATATAAACTATTATAACAAAAAAATAGTCTTTGTTTAAAATAATTGTCGAAATAATAACAATCGATAATCGCCATTTTCCATAAAAATTGTTATAAAAACCAACGTTAATTTCAAATAAATGTTTGTTTGCATTAATTTTATACTAATGTTACTTTTTTATTACATTTACGGCATGCTATTTTTGTTTTATTTTTTCTTGTACACTATTATTTCCTTTTTTATCCGAAAGAAAACTTTTAATTATATTATATTCAGTATTCAAAGAAAATGATATAAACAGACATTTTCTATGTAACTGATTATTATGCTTAAATTGCATAGCACATTTTATTACTTTCAATAATTAAATTTCTGTTAAATTTTCTAATCCTTTTCTTAGAAAACATTTGTAGTAGAAATATTATATTATTTATATTATATTATTTATATTATATTATTTATACTATATTATTTATATTATATTATATTATATTACAAAATTACATATGTATTCAAAAATAAAGATTTCATACAATGCTCTTATTTTTTTAAATAGTTGTTATAATTTTTCTAACGACAACTTATGTGTCGTATGTGTATTAAAGTAGAATTATTACCTTCGTAATAAATTAATACAGCGTTTCTCAACCTTTCAGTATTCACGGCCCAGTTTTCAATCAAAATTTTCATCGCCCCCCCCTTCTTACAATAAAATGTATACAACAATAATGTATATTGAGTATTTTGGATTCTGTCTTAAAATTATTTTTAACTAACTGCCCAAACAAGAGTAAAGTAAAAGCCAGCAGCAATTGAGATTGTAGAAAATATGTTTGGAGATAACTTTTCAAAACAATTGCAGTCCATACCTCTTTCAAATGATACTGTTGCTCGTCGAATTGGTGATATAGCTGAATATGTACAGTGTCAGGTTTTCTCGAAATTCCGTGACAAATTGCTTTCAATACAGCTTGAGGAAGCAACAGATAGTAATAAAGATGCTCATTTAATTGCTTATGTTCGATTGTAATATGTCAGTAGTAGAGGAACTATTTTTCTGAAAACCAATAGAACTCAAAACAACAGCGCTCGCATTATTTGCTATTTTAAATGATTTTATGAACGAGGCAAACATAGAATGGAAAAATTGCGTCGGAATATACATTGATGGTGCTCGGATTAGAAAGTATACAAGCACTTGTAAAACAAAAATCTCTTCAATGGGTCTGGACACATTGCATGATCCACAGAGAAGTTTTGGCTTCGAAAAAAATGAGTCCTGGTTTTAATATTGCGTTAACTACGGTTGTAGGCGTAATAAATTATATTAAAATGAGATCCCTGAAATCGAGAATCTTTTCCGCACTTTGTAAAGACATGGGTTCAGTACATTCAGTGTTACTATTTAATTGCGAGGCAAGATATTTATCACGTGAGAAATTTTTTTAACGTGTTTCTGAATTAAGAAAAGAAATTGCGATTTATTTAAGAAAAGAAATTGCGAGAAGAAGAAAACAGATCGGAAGCCGAGAATTTTCGTGATGGTTTATTTGTGATGAAATCGAGATACTTGGTCGCCATATTCCAGAAATTAAATAACTTGAATCTTCAAGAAGTAAATTCGCATATGTTGGATACTTTGGATTGGAATTGTGGGGCAGAAATTTAAAGCAAAAAAAACCTAACAATGTTTGCAAATGTAGATGATCGTATTAAAACTTATAAGGCTGAAAAAGAACATGTAAAAGTTGTTTTTGTAACCATTGAAAATAATTTAGCCATACTGGCAAAGAATATTAAAAAGTATTTTCTTGCTGATGACAAGCTGATAGCAAGTTACGCGTGGATTAGGGATTCATTTCATAAGACTCCCGAAAGGCTCTCAATTGATGAGAAAGAAAACTTTATAGACTTCACGGCAAGTGGCGAAACCAAAAGACAATTTAGTAATAAATCACTATTTGAATCTTGGGCAGAAGTAGAGGATGATTTTTCTGCACTAAAAATAAGGGCATTTCGCATTCTATTACCATTTTCAACATCATACCTTTGTGAAACTGGATTTTCTGTTGTGGCTTCTTTTAAGACAAAATATAGATCACGGCTAAATATAGAAACAGAACTGAGAGAGGCTATTTCTAATATTAAGCCTTCCTTTGAAAACTTTGCTCTGAAAGATAGGCCAAGGAAATCACTAATAATTATTAAATTTGTCTTTAATTTAATATGTTTTGATTAAGTAAGATGAGTGAGCCAAAGGTGGCCAGTGCTCCTAAGGTACCCCACCGGGCAAAAGTAGAATTAATTTAATTTTGAATCACAAGATAGCCCTGCTACATTGTAAATCTTGTATCTGAGGTGCACGTGGCTAAATTAGAATAATATTTTGACGTTCTTTGCATTTCAGTAGATTTTGCGATATTTTATTGTTTCCAGTTTTTTGTTTTGTTTGCATTTTAAAGTATTGTTTCGGGTATTTCTTGGTATTTTTGTGGTAGTTATGGGTGTTTTTGTGGTAGATTCTGGTATTTTCTTGTAAATTTGAGTATTTTCATATTAGTTGTGGGTAAGGTTGGTTAACTTTTGTATGGTTAGTTAACTCTTACTAACTAGTTATGGTTAGTTAACCCTTTTTAAAGAATTAACTCATTAATTCTTGATTAATTCTTTATTCTAATGGTTTTTCTTGATTTCTTCAAAAGAATCGCTAGTGACGTCACACATGTACTATCAATGTAAATGATATATAAAAAAATTATACCCTCTAAAAACAAAAATCTTTTTTGAAGTCGGGAAACTTGTCCCTACCAGCAAGACACTTAAAGTGCCTTTTTAAAAGACGTTTGCCAGTCCGAGTGCTTTTTCTAAAGATAATTTGAGTAAGTGAAAAAGTGATTTCAATATATTGCCCACCTTTGGAACCTGTGAGAAACCGCAGAAGTGGCGAAGAAAGCACAGAAGCGTAGAAGGAAATTAGGCACAGGCGGTACAATTTTGAAATTGTACTATAAAATAAAGGAAATTTTATTTTACAACTAAAAGTATATATGATATGTATTAGAGATAGGTGTAAGATGTTACAAAAAAATTTCAGCTACTCAGACTTAACCAAAAAATTTGGAAAAATCCTCACAGCAAAGCTACCTTTCGCTCCCCACCTAAGTTTTGATTTAATAAGTTGTTGTTTTTTTACTTTAAAATAAGTTATTATATATGTCAAAATTTATTTTGTTTTCTATGTGTTTTCTATGTTCTGTTTCCTTTCAGTCAGTAAATCAATTTTTTCAAGTTATATTTTCTCTTGGATATTCTCGCGCCACCCCACTAGTGTGCTCGCGACCCCCTAGGGGGGCGCGCCCCACAGGTTGAGATTCGCTGAATTAATAACTGTTTTTACAAATACATGGATTCCAAACTAATACTTTTTGAAGTGTTTGACTTTTTATTAACTCTACTCGTGTTAATAATGAAATAAAAATAACTGAACTATAAATGAACTACGAATTAAAAATACATTTACCTAGCTAAAGAGTTTAATGTGCCTGAATTCTTCTTTACCACCGACGACCTCCTTCGTTTGCAAATCCTGAATCTCCTCCCGCAGAAGCCCCGGAAAATCCATGTTGGAATTCGGCTCCATTTCCACCTCTCAATCCTCCATATTTTACATATCTTCTGTCATTATATCTTGGTTCTCCATTTCCGGCAGCATTTGCAGTTCCTCTGTTTCCGCTACCTCCTCCAAAATATTGGTTTGGATATTCTCCTCTGCCACTGCTACCTCCAGTAACATATTGGTTTCGATATCCTTGGTCGCCTCCTGCTCCCCCATTTCCTACCTGAGCATGATCATATATTCTGTAATACTTCCCTGCTCCTCCGTTTCCGGCATAAGCATTTGCACGTCCTCCGTCTCCGCTACTTCCTCTATAATATTGGTTTCGAACTGTTCTTCCACCTCCTCCCCCGGAATATCCTTTTTGAATTGCACCTCTATCTCCTGCTGCTACTCCATCATTCCCATCTCCTCCACCACCTCCTCTATAATTTTTTTCCTCTTCTCCATTTCCTTCTATTGCTCCTCCATCTTCTACTCCTGCTCCTCCATCTTTTCCTCCTGCTCCTCCATCTTTCTCTCCTGCTCCTCCATCTTTCCCTCCTGCTCCTAAATCTTTCCCTCCTGCTCCTCCATCTTTCCCTCCTGCTCCTAAATCTTTCCCTTCTACTCTTCCATCTTTCCCTTCTGCTCCTCCGTCTTTCCCTCCTGCTCCTTCATCTTTCCCTCCTGCTCCTCCATCTTTCCCTCCTGCTCCTCCTCCTAACGAACCTAAACTTCCATATTTTCCTGCCATTCCTTTAACTGAAATAAAACGCAAATACAGGTTAACTTAGTGCAACAAAATAAAAGTAGGTTACGCACATCCTAAAGATTAAAAGTTACATATTGATCCATAGTCAAAAAAGTCTTCCTTCGTCGTTGTGGGCTCATACCTCTTATACGGTGAATGATCACTCGCATTTCACTGACACTTTTATCTATCTAAATGATTTTAAATACACTCTAGTTTTAATTTTTTCTAATAATAGTTGAAACAACTTTCTCAGAAATCGTTATTTTTGAAATGTCGATCAACTTGCAGAGATATTCTTGCGTCTATACGAATGCAACTTTTAAAGTTTAATTGAGAATATAAATTTAAGATAATTTAATTTTTCTTTTCATTTAGATAAATGAAGGAACTGCTTCAAATACGCAATATGTCATTAAGAATAATGCCAGCTCCAGCAAATAAAGGTTCAGAAACAAAATAAACGTGAAATATTCATAATGTCCATTTATTAAATGAAAGGTAATGGAAAATGCTGCATGTATGACCATTCATAAAAATTACTATTTTTGGACCATTGATCAATTTTAAAAATTATCTCCTTTACAAAAAGTTAATATTAGATGGTTGGCACGATGGGTAATAGACAGCACCTTTATTAAATCTGAACTGTTTATCTTCTCAACCAAAACTCATTACTGTATGAGTCTTATTTTCTTCTCTTAATGCATAAAACTCCAGTTTGCAAATAGAATGTATACACACATACAGTGGGCAATAAAATAGATAGAATATTATGAATAACTTTTGATGTAATGTTCAGTTCTTCACATTATTTTACTCGATCTTGTTGTGACGAAAGGATAAATTCCATTTTGCTGATTAATTAGAACTTACGATAGTTTAAGTAACGAAATCGGTCACAAAAACTTACTTTCTCAGAAAATTTATACCTTTTTTTCGACGGATACGGATTTCTCAATCCCAAGATATAGGGGTTAGTCGCAAAATTCGGAAATATTGTTGCATTAGTTTGACACAGAAAAATTTTGTAAAAGTTGGAACCTTCTATGTTAGTTTTGAAAAAGCTGTTTGCTTTGAAAATATCGTATACTTAAAACTTGATATCGCAAGAACTATCTCACCAATTTATTTCAAATTTCGTATTTTGCCGTGGAGATTTACATTCTTTAAAATGATGTAAAAATTTGTATACCTTCAAATTGCAAATGTTTCGCAACAACTGTTAAATGGAACAATAAAATATAATGATTATAATAAATATTTACTAAAAGTAATTTTTTTCATTTAATTATTTTTAGATGTGGTAATTTTAGAATTGTATGCAAAGATATTTAATTTTGCTTAAATTAAGCAAAAGCCAAAATTAATATAAAGGAGAACAAACTTTGGACTTCTGACAAAACTATTGGGACAATATTTCCCAGATTGCGGCGTTTTAAGAGGGTCAGAAATCCGAATGCGTCGTAAAAAAGGTGTGTTAATTCAGAAAAAGTACTCTTTTTACAATAAATTTTTATTGTTTTAAGTATCGCCTGCAGAAGTTAATTTTGAGTATATTTAACATATTTGAGTCCCTTCCCATGAACCATTAAGATTGAGTCTTAGTGAAGGTCCAATCTTTTTAGCAGTTATTTATTAAAGGGGAATTAATATATTTTTTTTTTTTGCACACTCGCGCTGTTAGTTAAAAAGTATTTCATAGATCCATCTAATAAAAAAAATTATACTTGAATCTATCAATTAATTAGAACTTTTTAAACCGCAGAAATAATTTCTTTTAAAATCTTTAGATAAAAAGGTTTTTTTTTTTGGATATTGATCTTATATTACGAAATATGGTATTGTCTCAAATTGGTATGGTCTCAATTATTTCTCTGTGGTATTGTCAGAGTCATGGTTATGGTTTTTAGTTATGGTTGTTAGTCAAAATTAATGGTGCAATTATAGGACAGTATTTCAAATCAAGCAGAAAAATATTATGAACTTTAGACATTTACTAGTTATGAAGTTTAGGCATTTTAGTCCTTGAAGTCATATTTGAAAAATATCTAACTTGAAACTAAATTGAAATTCTAGCAAATATGAATAAAACATAAATTAAATTAAGGAAATTAATCCTATTCTTTGTTTGGTCTTAGGACCCATATAGCTAATAAAACGTAAGAGTGAACAAAATAAATAAATAAAACTACTATAACTTCAAATACATAAATTATTTAACAGTACATCAGTACAATACTTTCAAAATTTCAATATAAAATTATTCATTCCCTTAAAAGTTCAAAGATATGAGATAGCAAGACATAGACATACCCAATGTCACCTATCAGTTTATATTTATAAAATAATTAACTAAATTAAAAATCCATCAAAATTATGATTGATATAATAATTAAATAATCAAACAATGTAAGTATAATATTTAATATTTCATCAAAATATATTTTTATGAAATTTAGATTTTTTCTAAAATTAAACTGACAAATCAGCTAGCCACCTGAGGCAGCTTGAATATATTCATTTCAGAACTTAAAGATATTAAAAAATCACTTACGGCTTCCTAACAGTGCTTTCAAATTATCTAAAATAAAAATAAAAGCTATTTTACAAATAATTAAAAACAATTCAAAAAACATTTATTTCAAAAAAAATTCGCTAACTAAGCTATTATAACTATATTTGTATTTTATTTTTTTACAAATTACTGCAATGTTTCAAAATTTATAGTTATAGTTTAACAATTAAATCCGTATTCCATAAAAAAAATCATTAATATAATTTAAACTTTCCGTTTTGTAATATTTTACATCATTATTAAGAAATTTATCTAAACTGAGACTTATCTATTTCAATCACAAAATAATCATTAAAATTTGCAAATGAATTGTTAGTATTTACACAAATTTACATTAGCATTTCCTACTAGGTATGCAAATATATTTCAATTTTATGGTCTTGCTAAGATTTGGCATTAATTTATAGGATCAACAACTACTTTTTGTAATCAATACTGAATACAAAATCTTGAAATTGCGCAAATAATTAAATTACTCACCTGGGTTTAAAAGGTCAACTAAATCGGCTGAAAAAATGACATTTAAATTAGTTAATATTTTAGCAATAAATGAACTTTCCAAAGTTTGCATCCAAAAAACAAAAACAAAAGTTTGATATTTTTGCTTTCGCATAAAACTTTGGTAAGTTTCTTAATTAAAAGCTGAGGTGGAAATGGTTAGTCAAAATTTCAATAGATTCTGAATATTGCCTATTGAAATCAAGCCTACAATTCTAAACATGTAAATTGAATACAGCATAATTGATATAATGACAATTAAATGCAGTTATAAAATATATATTAACACTTGGAATCAATAATTTTTTACTTTTCATCATAGTTTAGCCTTTCTCATGATGCTATGTTAGGACTTGAAACTTATTGACAATGTGAGGCAACACTTCTTATTGACTTAAACATAGAACAAACACAAAGAAAAACTAGGGATTTTATAAGATATGTGAAAACTACTTACGGCCACCAACAGCTTCTTGCACTAAATAATATAAAATAAATATAAGTAAGATAATAAAATATCAATACTAAATATATTTGTTCATAAATAAAAAACATTTAATTATGTTATGCATGCATATTTTATCATTAAGCTCCAGCTGAAAGTTGAAATATATCGATGACGTTAATATATGTGACGTAATAAGTTTACGTTATCAGTATAGAAAACAAAGAAAACTGTTAACTGTTAAAGCGCAAATACTTACTTTAGCTTAATGTGTGTAGTACAGTTTTTAAAACATTAAGAAAAACTTAGTAAACAAATATGTAGAACTATCCCCAGGTTAATAAACTTCCTTTTAAAAAAAAAAGAAAATTCATTTAATAAAATTTGATTAAAATGTTTACATATTTTATTTTGCTGCATTTAAGACAATTCGAAAAGTATTTTACTTTAAACGCAATGAAAATAATAAATCAACAGATACGATATAAAGTTGAGGGTATTACTTGAGATATCTTGTCCGAAAAAAAGTGTTTTCTGAATATTAATTGGTTTTTTTTTCAGAGCAAAATAGACATGTAATATAAAGCAAGAGACGAAAGTGAAGGTCAACAAAATCGAATCTTGGAATAAATATAAAGATCTTAAAAAAGTACAGTCATAATGTAAGTTTATTAATTACTTATATCTAATGTTGGGAATAAATTTTAACTTTTGATCTAAAGTTCGTATCTTCACGTTCTTGAACTGAATCTTAATGATTCGAGTGGTTGAATTCTAATTTGCTAAATAATTAGAACACACGATATTTAAGTTAAGAAATCAGCTCCAAAACACAAATTATTTACATAAATTTTATAAATTAGGTATAATTTTGTATACTTTACATTAAAAAAATTTTAGATTATTGTTAAATAAAATAGGAAATTTAAGATATTAAAAAATCACTTACCGTTTAGTAACAGAGCTTTAAATCCATCTGAATTTTAAAAAAAGATATTTTACAAATAATTAAAAACTTCAAAATGGAAAATTCCTTCAAGAAGTTTTGCTAACTAAACTATCATTACTATATTTGTACATATTTTTTTTCTTCAAAATACGACAATGCTTCAAATTATTTCGTAATAATTTAACAGTTTAATCAATATTCTATAATAATAAAACATTAATATAATTTCAAGTTTAGGTTTTGCAATTTTTTACATTGTTATTAACAAAGTAATCTAATCTAAGACTTACTGATTTCAATCACAAAATAATTATTAAAATCGGCGAACGAATACTTATTATTTACACAAATTTATATTATCATTTTCTACTATTTATGCAAATACATTTATATTTTAAGAGTTAGCTTTTATTAATGGATCAGCATCTACTTTTGCGTAATACACGCAAAATACAAATACTTAAAATTACGAAATTAAATAAATCACTCACCTGGGGTAAAGATGTTACCTAAATTACCTGAAAAAAACCAATAAAATTAGTTAAAATTTGAACAATAAAAAGTTCTTTCGAAAATTTGTATCACCCCCCCCCCCAAAAAAAATCAAAATGATTGCAATTTTGCTTAGGACTTAAAATTATGGAAAATATCTTTATTAAAAGCTGAGGTGGAACTGTTTAGTCAAAACTTTATTAGATTCTGAATATAGTATATTGTAACTAGCCTACAATTCCTAAAATGCGAATTGAATACAGCATAATCGAAACAATGACAATTAAAAGCAGTTATGAAACATATATTTAAACTCAGAATCAATAGTTTTTAACTTTTCATTTTTTTTTACTTTAGCCTTTCTAGTCATGTTAGGATCTGTAATTTATTGATTATATGCGTCTACACTTCTTATTATCATATGATATTTTAAACAACGAAATAAGTTACAAAAACGTTCCTTCCTCTTTGACGAATTCGGATCCCTCTACCCGAAAACTAGGGTGTAGCTGCGAATTGGGAAGTATGGTCGCATTAGCTTCGTCAGAAGAATTTTACACAGTTTGGACCTTTCTACCGTAATTTCGAAAAAGTCGTTTTTTGATATATAGTATTTTTCAATTTTTATTGTTAGAGATTAATGGTTTTCAGTCAAAGTTCAGACATCGTTACATTTATTTATTTTATTGCACTGCACACTTAGAGTGATGTCTAACAAACCTTTCATTGGACGATCTAAACAAATAATAAAAGGTATGCATGGACTAATCAACTAAAAAGAACTCTTTAAACTGCAAATCAATGTTCAAATGTCAGTTGCTAAGATTTTTTTTTTTTTAGTTTTTGGATTTTGATTGAGTACTGCAACACATTCCTGGCAGCAAAATAAATTGGGCCTTATAGCCTATTGAGTCTCGGCTACAATTCTTAAAATGTTAATAGATAATCGAGAGAATGACAAATAAAAGCAGTCATCAAATATTTACAAAACTTGAAACTAATAATCTCTTACTTTGCATTCTTCTTACTAAAGCTTTTCTCATCAAATCATGTTAAGATTTGAAATTTATTTATAATATGAGTCAACACTCGTTATTGACTCAAACAAAGAAAGAACAAAAACAGAGAAAGAAATTCGACTTTTATATTTAGACATGTGAAAACTACTCACCTTCTAACACTAAATGAAAAAAAAAAGATAATAAAATATTAATAATAAATCAAATAAATCTAAATTAAACACATTTATTTCTGTTATGCATGCATAATTTATCACGAAGCTCGTATATTTTATCATGAATTATTTTTTACGTAATCCATGTAGAATAAAAAAAAAAATAATAATAATAATGAGCTAATACATTGACATGAATACATTGGCATAATAATGTTGCAAATTTTCTAAAACATAAAAAATTTTAGTTATCAAATATATAGAAAAATTCGCAACCTGTTGAACATTCTAAAACTGCATTTAAAAATGATTAAAACGTTTAAATGTTTTACTTCGATGTATGTCAAACAGGGTGACTATGAGCCACTTTTTGACGTTTTCGTGTCATAATTCCTCTAATTTTTCACCTATCGGGTTGATTATTTAATGCAACATAATTGCACATCTTGGTTTTCAATTCACATATTAAAAATGATTCTCAGATATCATGGAGGGGAGATATAATTTTTTCTTAGTGGCACTTACTCACCCCGCACATGGGGGTGACTAAGTGCCACGCATGTTTCCTCCTTTTAAATCTATTAGAAACGATAGTTGGCAACTTCTCACCCTTCAGAATTCATCTCCTTGTCATTTTAGCTATTATAAGTTAATTTTTTGATGAGTATAACTTCAAATTTTAAAATAAAAAGGCCATACATATGGAAAAATGCTATTTATTAAAGAAACTCTTCAATGTGTTTTTCAAAATGACTCAATTTATTAAACGAAACACAAACTGCAAATTTGAGATAGAAATTCTCTCTTCAGACAATCCGAATTTAAAATAACCTGAAATTTGTCGTCATTTGGTAGAAGTTCGGGAGGACAAATTTTCTTCAGGATTTATTTCTTTTTGTGCCACAAAACAACCGGGATGTCAAGCCACTTCTAGAATTGTCCACTTTTCTCCAGGTATTTTACACATGCCTCGTTGCTACTTTCAAAATCAGAAATCATTTGACCAAAGTACATTTTTCCTTTATATTTTACTGCAACAAAGTCACCTTGCACAGGTCATGTGTATTTTGCGTCATTGACTGACTTACTGCTTGTCAGCGGTTGACCATAGATTGTTGTAGATGGGTGGTCAATCCAGTCATCTAGGACATCAATGGATGTCTCTCCACTTAAATAATATACACTTTAGAGTCTTAAAAATGACCAAAACACTGCAAAAAAAGATGGCTCACTCATAGTTACCCCACACTTCATCGAAAATTGAATTAAGGGTTATAACTGGTAAACAAAAAATCATTTTGAAACGTCGAAGCGTGTAGAACTTCTTTGACAGTTTGGTGAGAAAAAACTGAACCTTTTTTCTGGCTGCTTCCGAAATATGATTACCAGACCACACTTCTTTTCCAGATCACAACACCACAAATCCACGTCGACACAAATAATGGTAGGTTACAATTTAAGTTATAATTTGATTGGTGTAGTACCCCAGATAAAATCTCCCCTCTATCCCGCTACCTAGTGGTAAATTTCCTTTTTCGATTGGTTTCTTCCTCTGGCGCCATCAGCCGCTTGAGTTCGAAAACCCAGGATGGCACCAAGTCACCCGGTTTGGAACTTAGTCACCCCGTTTGACGGTATATAAGACAATTTCAAAAGTAGTTGATTACAACCGTCATGAAAATAAGAAATTAACAAACAGGAAATAAAGTACCAAGAGTGTTATTTACCATCCCTTACAGAAAAAAAGTTTTTTTCCTAATATTACTTTCTTTTTTCCCAAACAAAATAAAAATATAATGCAAAAGACAAAAGTGAAAAGAAAAGTAAACAAAAGTGAATGTTATACTAAAATATAGATCTTAAAAACTTACAGTCATAATGTAACTTTATTAATTCTAAACTGTTCATCTTCTCAACCATAACTCATACATAACTGTAATTTACATTTTCAGTTAGTTACTGTATGTGAATTTAATTTTTACACATACAGTGTGCAATGAAATAGATGGACTACCCTAAATAATTTTTGATCCAATGTTCAGATCATTACTTTCTTGGACTCGATCTTGTTGTTTAGAGATGTTGAATTCAATTTTGCATATTGATTAGACTGCATTTTAAGCAACGAAATAAGTTACAAAAACTTATATTTTTTGAATAAACTTACCTTTTTTCTCGACAGATTCGGATCTCTAACACCCAAAACTTAGGGGGTAGCCACAAAATTGAAAAATGTGGTTGCAATAGTTTGGTCAGAAGAATTTTACAATAGTTGGACCCTACTATGTAAGTTTTTAGCAAGTAGTTTGTTTTGAAAATATCATACTTTTAACGTTTGATTTCCCAGGAACTATTTGACCGATTATCCCCTTTTTTCATTTTGCTATGCAAAATTACATTCTTTGAAATGATGTAAAACTTTGTATACCTTACAATTAAAGATTTTTTTCGGGTACTGTTATATCTATTAATAAAATACACTAAATATTTACTAAAAGTTATTTTTTTTTCATGAAATTATCTTTTGAAATATAAATTTTAAAATTTTGTGCAAAGATATTTTAATTTGCTTAAAAATATTTCGAGAAAACGAAAAACGCAGAAAGTAAATTTAACAATAATGAGAGCAAACTTTCGATAAAAAAATTGGAACCATATTTCCAAGATTACGGCTATCCCTTAATTTTGAAGAACCTGAAATCTGAATCCGCCTAAAAAAAAGGTATGCTAATTCAAAAAATGCAAATTTTTTATGTCTGATTTTTATAGTTTAAAGCACAAATAAGCTTGCAGAAATTAATTAACATATTAACATCACGTACTAAGACTTAATTTACCCCTCAAGCCAGATAAATTAAGTCTTAGTACGTGAAGGTCCTGTTTTTATGTTAAAAGTTATCCAAAGTAGTGATTTTAATTATTTATTTGCACTAATGTCTACGAAAACTTCAATTGGACCATCTAAACAAAAAAATACTATGCATGAATTAATCAGTTAATTAGAACTCTTTTAGTAACAGATCAATTTTATTTAAAATTTAGTAGCTAAGAATTATTATTATTATTATTTTTTGTTTTGGGATTTTGATCTTATATTGCAAAACATGGTGTTGTTTCAAATTTTTTGGTTAGTGATTTATGGTTTTACTCAAAATTAATTGTATAATTATAGGTCAGTATTTCATATGTACCAGAAAATTAGTTTAAAGTTTAGAAATAGTACTCCTTAAAGTCATATATTTGAAAAACAGCTACTTTGATACAAAAATTTTAATTCCTTCAAATATGAATAAAAAAATAAAATTAAAGAAATCAAACATACTCTTAGTTTGTTCTTAGGACACATATATAGCTTATAAAATCAAGTGGACACAAAACATTTCAAATAACTAAATCTTCAAAAACATGAATTGTTTAAGAGTTAAATATTTCAAATCCTCATATAAAATTAATCATTCCTTTTAAAGTCCCCAGAGATGAGAAAGCAAGAGATAGGCTAACCACTGTCACTTATGAGTTGATATATTTAGAAAAATAATAAATTCAAAATATAATTCATCTAAATTATATTTAATATGATAATTGAATAATGTAAATATAATATTTAATATTTCACCAAAATATATTTTAACGAAATTTAGAGTTTTTCTAAATTTGAATTGACAAATCAGCTAGCCACTTGAGGCAGCTTGAATATATTCAGTTCATAAATTAGGAAAATTACTCACGGTTTTGTAACAAGTCTTGAAAGCCCTCTAAAATTAAAAGAAAATATTTTACAATTAGTTAAAAGTTTCAATGAATCCCTTATTTTAAAAGTTTCGCTTACTAAACTATTATTACTATCTTTAAATATTTTTTTGTTAAAAAATACTGCAAAGTTTCAAAATTTATAGTTACTCTTTAACAGTTTAATTCCATATGGAAAAAAACTTTATTATAATTTTAACTTTCAGTTTTGTAATGATTTCATCATTCAATCGCAAAAATTATTTAAAGCGCCAACTAAATTATTAGTATTTAAACAAATTAACATTTTATATTCGGTATGCAAATATATTTAAGCTTTAAGGTCTTGTCAAGTTTTTGATTTTATTTAAAGGATCAATAACTACTTTTGCGAAATCCATACTGAATACATATAATTGAAATTATGCAATTAAATAAATTACTTATATGGGGTGAAAATAATTCCTGCATCACCTGAATAAAGACCATAAATTAGTTAAAAAAAATTCCTTAAAATATCAACAATATAAAATAACTTTTCAAAATTTGCTTACTCTCAAAAACCTAACTTCGACTAAAAACTTCTTCTTTGTTGAAAGATAACGGGAAAATGGTCGGTCACAATTTCATTAGCTTCTAAATATAGTCTATTGAATCAAGCTTACAATTAATACTGAACACAGCATAATTCTAACAAAAAATATTAAATGCAGTTATAAATTATATACTAAAACCCCGAATCTATAATTTTTTACTTTACTTTCTTTTTACTTTAGCCTTTCTCATCAAATCGTATGAGGAATCGCAAACAAAACCAACGAAAACAACAACAGAAACAATGAAAAAATGCTAAGTAAAAATGTTAAGAAAAAATTAGATACGTGGAAACTACTCACCTAGACTACTACCATCTCTTACTAAATCAAAACGAAATAACAAAGAAATAATAAAATACAATTACTAAATCAAATGTTCCTAAATAAGAAACATTTAATTATGTTACACATGCATATTTTATCATAATGCTCAAGCTGAGAGTTGAACTTCATTTATAATGTCAATAGATTCTTTCATTCATTTATAATGTCAATGGATTCATACCGAAAGAGTGCTAGTTGCTATCTCTTGCAGAAAAAATGTTTTTTTTTCTTCAGAATATTACCTACTTTTTCCCGAACAAAATAAACATGTTATATAAAGAAAGAGACAAAAGTGAAAATAAAAGTAAACAAAACCAAATATTATACTAAAATATAAAAACTTACAGTCATAATGTAACTTTATTGATTCTTAACTGTTTATATTCTCAACCATTTTTCATAAGTAATTGTCGTTTACATTTTCACTTAGTCACTGTATGTAAGTTTAATTTTCTACTTTTAAGTCATGAAACTAAAGTTGACGAATAGAATGTATCAACACATACAACATGATACATACATGATACATGACACATACAACATTATACATACAATACATACATGAGCAATAAAATAGATGGAATCCCATGAGTTACTTTTGATCTAATGTTCAGATCTTAACTTTCAGAATCGATCATGTTGTTTAGCGAGGTTGAATTCTATTTTTCTTATTAATTAGAACATACGATAATTTAAGCAATGGAATAAATAACAAAAACGTACGTTCTTTGAAAACAAATGCCTTTTTTTACTCGACAGACTCGGATTTCTCTCCCCCAAAACATGGAGGGGAAGGGGTAGATTCAAATTCAAAAACACGGTTGCAATTGTTTGGTCAGAAGAATTTTACAAAGGTTGGATCCCCTACCATGTAAATTTTGAAAAAGTCGTTTGTTTTGAAGATATCGTATTCTTAACGATTGACTTCACCGGAACTACTCACTAACTATTTATTTGGCTATGTAAAATTACATTATTTGAAATAATGTAAAAATTTGTTTTTCCGACTTTTGCTAAATAAAATAATGAAATACAATAAATATTTGTTAAAAGTTATATTTTTCATAGAATTATCTATAGATAAATAAATTTTACAATTCTGTGCAAACATATTTAAATTTGCTTAAGAATGTTTCGAGGTAACCAAATACATAAGCAAAAAGTGAAATTAACATTAAGGAGTGCAAATTTTGTATCTCCCCTCTGAAAAAAATAACTATAGGGGCCATATTTCCCTGGTTACAGCTATTCCCTATGTGGGGGGGGGGGTTTAAGAGATCCTAATCCGTCTAAGAAAGGTATGTTAATTAAAAAAATGTAGGCTTTTTATATCTGATTTTACTAGTTTAAAGTATCGTCTGCGAAAATTAATTAACATACTTGAGGTCACACCTTCAAACCATATAGATGGAGTCTTTGTACTTGAAGGTTCAATTTTCAGATAAAAAGTTACCCAGAGTGGTGCGTTTATTATTGATATATTTATTTATTTGCACTGATTTTTAAGAAATTTTTAATTGCACCATCTGAACAAAAAGTGTAATAAGCATGAATTAATCAATTAATTAGAACTCTGTTAACTTCAAATCAATTTTGCTTGAAATTCAGTAGCTAAAACTTTTTTATTTGTTTTTTGGATTATGATCTTATATTGCAGAACATGGTGTTGTTTCAAATTCTTTGGTTAGAGATTTACGGTTTCTAGTCAAAACTAATTGCGTAATTATAGGTGGGTATTTCATTTGAAGCAGAAAAATAGTTTGAAGTTTAGACGTCGTGGTTCTTAATGTTACATTTGAAAAACAACTACCTTGGCAGTAATTTATATTTATTTCCTTCAAATATGAATAAAACATAAATGAAATTAAAGAAATTATTCATGCTTTTTGTTTTGCCTTATGATCCTTAAGGCTAATGAAACTCACAAGAGGACATAAAACATTTCAAACTACTAAATTACTACTTCAAAAAATACAACATATTTAACGGTTACATTATTAAACTCGTCAATATAAAATTATTCATTCCCTCAAAAATCCCTAGAGATGAGAATGCAAGAGATAAAACCAATATCCCTTATGATATTTTATTTAAAAATTTAATCAAAATAATAATTCATCTAAATTATATTTAATATAATAATTAAATAATGTAAAAATAATATTTAATATTTCATAAAAACATATTTTTACGTAATTTAGATTTTTTTCTAAATTTAAACTGACGAATCAGCAAGCCACCTGAAGCAGCTTTAATAAATTCAATTCATAAATTAAGGATATTGGAAAATAACTTACGGTTTTGTAACAGGTCTTGGAAGCCCTCTAAATTAAAAAAAAAATATCTAACAAATTATTAAAATTTTTAATAAAATTTTAAATAATAAATTACTTTTGCTAACTAAACCATTAAAATAATTATCTTTGCATAATTTTTTGTTACAAAATAAGGCAAAGTTTCAACTTTTATGGTTAATTTTTCACAGTCAATCAGTAATCCATAATAAAAACTTTATTACAATATTTTACATCATTAATAACAAACTAATTTAAACTAAGACCTACCAATCTCAATCACAAAATAATTTTTAAAATCGTCAAATAAATTTTTCGTGTTTACAAAAAATTATAATAGCATTTCTTATCAGACATGGAAATATATTTAGGCTTCAAGGTCAGGATTTTATTTATAGGATCAACAACTACTTTCACGTAATTCATTCAGAATACAAATAGTTGAAATTATGCAATTAAAAAAATTACTCACGTGGGGTGAAAATATTTCTTATAGCACCTAAAAAAAGACCATAACATTAGTTAATAAAAAGGCATAAAAATTTCAACAATACAAAATCTTTTCAAAATTTGCTTACTCTTAAAAAAAAACTTCGACATAAAGTTATTGTAAGTTTCTTTATTGAAAGCTAACAGCAAAATGGCCCATCAAAGTTTCATTAGCATCTGAATACAGTCTAATGAATGTAGCTTACCATTAATACTAAATACAGCATAATCGAAACATAGACAATTAAATGCAGTTATAAAATAAATACTAAAACTGGTGATCAATATTTTTTTTACTTTACTTCCTTTTTACTTTAGCCTTTCTCATCAAATCATGTTAGAACTAGATAATGTGCATGTAAACTTCCTTTTGATTCAAACATAGAGCAAAAACAACCAAAAAATGTTAAGAAAAAATTAGACTTGTGAAAACTACTCACGAAGATCAAGACCATCTGTTACTAAATCAGAAAGAAATAACAATTAGACAATAAAATACCATTACAAAATCAAATATTCATAAATAAAATACATTTAAATCTGTTATGCATGCACATTTCATCATAAAAAAAGAAATTTTACATAATCCATAGAGAATACTAAATAAATTGAAAATGTGTAAATACTTACTTGTGCTAAATGTTTGCTGCAAGTTTTCTAAAACATAAAAAAGTCTTAGTAAACAAATATATGGAATATTATCAGTTTATTGAACTTCCTATATATATATATATATATATATATATATATATATATATATATATATATATATATATATATATATATATATATATATATATATATATATATATATATATATATATATATATATATATATATATATATATATATATATATATATATAATATATATATATATATATATATATATATACATAATTATATAATTCAAGCAAACTCGAACCCATTGAGTGTAAAATAAATGAAATAAACATATGATAAAAGAAATACTTAAAAAAACGAAAATCGATCGAAACAGAAAGCGAAATCTATTAGTAGCAAATTCAAAAGAACTTACATTCACCGGAATCTTTCAAGAATGATTAAAAATGTTTTCATGATAAGATTGCAGTATATTAAAACAGAAGCGCAAATGGAGATAAAAGCATAAATAGAGGAATTTGTTTAATGTCTTGTCTTGCTTCAGAACTGAAGTTTGTTTTTTTGTTTCTTACCATGAATTGGCCCGAAAATTGAGGTGCGCAAGGTTATAATATTATCCTGGATAATTTAAAAAAATTATAATTAATAAGATTGATACTTAATTATACAATTTTAATAATTTTTGAAAATAAAACATTAATTTAACAAAAATAAGAGGGAGGGAGATTTTCCAGTTTTAGGCAGATTTCCACGAATGATTTAAGTGGAGTTAAAGTGGAGTTGTACATGGTAAAAATAAACTAACAAAGAAAATTTAGTGCATTTATTAATAATAACCTCAATGAACTTATATAGAATTTAATTACTTTACTTTGGTATTCATGGTTTTTTATCAAATGTTAAAGGAGTTTGTCTATTGGTTTTTTGGATAAATAAACATCGCTACATATTATTTTAATTCTATTTATTTGATTAAAATAGTATTTTAATACATGTTTTTTAAAGACATTAAAATTCCAAGTAATCAGTTTAATTATATTAAAATTAAAATAATTTCTTCTATCGTATAAATCAAGAAATTAGATTTTTTCTTATAATACCCATATCACTTAAAATTAATATTATCATCAGGATTACGAATCAAGATTAATTCCTCGGGTTAAATATTATTTAATACAATAGTATAATCTAGAAAAGTAACGATAATTAAATCATCAATAAATTACGTAACAAATTTAATATGAAGAATATAATTTTTTCATAATGGTATAAAAATAAATTAGCTAAGCGAATTGAAATATTTGATCATTGTGGTGTTTCATCAATTTGAATAAAAATAACTTTTTCTATTGTAAAGATAATTATTAATTAGAATTTCTCAATAGTGAAAATCGCAATTATGGATATTTTTTAAATAATAATAATAACTCAAGTTTAGAAAGCGGATACGCCGAATTAGTGCCGATTTAGTATGATAACAACTTCAATACACTGTTGGACCACTTTTAGCCCGTAATACTGCTGGAATTCTTTTTGGCATAGATTTTATGAGATGTTGGTAGGTGGTAGGAGGAATTTGAACCCATATCAGCTGAAGTGCACTTTTCAGTTTCGTCAGATTAGATGTCACTGCATCCAGCTGTCTGATGCCCTTTTCGATCTCAACTCACAAATTCTTAATTGGATTGAAATATGGTGATTATGCGGGCCAACGAAGCAAGGTAAACACAGTTCCCCTATCTATTAACATGGGAAAACCGGTTTTGCTATGCAGAGAAGCCTGCAGGTTAAAGTGCGACTTTTTACGTGCAGAACCGTCAGTGGGTTAATAACTATATAACTATAACTATAACTATATATATATATATATATATATATATATATATATATATATATATATATATATATATATATATATATATATATATATATATATAAAGAAAATCTTGCGGACTGAAGGAGTAAAGAATGGAACCCAACCAAAGTTAACTCAATCGTTTTTCACATTTCTAGTTATTTCTATTTATTACATATTGTAATGATAAAATTTCATTATTAGGATTTTTTGCATGTTGTACGATATTTGTATAGTTAATATTTCTGTAGTTAATATTTCCTATATTTTCCATTCAAAAAATCCGATAGACTCAAATAAAACAATATGTATATGCAACAAGTTTGTTTAGAGATTATTTAAATCTTATTTCTTATCGGTATATTAATTTTCTTCATAACTAAAAACTTCGACAAGCAAAGGAAAATATTCATCAATATGTTTAACCAGACATAGCTTTGTAAAGGAATAAATTTCTTAAAAAATAGTAATTAAGTGATAAAATTGTCCCATTTATTATCCTATCTGTTAGACGCTGAATGTCAAGAATTTAAATGAATTTATTGTAATAAATAACTTTAGATCAGCATTTTACATAAGGTATTCAAGTTTTTTTTAAGACTAGTGCACCCTAGCTAAGGTTTGAAATTTATTTACGCTTATGATTATATTATAATATATTATTATATTATATTACATTACATTATATTATATTATTTCCCAAAAAATTGATCTGGGAGTTACCTTGCCTTTTGGACTGGGTTCAAAGTTGCAAGGCTACGGAGTTGAACATTAGGAGCTGTAAACCCAAAAATGGGTCGGCTATTCAACGACTGTTACAAAGTACATAAAATATACTAAAAGTAAAATAGTTTAAATGCTGAAACGATTTTGTTAAAAAATACAATCAAGTGATTTTTGAATGCCTTAATTTCATATATTTTCATAATTCTTCAATAAATATTCCGCATAAGTCAGTTTCTATTAGTACTCTATTAGTAAATATTATCAGCCTTTAATTAAGTATTAATTAAATGCTAATAAAAGTTAAGTTTCACTGCATTATAATAAGCACTTGATATATTAAAGTGCTTTAAGATATGTCAAGTTTGCTAAAGTCTGAAATTTCAAAATTTTCCTTTATTTCTTGCGAAATTGCCCAATATAGAACCACTTTACTGTATTTTGATCATATAGGAACATTGTTTGATCACTTAAAATCATCTTAAATTATCAGCTTGATCATTTAAGACGTCAATTTTGAACACGTTTACAGTTTTATACTGCATTGACTTTGGTTCTTAACATTAAATTAGAAGTATACTTATGGGCTCTTTTGTCTTTTGTGTAATTGTATTTCTACTATCATAATTATAGATATTTAAGTTTTTGTTTAAAATTCCGAGTCTTGCTGTAACTCAAATGCAAAACGCAAGTAAAAGTCTCCAAAGTTTATAATATACAAAACTACTCACCATTATTAACCAAACTATTTACTAAATAAAGAAAACTCTAATGATTAAATAATTCATGCTCTTAACATTAAATCATCAAATTAAAAAATCGTATTTCTAAAAAAAAATATTTCTTACATTTTCTTTAAATATGATAAAATTCTAATCTTTAAGTTTATCCTGTTAAAATTTCTTCTCCAGAATTTCTGAACTTAGTCTCTATTAACTCGAATCTAACATATGAATAAAAACGTATTAAAAGAAATGTTTATTCTTTAAGTATTAATTTTGATGAATTAAGCTATGCTATAAAGACCATTTTAAATAGAATTCAATTGCAGGGTTTGGAACTTATTCATGACATAAACGCTAACCAAAGTTTTTGCAAAGTTTATCGAACGGAAAAAAATAGATAAAGATGAACTAGTTTTTTTTAAATATACTATATGAGACTATATTATTTTAGAGATTGAAATACAGCAGAAAAATTATTTTTAGAATATAGAGTTTATTTTTGGAGTATAAGAAAAAATGTTACATGGTTCATTAAAACATTTGCTAGCAATGAAAATTACTTACCAATGTCTAACAAGCCTCCTAAACCAGCTAAAAATAAAATATTTCAACACAAATTAAATCTAAATAACAACAGAAATTTATACAAATCAGGGATTTGATAGTATTGTAAAGGGAATTTCAAACATTTCAAGTTTTATTATTTTCATTAATGCCATTAATTTTGTTGAAATGAATAATCCTGTTAGTATTTTGATTAAGATTATTCCAACCAAGCAAATTATTAGCAGTTTCATCTGGGTGTGATATCTTTTTTTGATCATACCAGGGACTTTTTTTGACAAAATCAGGGAGTGCATATTACCATTTTGTATTACCACCGCAATTTATTCCCAAATAGGATTCCCAATTCATTATCGATAAGCTAAATAGCTTATCGATAATGTAATCGATAATGTATCGTAATCATATACTTTAGATGGGATATAATGTACTTCGCAGGTAAAAAGAATAGCATCACACAATAACAATTTTTGTACATCAAGACGCATTAGTAATCACAGAAATTACGACTGATTCACAACTTAATACTGTCCCTTAGACCATCAAGAAGTTCTGCAAAAAGTTGTTTTATTTATTTTTTCTATAGCTGGAATCCAATAAACTCAAGAAACATCAAAAGTAGCCTCATCTGTCACAAAATTATTCCATTTTTGATTAGCTCCTTGCATCACTTAATTAATATTATTTATTAATCAGTGATGCAGCGAAACTATTTAGTGAATTTTGAATTCCCTAAAATTTCTTCACTTTAATGAAGGACAAATATTATAAGTTCTCACTAAAGTGACAGTTCCGATGTTTGCTAATAACAAATTCTTGCTCGTCATTGGTTAATTTTATATTTATTGCCTGCGATTTTAAAATATTTTAAATTTAAATCGGATTATGGAAAGTATTCATTTTTTATGTAGGTAACATTTATATGTCCAGTTCTAGCCCTATGCACGTTATGAGTATTTAGTTTAACTAATGTCATTTTTTTTAATGGCGGGCACTTAGGATGTATTGTCCCATTGGCCTCTTAATTCCGGAACTGCTACTCTCTTCTCGTTACCCAGTGGGCACCTGTGGCGAAGTTACGGCGATGAAGCAGTGTCGCCCACGTCGCACTACCACAAACCCGTTTATAGGGCGGGTCCCATCAACACATCCTAGAAGAAGGAAGGCCTCAGCACGGATCAATTTAGTAGTCCGATGTGACGAAGTTAACTGCGCAGTTGATGAAAAATAAGAAAGATGTCATTACGTTCGGGGTACTAAGCTGCGCTGTGGTTGAAAATACGAAATATGTCATTACGTTTGGACTACTAAAGGATATTTATGGTAACCCGTGCTGAGGCCTACTCTATTCTAGGAGGTGTTGGTCACATTCACACAAAGGAGAAATGACATAGAACACAGAGAGAGAGAGAAAGAAACATCCATGCCCTGAGCAGGATTCGAACCCACAACCATCGGCTCCGCAGTCAGACACGCTAATCACTCGGCCACCTGGTCGGCGTACTTTTTTTTTTCCAATGCTTTCCAGTGTTAACATCCGTCAATTCAGGCATTTACAGGGCGGTTTTTTGGCCTCTCTTTCAGGGGCACCATATTAGGTGAGCCAACGTCGCTCCCACAGTGAGGACAGGTAGTACAGAGAAGGAAAGAACATCCGTGCCTTGCCCTGGATTCGAACCCAGAATCTTTCTGATGCAAGGACAGTTCCCTGCCTCCTACACAAGCCGGTCGGCTAATTAATATCATTGTCCAGAGCTTTCTTAGAAATCAATTTTTGAATGATTAGAAAATCCAAGAGTATCATTGAAAAATCATAAGTAAAAACTCTTTGATTTTTTATTTAATTGTTTGGTGAACATGTAGTTCAAGCTTTCTATCCAGCAATTTCCTGTATAGCATTATTGTCATGATATATTGCAAAGAAATGCTTACTCAATTTTTTATTTTTTTAATATGCCGAAAGAAATGTGTATTTGTTAAATGACTTGCTGCACCGCCAAACAAAATATCTATATGCTGAGACTTACGAAGTATTGTTTAAGTATTCAAGATGTATAAAAATAATTGTCATTAAGTATATGGGCAGCAAGTTTGCTATCAGAGTATTCTGATTTTATAAATCTGAGATAATTACATATGAATATATTCCTTGTACTGCTATGCATATGGTAATTTGGTCAACTTTTCTCTCTGTGTGTTGTCCGCTATTGTGTCTGAAGTGTGAGTGCGTCCACTCTATGAACGAGTATCTGGGTCAGTGTGGCGTATGTAATGTTACTCACTTCCGTGATATTGGTCACAAGATGCTCCCCAGGCAATGTAAAATGGGCAATACTTCCGGCACCTTCCATGGTGAAGAAAGATACTGTTCAGTGCCTGTCGTTAAAAAAAGTTTGATCGCTTGCCCAGTGTGCCTTTCGTATCTCATCTTGTTGCATAACAGTGACGTTATTGCAACAACAAAAAAAAAACCACAGGAAGAATTATTCAATTAATTAACATTTATTTTATATACTACTCACTAAATGTAGAAGCATTTAATAATTAAACAATTCAAATTATTAACATTAAATCAAGCATATCACAAATCGTATTTTCATACAATTTTATTAACAATGTTAAAATTTTAAAATTAAAGTTTAGGATTTCTGAACTTAGCCTCTACTAACTAAAATCTAAGATATATCTAAAAAAATTTTGAACGAAATGTTTATTCCTCAAGAATTAACTTTAGTGTAATAATTTCTTTGCGGGGTTTGTCTTTTACAGATGGTGTAAAAGCTAACGAATATCATCTGTTTATTAAACGCAAAGAAATAAATAAAAAGGAACTATTTTTTTAAAATATGCTATATAAGACAAAATACGTGATTTTAAAGTATGAAATGCAGCACAAAATTAGTTTTGTTAGAATTCAAAATTTATTTTTGAGTTTAAGAAAAAACGTTTAAATGGTATATCACAAGATTTATGAATTTTACTCACCATTGTCTAACTCGGTTCTTAAAGCATCTAAAATTAAAATATTTCAGCAGAAATATTAAATCTAAATAACAGTAATATATGTAAATCATTGATACAACATTCTTGCACAGAAAATTTTAAATATTTCAAGTATTTCTTACACCGTAAAGTGGAGTTACTTTGGACATAGACAAAAGTTTTTAAAGTTTAGAAATTATTTTTCAGTTAGAGAAAAAACTTTACAAGGTTCATCGTATCATTTACAAGCAATTAAATTTACTTACCATTGCTTAACAAGCCTTCTAAACCAGCTAAAAATAAAATATTTCAATATAAATTAAATCAAAATAACAACAGTAATTTATGTAAATCAAGGATATTACAGTCTTGTACAGAAAATTTTAAATATTTCAAGTATTCCTTATACCGTAAAGCGGAGTTAATTTTGACAAGGACCACATTTGAAGTTTTTTTTTTCACTTTGGTTAAACAGTTTAAAAAACAATGTGGAGTTTTGAAAATTTAACACTTTAAATTTGCTAAATCTTTTTAATGTGGTAAGCAAAATGTTATTAAAAATGGCTTTGAAAAGTGTATAAAAAGTAAATTCTCTTCCTCAAAGTCATAAACTTCTGAGTAAATGATCGTATTCTGAGTAAAGTTGATCATCTTCAACCTTATCGTCTTCAAAATGATAGAAATATCATTCAAAAAAATAGTAAAACTTAATACATTGAAAACAGACATTTAAGCTCAATAAAGACTTCTATAAATACTTATATTTTTAGTTTTTTGGCTGGAAAACAAAAGAAAATTAAAAAGAAAAATAACAACAATATTTTTTATAGTTATTACTCATTGGCAAATTGGGTCTTGGTTTGGATTTGATGGCGTCCACACACTTTTCAACTGTTTTCAAGTAAGAGTGTGCAAGCGTTATCATAGCATGCGTTGCTATGGCAACTGCTGCTGTTTTTTTTCTTTTTTTTTTCTTTTGTTGGAAAAAAATAAACTAAAAAAAACGTGAGTGCACCAAAAGTAGCTTCAGCTGTCACAAAGTGATTCCAGTTTAGATTACTTCCTTACATCATTTGATTAATAATAAATATTACTCCTTGATATCAATCATTTGTAATAAACCTCCTAAAAATGATGTTTTTATTTTTAAGATAAATTAATATTAAGAGATATTAATCAGTGATACAGCGAAACTACATAGCGAATCATAAATTCTATAAGGAGGGACAAATATTATAAGTTCTCACAAAAGTGACAGTTCCATTATTTGCTCGTAACATATTCTTTGTCGTCATTGGTTAGTTTTATATTTATTGCCTGTGATTTTAAAATATTTTAAATTTAAATCAGATTATGGAAAATTTTAATTTTTTTTATGTAGGTAACATTTATATCTTCAGTTCTGATACTATTTTGTTTACCTAATACCGTAGTCCAGAGCTGTCTTAGAAATAATTTTTGGATGAGTAGAAAATTCTAGAATATCTTTAAAAATCTTTAGTAAAACTCCAAGTTTTTTTTTTTTTTTTTTTTTTTTGAAAAAGTGGTTCGAGCATTCTGTCCAGAAACTCCATGTACAGTATTATTGTCATAAGATGTTGCGAAGAAATGTCATTCTAGTTATTCATTTCATTTTCCAACATTCTATATCTGTCCAAAAAAAATTTTAATTATCACCTACTCCGACCTGCCTGATCAGAAATTTACATCAATTGAAGAAACCAAGGAATGGATCGATTTGTGGAAGATGAAGAGTTCTTCCGACGTGGTATCCGAATGCTCCCAGAAAGGTAGGAAAATGTAGTGTCTAGTAACGGATAATACTTTGAATAAAAGATAATGTACCGTTTGTTCACAATAAACTGCTAAAGTTTGATAGAAAACGTCGGGAAATTATCTGTACTCCCAATACATCTAAAAATTATAATATATTTTTCAACATTTTAGTAAAAAAAAAAGAAGTCGGAATAAAAATATTTAATTGTTTATAGTTATGAATACTTCTGTAACTATTTCCATTAATATTATTTATTTTATTGTATTTACTCCTAACAGCGAAGACAGAAAAATTAAAATTAGAAACTCGGACAACTGCTCGGTGTTTAGAAGTGAACTGTTGGCTATTGAAGCCGGTCTTGAGGCCATTTTGAAAGATACGAATTATAGAGCGGTATGGAATTTGACTGATAGTAAGAGTTCATTGCAGCACTTGAAGGACTGGATCAATGTTGGTGACCGCACTAGCATCGCTATTTTGAAGTTACTTGAACAGAATGCCTTGATTCACGAAGTGCACCTCCAATGGATTCCCTCGCATGTGGGAATTTACGGAAATGAGGTCGCTGACGAATTGGCAAAACAGGGATCGGTTGAGCCATTGTATTCAGCCATTGTATTGTTTGACGAGCTTTACTCCATCAGGAAAAACAATGGCTTAAAGTCTTGGAGGGTCCCTCCATCACATGATTGGTATTGGCGGAGATGTCCTTGGGGCCCCATTGGCCTTTCCTGCGATAGAGCCAAACGACGCTGTCGAGATTTGCCAGCGTCAACCTGAGAAGTGGCTTCTTTTGCAATGGCAACAGGGTTTTCCCGGTTTGTGCAAAGTGTGGAGTGGAAAGTGCGTCTCCGGAGCATATTCTGGCTGGTCTTCGCATTTCTAAGGAGACATTAGCGACGGACCCTTTGCTTGCCCTGGATTTATTGAGAGTGTACGGATTCATGGATAATGTCTAGCTGCCGCTAGACAGTGAGGGGATTAGTCACACACAAACATTTTATTGTATTTAAGAACTCGCTTAGTATTATTATTTCGTTTATTATTCTAATTGTTTTTAATTACAAAGTTATAATTTTTATTATTAATTGCATTATTGTAAATTATAACTGAACTTTCAAATCAACATGAAGCTAATTATTAGTAGTTTCGCTTGATGTGGAATCTTTTTTTACTTAGTTTCTCCTATTACCAAACAAAATCAGGGTATACATTCAATCATTTTTTGTCTGCCTTTACAAAGTCTAATGCAAAGAATTAATTAATGAAAGTTTCAAAAAAAAATTTTATGAGCGTGTTTTGCCATTGGCTTACGATAATTATTTATCAGTATCCCTTTCACTGGTATTATCATGTGACATCAAGAATCATCGAAATCAGTTTCCTTTCACTGTTAAATTTATTGTCTTCATTATTGGTCAACTCATATCTAAAAATTATCACTCAGTTTGCACTAAAAAAAACAAAAAGCCCTACTGTAGATATACACATGCTAAGCATACATAAAAAAATCAATACACTAAAAGCCATAAAGTTTCCTTTTTAAAAATAGAATGCATTCATTAAAAAAGAAATCTGAATATTAATTTGATTTATTGACAATAAATCGCTAATATGTATTTCAGAGGTGATAATATGTATTTCAGAGGTACAATTAACATTAAGATCTCGTGCCTTAGCCATTAAACTTAAGGTATTCAGGAGAGCCATTAGCCTTAAACTCTCTTAGAATAAGTTTTATTGTTCTTTTTTCTGATAAACGAATTAAAACTCTTTAGTTCCGATTCATGTACGGTTACATAATGTTTATATTTACATAATTGGTGCAGCAGATATATTTCAATACAGCTGCCGAAAAATGTTTTTTTTTAATCAACTAATATCTGTAATGTATTAAAATCAAATTTATTATAATTAATATTATAAAATAAGGTAATGCTTTAAACAATATCAATGTAAATGTATTAAAATGAAACATTATTACAATATTAAAGATGTATGCTTTCAATGAAAGTTTTATGCATAAAAGAAATATTTACACTTAAGCATATCTGTAATGAAGTATATAGTCCTTATCCAAATTATTAGTCGCACTGTAAGATTCTATGTAAAATCTTAATTATCTGGTGATACTATACAGCTTTATTGCTTTTACGCGTCTGAAGCCGGTTTGCACTTGTTTACGTTCGTAAATTCAATTGGTTGAACTGGAACGTTTAATTGGAAAAAAATGTTGAATTGGTCAAATTAGACGATATATTATAAAAATATGGAATATTTTGTATCAGGTATTGTTAAAAGCATGTCAGCATGAGACGCGTCCTTTTCAGTGGTCTTATCAAATCCAATGCTGTTGGAACGTCATTTAGTTCTTTCTTTTTCAAGAACGAATCTTCGTTACCGAAATATGCCGCCAAGTCTAGTAATCCAGTAAGACTACAAAAGTATGACCTATTTTTAATAATTTCATGATGTATATCGCAAATGATAGACGAAATTTCTGACTGACATGTTTAAATTTTAAAAGCGCTTGTTATCTTGTTTTGAAATCATATTTGTATAATTTGATAACAAAATAAAACGGAACTATATGAAATCGTGGATGATTGCAAGAGTCATTTACAACATCATCTGCAACAGTCCACTTGCAACGGAGTATAGCTTATAAACCCCGAATTATTTAGTGGTATAATTTTATTAGTGGTGATCAACTTCACTGCAAAGGAAGTTTTATATGACTTCACACACTTGAAATGTATTTAGGATGGAAATGTATGCTTTCATTGAATGATTTGTACATAAAAGAAAGATTAACTTACCAGCCGACACTAGATTAGCTATAAAATATACAATGCAATCAGTTTATATATTTATTTTTATATATGCAATGTGCAAGATTTTTGAAATAAAAAAGGAATGGGATAGTGGAATTTTTTTTCTGGATCTGTGAAATGTTTTAATGGTCTGAATTAAACACCATTGCAGCAATTCACAGAACCGGAAGAAAAGCTTAAATTCAAATGTTCCAAACTTCTGCAACTGCAGTGCGATTATAACTTTTAATCCGTTAACCACCAAAATTTGATGTTTCTTTCTATCAGAATTTAAATTTTTTTAATAAATAATCAAATACCAGTAAGAACAATAAGAGTGCTCAGTTTTGTATGCGAGCATCGCATTCTTTGTAAGCAACGAGAACTAGTGAGTCTATTAACAACCTGGAAAGAGGCAAGTATTTCTATTCAATGTGAGAAATAAGTAAAATAACAGTCCACTGCGTCAATTTGTGTTTTTGAGACATGTGTTTTTATGAAAAATAACATAATCCTCTACCGAGCCTGAGAGGGTAAGCGATCTACAGACGAGCGAATTTTAAGAAAATTAAGCTAAAATTAGTGCAAAAGATTCAGTGAAGTGTGTACATTGACGTTTGAGAATCGAAACTGAAACTAAGTGCGTCTAACAGCGATCTGAGAAAGTAGGTAAAAGTTAAATTTATATTTAGGTGAACTAATCTATAAACATGTATTTGACTAAATTAAAGAAAGACGAGTAAAAACTCGTCGCAGAAGAATTAAACTTAACTGTACCTGAGGATGCAAAAATTGCCGATCTAAAAACTTTAATTGAAAATAACGAAGTTTATAAAACATATAAAGAGCTATTTAAATAAGAACGGGATTATACTATAGAGGAAGTAAAAAATAAAAAGTCCGACAGTGAATCTAAATTAGAATTTGAGCGAATTAAATTAGCGAAATTTAGAAAAACAATTAGAGCTATGCTAAAGCTTAAAAAAAACTACCACATAATTCCGTACTCGCAAGAGAATGTGTTTTTGAGAATTCGAATAATATTAATATCGAAACTTTATTAAAATCGGTAAAAACCTTAACTATACCAGTACTCTCATGAGTAGAATCCTAAAATTTATTTCAGTCGCTGGAAATAGCATTCAAAACAAAAGAGGTTCACGAACAATTTAAATGCTAAATTCTTTTAAATATTTTAAGGGAGAGAGCTAACAATTTAATGGTTCACATTTCCGAAGAAGACTTAATTAATTACAATAAACTTAAAGATTTTGTGGTAAAAGAATTTTCCCCTACACCTCAAGAATTCTTTAATAATTTCCGAAGAGCTTAAAAAATATGTTCAGAGAAGTATGTACAATTTGTGTCTAGGTAAAGTACGACGTTTGAATATTATTGTCAATTACGTAATGTAAATTTTTTTTAAATCCGTCTATGAGTTTATAGTATCGGATAAAATAATGCATACTCTTGTTAGAGAATTGATGAGTCATATTAGTGTAAAACAGGGAGAAAACTATTTTAAACCACATGAATTAGGGCGTGAGTGTGATATTTATTTATCTTCGAAAGGCAAAAAAAAAGAAAACATTTTCGAAATCTTTCAGTGTTACGAATTTAATAAACAAAACAGAGTTGTTAATAATTCGAGTGTACAGAGAGGAGCAACAAATGTAGTTTTATCTAAAAAAAAAAAAAAAATTATAACTGCGTATTATGTAGAATCAATGAGTCTCATGCTTTGCAATTCCGCCAACAATTGAAAAGAATGTCTGTACACGATAGAGTAGAGTTTGTAAAAAATAATAGACTTTGTTTTAAGTGCTTTTCCCCCAGAGTTGAAGTTAATATATGCAGAATGAGAAACTGCTTTCTATGTAAAAAGGCTCCTCACAAACTTTTACACTATCCGAGAGAAATTAGAAACAATTCCTCCACTCCCTATATGGTGCCAATTAACGATCAAAATAAATCACGAACAACCACGTTTAATGTAAGTCCTGGATCATTCGTTCCGAGAGTAGACACGACTCAAATTGTGGCGACCGCGTGTTTTAAAAACAAACGCTTATTAAGTACTGCATTAATTCTCGAAAAGGATAAATATTCAGAATGGCAGATGTGTAGAGCGTTACTGGATTCTGGTAGTGAAACCTGTCTGATTTCAAATGAATGTGCTAATAAATTACAACTTAAGAGTGAAAAATCAAATACATTAATTTCTTGTTTAAATGATTTTTCTATGATACTTAATGCATGTGTTAAAGTGGCGATTTCGAATAGAACCAAATCGTTTGAAAGAGAATTAGATATGCTCATAGTTAAAAATAATCACAGAATTTATTCCGCATAAAACTTTAAATATGAATATTGATTTTTCAAATTTCATGGAATTAGCAAATGACGCTTTTAATATTCAGGGAAAAATAGATTTATTATTGGGTGCAAATATATTTTACGAGTTGATAAAGTCGGAAAGAATTAAAATAAAAAATTCGCAATTGCTTTTGATCAACAGCGTATTTGGTTATGTAGTGACCGTAATTTTAGATTCAATAAATGAAATAATGGTTCGCGGCAGTTTGATTCGTGATGAAGACTTACATAAAACATTAGAAAAATTCTGGCAAATAGAGAATGTAGAGGACACAATAACAAAGATGAAGCAATAACAAACAGTAAAGAAAGTTTAATTTGCGAGAAACAGCTTGCGGATACTCATTTTTGAACTAGGAAAGGGAAATATGTTGTTTCAATGCCCCTAAAGGAAGATCCCTCATGTTTAGGAAATTCAAAAGATATAGTCCTCAAGCGTCTCAGATTGCTGTGGAATAGCTTAGCTAAAGATGAAGTTTATTTAAATTTATATCGTGATTTCTTAAAAGAATATGAAAAACTAAGACACATGAGAGAGGTTACTAATGAAATTGAACCGGAGTATCGTATTATGCTACACGCGCCTTAATGATGTTCAGTATAATGGAGGAGTGATTCAGAAGGACTTATATACTCAAATGCTAAGGTTCCGCACATATACATATGCCTTTACTACTGATACAAAAGGATGTATCGAACTATTTTAATCAATCCAAATCAGTGTAATCTTCAGAGAATCGTTTAGTGGGAAAATGAAGACAAACCGCTAAAAATATACGAACTATGTATATACCGATACTTACGGCACGGTACGCGCAGTTTACTTAGCGCAAAGAACGCTTAACATCTCTCAGTTGACAAACAAACCAATTTCCCCATGGCTTCTCACGTCCTGTGAAATAATTTTTGTATTGACGATTGTCTGTGAGGTGCTGACACATTAGAGGAGGCAGTTGAGCTCAAGCAACAATTAAAAGGGAATTTGCGAAGTGCTGACATGAAACTACACACGCTCTGCGCCAACCACGTGAAACTATCACCAGATTCTGAATGAGATTATTATTTTGCAACGCTAAAGTGACAAAAACTTAAGGATACACTTGAAGTTTTTGTCTCTATTAACGTTGCAAAATTATAATTACATTCAGAATCTGGTGATAGTTTCACGTGGTTGGCGCCTAGTACGAGTTTTAGATAGATTTTTTATTCAGAGTAAGAGAGGCAGCCATAAAATCGTGTAAATATCACCTAAAAAGGGTTGTAAAAGGAATGAACTTAACCTACGAAGAATTTCATACGGTTACTCTACAAATCATAGGAATTATCAATTTCCAGCAGCTTTGTCCCCTATTAGCCAAGGATAACGATTTGAATTTCTTACCCCTGCGCACTTTTTATTAAACAGATCTTTAAATTCTTTTGAAGAGTCAGATTTAAGAAATTATAACGAAAGTAATCTCAAAAAATTGAAAAAAAAAAATAACGCGAGTAGTTCAAATAATGAGGACATTTTGAAGTCGTAACTATTTGAACCAATTGCAACAACGAGGCAAATGTATGTTCCAAAAATAATGTTAAAATAGGAGATTTGGTGGAGATAATTTAAGAAAATTTACCAACCTATAAATGGGCATTGGGCAGGATTGTTGAATTGTACTATGGTGAGGACAAAAGAATTCGTGCTGTTAAAGTTAAAACTCAACATAGTACTACTATTAAAAAAAAGCCATCTCTAAAATATGTATTTTACCAATGCCAGATCATTAAATTTATAATTAATTGAAATTCTAGCAAATATGAATAAAACATAAATTAAATTAAGGAAATTAATCCTATCCTTTGTTTGGTCTTAAGACCCTTATAGCTAATAAAACGTAAGAGTGAACAAAATAAATAAATAAATAAATAAAACTACTATAACTTCAAATACATAAATTATTTAACAGTACATCAGTACAATACTTTCAAAATTTCAATATAAAATTATTCATTCCCTTAAAAGTTCAAAGATATGAGATAGCAAGACATAGACATACCCAATGTCACCTATCAGTTTATATTTATAAAATAATTAACTAAATTAAAAATCCATCAAAATTATGATTGATATAATAATTAAATAATCAAACAATGTAAGTATAATATTTAATATTTCATCAAAATATATTTTTATGAAATTTAGATTTTTTCTAAAATTAAACTGACAAATCAGCTAGCCACCTGAGGCAGCTTGAATATATTCATTTCAGAACTTAAAGATATTAAAAAAATCACTTACGGCCTTCTAACAGTGCTTTCAAATTATCTAAAATAAAAATAAAAGCTATTTTACAAATAATTAAAAACAATTCAAAAAACATTTATTTCAAAAAAAATTCGCTAACTAAGCTATTATAACTATATTTGTATTTTAATTTTTTACAAATTACTGCAATGTTTCAAAATTTATGGTTATAGTTTAACAATTAAATCCGTATTCCATAAAAAAACATTAATATAATTTAAACTTTCCGTTTTGTAATATTTTACATCATTATTAAGAAATTTATCTAAACTGAGACTTATCTATTTCAATCACAAAATAATCATTAAAATTTGCAAATGAATTGTTAGTATTTACACAAATTTACATTAGCATTTCCTACTAGGTATGCAAGTATATTTCAATTTTATGGTCTTGCTAAGATTTGGCATTAATTTATAGGATCAACAACTACTTTTTGTAATCCATACTGAATACAAAATCTTGGAATTGAGCAACTAATTAAATTACTCACCTGGGTTTAAAAGATCAACTAAATCGGCTGAAAAAAAGACATTTAAATTAGTTAATATTTTAGCAATAAATGAACTTTCCGAAGTTTGCATCCAAAAAACAAAAACAAAAGTTTGGTAATTTTGCTTTCACATAAAATTTTGGTAAGTTTCTTAATTAAAAGCTGAGGTGGAAATGGTTAGTCAAAATTTCAATAGATTCTGAATATTGCCTATTGAAATCAAGCCTACAATTCTAAACATGTAAATTGAATACAGCATAATTGATATAATGACAATTAAATGCAGTTATAAAATATATATTAACACTTGGAATCAATAATGTTTTGCTTTTCAACATAGTTTAGCCTTTCTCATGATGCTATGTTAGGACTTGAAACTTATTGACAATGTGAGGCAACACTTCTTATTGACTTAAACATAGAACTAGGATTTTATAAGATATGTGAAAACTACTTACGGCCACCAACAGCTTCTTGCACTAAATAATATAAAATAAATATAAGTAAGATAATAAAATATCAATACTAAATATATTTGTTCATAAATAAAAAACATTTAATTATGTTATGCATGCATATTTTATCATTAAGCTCCAGCTGAAAGTTGAAATATATCGATGACGTTAAAATATGTGACGTAATAAGTTTACGTTATCAGTATAGAAAACAAAGAAAACTGTTAAAGCGCAAATACTTACTTTAGCTTAATGTGTGTAGTACATTTTTTAAAACATTAAGAAAAACTTAGTAAACAAATATGTAGAAATATAATAAACTTCCTTTAAAAAAAAAGGTATATAGGGGGGTTAATAAATTTCCTTTAAAAAAAAAACGAAAATTCATTTAATAAAATTTGATTAAAATGTTTACATATTTCATTTTGCTGCATTTAAGACAATTCGAAAAGAAGTTTACTTTAAACGCAATGAAAATAATAAATCAGCAAATACGATATAAAGTTAAGGGTATTACTTGAGATATCTTGTCCGAAAAAAAGTGTTTTCTGAATATTAGTTGGGTTTTTTTTCAGAGCAAAATAAACATGTAATATAAAGCAAGAGACGAAAGTGAAGGTCAACAAAATCGAATCTTGTAATAAATATAAAGATCTTAAAAAAGTACAGTCATAATGTAAGTTTATTAATTACTTATATCTAATGTTGGGAATAAATTTTAACTTTTAATCTAAAGTTCGTATCTTCACGTTCTTGAACTGAATCTTAATGATTCGAGTGGTTGAATTCTAATTTTCTAAATAATTAGAACAAACGATATTTAAGTTAAGAAATCAGCTCCAAAACACAAATTATTTACATAAATTTTATAAATGAGGTATAATTTTGTATACTTTGCATTAAAAAATTTTTAGATTATTGTTAAATAAATAAGAAATTTAAGATATTAAGAAATCACTTACCGTTTAGTAACAGAGCTTTAAATCCATCTGAATTTTAAAAAAAGATATTTTACAAATAATTAAAAACTTCAAAATGGAAAATTCCTTCAAGAAGTTTTGCTAACTAAACTATCATTACTATATTTGCATATATTTTTTTTCTTCAAAATACGACAATGCTTCAAATTATTTGGTAATAATTTAACAGTTTAATCAATATTCTATAATAATAAAACATTAATATAATTTCAAGTTTAGGTTTTGCAATTTTTTACATTGTTATTAACAAAGTAATCTAATCTAAGACTTACTGATTTCAATCACAAAATAATTATTAAAATCGGCGAACGAATACTTATTATTTACACAAATTTATATTATCATTTTCTACTATTTATGCAAATACATTTATATTTTAAGAGTTAGCTTTTATTAATGGATCAGCATCTACTTTTGCGTAATACACGCAAAATACAAATACTTAAAATTACGAAATTAAATAAATCACTCACCTGGGGTAAAGATGTTACCTAAATTACCTGAAAAAAACCAATAAAATTAGTTAAAATTTGAACAATAAAAAGTTCTTTCGAAAATTTGTATCACCCCCCCCCCCAAAAAAAAATCAAAATGATTGCAATTTTGCTTAGGACTTAAAATTATGGAAAATATCTTTATTAAAAGCTGAGGTGGAACTGTTTAGTCAAAACTTTATTAGATTCTGAATATAGTATATTGTAACTAGCCTACAATTCCTAAAATGCGAATTGAATACAGCATAATCGAAACAATGACAATTAAAAGCAGTTATGAAACATATATTTAAACTCAGAATCAATAGTTTTTAACTTTTCATTTTTTTTTACTTTAGCCTTTCTAGTCATGTTAGGATCTGTAATTTATTGATTATATGCGTCTACACTTCTTATTATCATATGATATTTTAAACAACGAAATAAGTTACAAAAACGTTCCTTCCTCTTTGACGAATTCGGATCCCTCTACCCGAAAACTAGGGTGTAGCTGCGAATTGGGAAGTATGGTCGCATTAGCTTCGTCAGAAGAATTTTACACAGTTTGGACCTTTCTACCGTAACTTCGAAAAAGTCGTTTTTTGATATATAGTATTTTTCAATTTTTATTGTTAGAGATTAATGGTTTTCAGTCAAAGTTCAGACATCGTTACATTTATTTATTTTATTGCACTGCACACTTAGAGTGATGTCTAACAAACCTTTCATTGGACGATCTAAACAAATAATAAAAGGTATGCATGGACTAATCAACTAAAAAGAACTCTTTAAACTGCAAATCAATGTTCAAATGTCAGTTGCTAAGATTTTTTTTTTTTTAGTTTTTGGATTTTGATTGAGTACTGCAACACATTCCTGGCAGCAAAATAAATTGGGCCTTATAGCCTATTGAGTCTCGGCTACAATTCTTAAAATGTAAATAGATAATCGAGAGAATGACAAATAAAAGCAGTCATCAAATATTTACAAAACTTGAAACTAATAATCTCTTACTTTGCATTCTTCTTACTAAAGCTTTTCTCATCAAATCATGTTAAGATTTGAAATTTATTTATAATATGAGTCAACACTCGTTATTGACTCAAACAAAGAAAGAACAAAAACAGAGAAAGAAATTCGACTTTTATATTTAGACATGTGAAAACTACTCACCTTCTAACACTAAATGGAAAAAAAAAAGATAATAAAATATTAATAATAAATCAAATAAATCTAAATTAAACACATTTATTTCTGTTATGCATGCATAATTTATCACGAAGCTCGTATATTTTATCATGAATTATTTTTTACGTAATCCATGCAGAATACAAAAAAAAATAATAATAATAATGAGCTAATACATTGACATGAATACATTGGCATAATAATGTTGCAAATTTTCTAAAACATAAAAAATTTTAGTTATCAAATATATAGAAAAATTCGCAACCTGTTGAACATTCTAAAACTGCATTTAAAAATGATTAAAACGTTTAAATGTTTTACTTCGATGTACGTCAAACAGGGTGACTATGAGCCACTTTTTGACGTTTTCGTGTCATAATTCCTCTAATTTTTCACCTATCGGGTTGATTATTTAATGCAACATAATTGCACATCTTGGTTTTCAATTCACATATTAAAAATGATTCTCAGATATCATGGAGGGGAGATATAATTTTTTCTTAGTGGCACTTACTCACCCCGCACATGGGGGTGACTAAGTGCCACGCATGTTTCCTCCTTTTAAATCTATTAGAAACGATAGTTGGCAACTTCTCACCCTTCAGAATTCATCTCCTTGTCATTTTAGCTATTATAAGTTAATTTTTTGATGAGTATAACTTCAAATTTTAAAATAAAAAGGCCATACATATGGAAAAATGCTATTTATTAAAGAAACTCTTCAATGTGTTTTTCAAAATGACTCAATTTATTAAACGAAACACAAACTGCAAATTTGAGATAGAAATTCTCTCTTCAGACAATCCGAATTTAAAATAACCTGAAATTTGTCGTCATTTGGTAGAAGTTCGGGAGGACAAATTTTCTTCAGGATTTATTTCTTTTTGTGCCACAAAACAACCGGGATGTCAAGCCACTTCTAGAATTGTCCACTTTTCTCCAGGTATTTTACACATGCCTCGTTGCTACTTTCAAAATCAGAAATCATTTGACCAAAGTACATTTTTCCTTTATATTTTACTGCGACAAAGTCACCTTGCACAGGTCATGTGTATTTTGCGTCATTGACTGACTTACTGCTTGTCAGCGGTTGACCATAGATTGTTGTAGATGGGTGGTCAATCTAGTCATCTAGGACATCAATGGATGTCTCTCCACTTAAATAATATACACTTTAGAGTCTTAAAAATGACCAAAACACTGCAAAAAAAGATGGCTCACTCATAGTTACCCCACACTTCATCGAAAATTGAATTAAGGGTTATAACTGGTAAACAAAAAATCATTTTGAAACGTCGAAGCGTGTAGAACTTCTTTGACAGTTTGGTGAGAAAAAATTGAACCTTTTTTCTGGCTGCTTCCGAAATATGATTACCAGACCACACTTCTTTTCCAGATCACAACACCACAAATCCACGTCGACACAAATAATGGTAGGTTACAATTTAAGTTATAATTTGATTGGTGTAGTACCCCAGATAAAATCTCCCCTCTATCCCGCTACCTAGTGGTAAATTTCCTTTTTCGATTGGTTTCTTCCTCTGGCGCCATCAGCCGCTTGAGTTCGAAAACCCAGGATGGCACCAAGTCACCCGGTTTGGAACTTAGTCACCCCGTTTGACGGTATATAAGACAATTTCAAAAGTAGTTGATTACAACCGTCATGAAAATAAGAAATTAACAAACAGGAAATAAAGTACCAAGAGTGTTATTTACCATCCCTTACAGAAAAAAAGTTTTTTTCCTAATATTACTTTCTTTTTTCCCAAACAAAATAAAAATATAATGCAAAAGACAAAAGTGAAAAGAAAAGTAAACAAAAGTGAATGTTATACTAAAATATAGATCTTAAAAACTTACAGTCATAATGTAACTTTATTAATTCTAAACTGTTCATCTTCTCAACCATAACTCATACATAACTGTAATTTACATTTTCAGTTAGTTACTGTATGTGAATTTAATTTTTACACATACAGTGTGCAATGAAATAGATGGACTACCCTAAATAATTTTTGATCCAATGTTCAGATCATTACTTTCTTGGACTCGATCTTGTTGTTTAGAGATGTTGAATTCAATTTTGCATATTGATTAGACTGCATTTTAAGCAACGAAATAAGTTACAAAAACTTATATTTTTTGAATAAACTTACCTTTTTTCTCGACAGATTCGGATCCCTAACACCCAAAACTTAGGGGGTAGCCACAAAATTGAAAAATGTGGTTGCAATAGTTTGGTCAGAAGAATTTTACAATAGTTGGACCCTACTATGTAAGTTTTTAGCAAGTAGTTTGTTTTGAAAATATCATACTTTTAACGTTTGATTTCCCAGGAACTATTTGACCGATTATCCCCTTTTTTCATTTTGCTATGCAAAATTACATTCTTTGAAATGATGTAAAACTTTGTATACCTTACAATTAAAGATTTTTTTCGGGTACTGTTATATCTATTAATAAAATACACTAAATATTTACTAAAAGTTATTTTTTTTTCATGAAATTATCTTTTGAAATATAAATTTTAAAATTTTGTGCAAAGATATTTTAATTTGCTTAAAAATATTTCGAGAAAACGAAAAACGCAGAAAGTAAATTTAACAATAATGAGAGCAAACTTTCGATAAAAAAATTGGAACCATATTTCCAAGATTACGGCTATCCCTTAATTTTGAAGAACCTGAAATCTGAATCCGCCTAAAAAAAAGGTATGCTAATTCAAAAAATGCAAATTTTTTATGTCTGATTTTTATAGTTTAAAGCACAAATAAGCTTGCAGAAATTAATTAACATATTAACATCACGTACTAAGACTTAATTTACCCCTCAAGCCAGATAAATTAAGTCTTAGTACGTGAAGGTCCTGTTTTTATGTTAAAAGTTATCCAAAGTAGTGATTTTAATTATTTATTTGCACTAATGTCTACGAAAACTTCAATTGGACCATCTAAACAAAAAAATACTATGCATGAATTAATCAGTTAATTAGAACTCTTTTAGTAACAGATCAATTTTATTTAAAATTTAGTAGCTAAGAATTATTATTATTATTATTTTTTGTTTTGGGATTTTGATCTTATATTGCAAAACATGGTGTTGTTTCAAATTTTTTGGTTAGTGATTTATGGTTTTACTCAAAATTAATTGTATAATTATAGGTCAGTATTTCATATGTACCAGAAAATTAGTTTAAAGTTTAGAAATAGTACTCCTTAAAGTCATATATTTGAAAAACAGCTACTTTGATACAAAAATTTTAATTCCTTCAAATACGAATAAAAAAATAAAATTAAAGAAATCAAACATACTCTTAGTTTGTTCTTAGGACACATATATAGCTTATAAAAACAAGTGGACACAAAACATTTCAAATAACTAAATCTTCAAAAACATGAATTGTTTAAGAGTTAAATATTTCAAATCCTCATATAAAATTAATCATTCCTTTTAAAGTCCCCAGAGATGAGAAAGCAAGAGATAGGCTAACCACTGTCACTTATGAGTTGATATATATAGAAAAATAATAAATTCAAAATATAATTCATCTAAATTATATTTAATATGATAATTGAATAATGTAAATATAATATTTAATATTTCACCAAAATATATTTTAACGAAATTTAGAGTTTTTCTAAATTTGAATTGACAAATCAGCTAGCCACTTGAGGCAGCTTGAATATATTCAGTTCATAAATTAGGAAAATTACTCACGGTTTTGTAACAAGTCTTGAAAGCCCTCTAAAATTAAAAGAAAATATTTTACAATTAGTTAAAAGTTTCAATGAATCCCTTATTTTAAAAGTTTCGCTTACTAAACTATTATTACTATCTTTAAATATTTTTTTGTTAAAAAATACTGCAAAGTTTCAAAATTTATAGTTACTCTTTAACAGTTTAATTCCATATGGAAAAAAACTTTATTATAATTTTAACTTTCAGTTTTGTAATGATTTCATCATTCAATCGCAAAAATTATTTAAAGCGCCAACTAAATTATTAGTATTTAAACAAATTAACATTTTATATTCGGTATGCAAATATATTTAAGCTTTAAGGTCTTGTCAAGTTTTTGATTTTATTTAAAGGATCAATAACTACTTTTGCGAAATCCATACTGAATACATATAATTGAAATTATGCAATTAAATAAATTACTTATATGGGGTGAAAATAATTCCTGCATCACCTGAATAAAGACCATAAATTAGTTAAAAAAAATTCCTTAAAATATCAACAATATAAAATAACTTTTCAAAATTTGCTTACTCTCAAAAACCTAACTTCGACTAAAAACTTCTTCTTTGTTGAAAGATAACGGGAAAATGGTCGGTCACAATTTCATTAGCTTCTAAATATAGTCTATTGAATCAAGCTTACAATTAATACTGAACACAGCATAATCCTAACAAAAAATATTAAATGCAGTTATAAATTATATACTAAAATCCCGAATCTATAATTTTTTACTTTACTTTCTTTTTACTTTAGCCTTTCTCATCAAATCGTATGAGGAATCGCAAACAAAACCAACGAAAACAACAACAGAAACAACGAAAAAATGCTAAGTAAAAATGTTAAGAAAAAATTAGATACGTGGAAACTACTCACCTAGACTACTACCATCTCTTACTAAATCAAAACGAAATAACAAAGAAATTATAAAATACAATTACTAAATCAAATGTTCCTAAATAAGACACATTTAATTATGTTACACATGCATATTTTATCATAATGCTCAAGCTGAAAGTTGAACTTCATTTATAATGTCAATAGATTCTTTCATTCATTTATAATGTCAATGGATTCACACCGAAAGAGTGTTAGTTGCTATCTCTTGCAGAAAAAAATGTTTTTTTTTCCTTCAGAATATTACCTACTTTTTCTCGAACAAAATAAACATGTTATATAAAGAAAGAGACAAAAGTGAAAATAAAAGTAAACAAAACCAAATATTATACTAAAATATAAAAACTTACAGTCATAATGTAACTTTATTGATTCTCAACTGTTTATATTCTCAACCATTTTTCATAAGTAATTGTAGTTTACATTTTCACTTAGTTACTGTATGTAAGTTTAATTTTCTACTTTTGAGTCATGAAACTAAAGTTGACGAATAGAATGTATCAACACATACAGTGAGCAATAAAATAGATGGAATCCCATGAGTAACTTTTGATCTAATGTTCAGATCTTAACATTTTGGATTCGATCATGTTGTTTAGCGAGGTTGAATTCTATTTTTTCTTATTAATTAGAACATACGATAATTTAAGCAACGGAATAAATAACAAAAACGTACGTTCTTTGAAAACAAATGCCTTTTTTTACTCGACAGACTCGGATTTCTCTCCCCCAAAACATGGAGGGGGGAGGTGTAGATTCAAATTCAAAAACAGGGTTGCAATTGTTTGGTCAGAAGAATTTTACAAAGGTTGGACCCCCTACCATGTAAATTTTGAAAAAGTCGTTTGTTTTGAAGATATCGTATTCTTAACGATTGACTTCATCGGAACTACTCACTAACTATTTATTTGGCTATGTAAAATTACATTATTTGAAATAATGTAAAAATTTGTTTTTCCGACTTTTGCTAAATAAAATAATGAAATACAATAAATATTTGTTAAAATTTATATTTTTCATAGAATTATCTATAGATAAATAAATTCTACAATTCCGTGCAAACATATTTAAATTTGCTTAAAAGATTTTTTCGAGGTAACCAAATACATAAGCAAAAAGTAAAATTAACATTAAGGAGTGCAAATTTTGGATCACGACTCTGAAAAAAAATAACTATAGGGGCCATATTTCCTTGATTACAGCTATTCCCTATATGGGGGGGGGGTATGTTAATTAAAAAAGGTATGTTAATTAAAAAAATGTAGGCTTTTTATATCTGAATTTATTAGTTTAAAGTATCGTCTGCGAAAATTAATTAACATACTTGAGGTCACATCTTCCAACCATATAGATGGAGTCTTTGTACTTGAAGGTTCAATTTTCAGATTAAAAGTTATTCAGAGTGGTGCGTTTATTATTGATATATTTATTTATTTGCACTGATTTTTAAGAAATTTTTAATTGCACCATCTGTACAAAAAGTATAATAAGCATGAATTAATCAATTAATTAGAACTCTGTTAACTTCAAATCAATTTTGTTTGAAATTCAGTAGCTAAAAATTTTTTATTTGTTTTTTGGATGATGATCTTATATTGCAGAACATGGTGTTGTTTCAAATTCTTTGGTTAGAGATTTACGGTTTCTAGTCTAAACTAATTGCGTAATTATAGGTGAGTATTTCATTTGAAGCAGAAAAATAGTTTGAAGTTTAGACGTCGTGGTTCTTAATGTTATATTTAAAAAACAACTACCTTGACAGTAATTTATATTTATTTCCTTCAAATATGAATAAAACATAAATGAAATTAAAGAAATTATTCATGCTATTTCTTTTGCCTTATGATCCTTAAGACCAATGAAACTCACAAGAGGACATAAAACATTTCAACTACTAAATTAATAATACAACATATTTAACGGTTACATTATTAAATTCTTCAATATAAAATTATTCATTCCCTCAAAAATCCCCAAAGATGAGAATGCAAGAGATAAAACCAATATCTCTTATGAGGTGGTATTTTATTTAAAAAATTAATCAAAATAACAATTCGTCTAAATTATATTTAATATAATAATTAAATAATGTAAAAATAATATTTAATATTTCATAAAAACATATTTTTACGTAATTTAGATTTTTTCTAAATTTAAACTGACGAATCAGCAAGCCACCTGAAGCAGCTTTAATATATTCAATTCATAAATTAAGGATATAGGAAAATAACTTACGGTTTTGTAACAGGTCTTGGAAGCCCTCTAAATTAAAAAAAAATATCTAACAATAATTAAAATTTTTAAAAAATCTCTTATTACAAACTTTTGCTAGTTAAACCATTATAATAATTATCTTTGCATAATTTTTTGTTACAAAATAAGGCAAAGTTTCCAATTTTATGGTTATTTTTTCACTGTTAATCAGTAATCCATAATAAAAACTTTATTATAATATTTTACATCATTAATAACAAACTAATTTAAACTAAGACCTACCAATCTCAATCACAAAATTATTTTTAAAATCGTCAAATAAATTCTTCGTGTTAACAAACAATTATTATAGCATTTCTTATCAGACATGCAAATATATTTAGGCTTCAATGTCAGGATTTTATTTATAGGATCAGCAACTACTTTCACGTAATTCATTCAGAATAAAAATAGTTGAAATTATGCAATTAAATAAATTACTCACGTGGGGTGAAAATATTTGTTATATCACCTAAAAAAGACCATAACATTAGTTAATAAAAAAGCATAAAAATTTCAACAATATAAAATCTTTTCAAAATTTGCTTACTCTTAAAAAAAAAACTTCGGCTTAAAGTTATTGTAAGTTTCTTTATTGAAAGCTAACAGGAAAATGGTCCATCAAAATTTCATTAGCATCTGAATACAGTCTAATGAATGTAGCTTACAATTAATACTAAATACAGCATAATCGAAACATAGACAATATTTTTTTTTTTACTTTACTTTCTTTTTACTTTAGCCTTTCTCATCAAATCATGTCAGGATTTGAAATTTATAGATAATGTGCATGTAAACATCTTATTGACTCAAACATAGAGCAAAAACAACCAAAAAATGTTAAGAAAAAATTAGACTTGAGAAAACTACTCACGAAGATCAAGACTATCTGTTACTAAATCAGAAAGAAATAACAATTAGACAATAAAATACCATTACAAAATCGAATATTCATAAATAAAATACATTTAAATCTGTTATGCATGCACATTTTATCATAAAAAAAGAAATTTTACATAATCCATAGAGAATACTAAATAAATTGAAAATGTGTAAATACTTACTTGTGCTAAATGTTTGCTGCAAGTTTTCTAAAACATAAAAAAGTCTTAGTAAACAAATATATGGAATAATATCAGTTTATTAAACTTCCTATATATATATATATATATATATATATATATATATGTATATATATATATATATATATATATATATATATATATATATATATATATATATATATATATATATATATATATATATATATATATATATATATATATATATATATATATATATATGTATATATATATATAAAGGAGTGCTTTTTGACATAATTATATAATTCAAGCAAACTCGAACCCATTGAGTGTAAAATAAATGAAATAAACATAAACATATGATAAAAGAAATACTTAAAAAAACGAAAATCGATCGAAACAGAAAGCGAAATCTATTAGTAGCAAATTCAAAAGAACTTACATTCACCGGAATCTTTCAAGAATGATTAAAAATGTTTTCATGATAAGATTGCAATATATTAAAACAGAAGCGCAAATGGAGATAAAAGCATAAATAGAGGAATTTGTTTAATGTCTTGTCTTGCTTCAGAACTGAAGTTTGTTTTTTTGTTTCTTACCATGAATTGGCCCGAAAATTGAGGTGCGCAAGGTTATAATATTATCCTGGATAATTTAAAAAAATTATAATTAATAAGATTGATACTTAATTATACAATTTTAATAATTTTTGAAAATAAAACATTAATTTAACAAAAATAAGAGGGAGGGAGATTTTCCAGTTTTAGGCAGATTTCCACGAATGATTTAAGTGGAGTTAAAGTGGAGTTGTACATGGTAAAAATAAACTAACAAAGAAAATTTAGTGCATTTATTAATAATAACCTCAATGAACTTATATAGAATTTAATTACTTTACTTTGGTATTCATGGTTTTTTATCAAATGTTAAAGGAGTTTGTCTATTGGTTTTTTGGATAAATAAACATCGCTACATATTATTTTAATTCTATTTATTTGATTAAAATAGTATTTTAATACATGTTTTTTAAAGACATTAAAATTCCAAGTAATCAGTTTAATTATATTAAAATTAAAATAATTTCTTCTATCGTTTAAATCAAGAAATTAGATATTTTCTTATAATACCCATATCACTTAAAATTAATATTATCATCAAAATTACGAATCAAGATTAATTCCTCGGGTTAAATATTATTTAATACAATAGTATAATCTAGAAAAGTAACGATAATTAAATCATCAATAAATTACATAACAAATTTAATATGAAGAATATAATTTTTTCATAATGGTATAAAAATAAATTGGCTAAGCGAATTGAAATATTTGATCATTGTGGTGTTTCATCAATTTGAATAAAAATAACTTTTTCTATTGTAAAGATAATTATTAATTAGAATTTCTCAATAGTAAAAATCGCAATTATGGATATTTTTTAAATAATAATAATAACTCAAGTTTAGAAAGCGGATACGCCGAATTAGTGCCGATTTAGTATGATAACAACTTCAATACACTGTTGGACCACTATTAGCCCGTAATACTGCTGGAATTCTTTTTGGCATAGATTTTATGAGATGTTGGTAGGTGGTAGGAGGAATTTGAACCCATATCAGCTGAAGTGCACTTTTCAGTTTCGTCAGATTAGATGTCACTGCATCCAGCTGTCTGATGCCCTTTTCGATCTCAACTCACAAATTCTTAATTGGATTGAAATATGGTGATTATGCGGGCCAACGAAGCAAGGTAAACACAGTTCCCCTATCTATTAACATGGGAAAACCGGTTTTGCTATGCAGAGAAGCCTGCAGGTTAAAGTGCGACTTTTTACGTGCTGAACCGTCAGTGGGTTAATAACTATATAACTATAACTATAACTATATATATATATATATATATATATATATATATATATATATATATATATATATATATATATATATATATATATATATATATATATATATATATATATATATATATATATATATATATATAAAGAAAATCTTGCGGACTGAAGGAGTAAAGAATGGAACCCAACCAAAGTTAACTCAATCGTTTTTCACATTTCTAGTTATTTCTATTTATTACATATTGTAATGATAAAATTTCATTATTAGGATTTTTTGCATGTTGTACGATATTTGTATAGTTAATATTTCTGTAGTTAATATTTCCTATATTTTCCATTCAAAAAATCCGATAGACTCAAATAAAACAATATGTATATGCAACAAGTTTGTTTAGAGATTATTTAAATCTTATTTCTTATCGGTATATTAATTTTCTTCATAACTAAAAACTTCGACAAGCAAAGGAAAATATTCATCAATATGTTTAACCAGACATAGCTTTGTAAAGGAATAAATTTCTTAAAAAATAGTAATTAAGTGATAAAATTGTCCCATTTATTATCCTATCTGTTAGACGCTGAATGTCAAGAATTTAAATGAATTTATTGTAATAAATAACTTTAGATCAGCATTTTACATAAGGTATTCAAGTTTTTTTTAAGACTAGTGCACCCTAGCTAAGGTTTGAAATTTATTTACGCTTATGATTATATTATAATATATTATTATATTATATTACATTACATTATATTATATTATTTCCCAAAAAATTGATCTGGGAGTTACCTTGCCTTTTGGACTGGGTTCAAAGTTGCAAGGCTACGGAGTTGAACATTAGGAGCTGTAAACCCAAAAATGGGTCGGCTATTCAACGACTGTTACAAAGTACATAAAATATACTAAAAGTAAAATAGTTTAAATGCTGAAACGATTTTGTTAAAAAATACAATCAAGTGATTTTTGAATGCCTTAATTTCATATATTTTCATAATTCTTCAATAAATATTCCGCATAAGTCAGTTTCTATTAGTACTCTATTAGTAAATATTATCAGCCTTTAATTAAGTATTAATTAAATGCTAATAAAAGTTAAGTTTCACTGCATTATAATAAGCTCTTGATATATTAAAGTGCTTTAAGATATGTCAAGTTTGCTAAAGTCTGAAATTTCAAAATTTTCCTTTATTTCTTGCGAAATTGCCCAATATAGAACCACTTTACTGTATTTTGATCATATAGGAACATTGTTTGATCACTTAAAATCATCTTAAATTATCAGCTTGATCATTTAAGACGTCAATTTTGAACACGTTTACAGTTTTATACTGCATTGACTTTGGTTCTTAACATTAAATTAGAAGTATACTTATGGGCTCTTTTGTCTTTTGTGTAATTGTATTTCTACTATCATAATTATAGATATTTAAGTTTTTGTTTAAAATTCCGAGTCTTGCTGTAACTCAAATGCAAAACGCAAGTAAAAGTCTCCAAAGTTTATAATATTCAAAACTACTCACCATTATTAACCAAACTATTTACTAAATAAAGAAAACTCTAATGATTAAATAATTCATGCTCTTAACATTAAATCATCAAATTAAAAAATCGTATTTCTAAAAAAAAATTTCTTACATTTTCTTTAAATATGATAAAATTCTAATCTTTAAGTTTATCCTGTTAAAATTTCTTCTCCAGAATTTCTGAACTTAGTCTCTATTAACTCGAATCTAACATATGAATAAAAACGTATTAAAAGAAATGTTTATTCTTTAAGTATTAATTTTGATGAATTAAGCTATGCTATAAAGACCATTTTAAATAGAATTCAATTGCAGGGTTTGGAACTTATTCATGACATAAACGCTAACCAAAGTTTTTGCAAAGTTTATCGAACGGAAAAAAATAGATAAAGATGAACTAGTTTTTTTTAAATATACTATATGAGACTATATTATTTTAGAGATTGAAATACAGCAGAAAAATTATTTTTAGAATATAGAGTTTATTTTTGGAGTATAAGAAAAAATGTTACATGGTTCATTAAAACATTTGCTAGCAATGAAAATTACTTACCAATGTCTAACAAGCCTCCTAAACCAGCTAAAAATAAAATATTTCAACACAAATTAAATCTAAATAACAACAGTAATTTATGCAAATCAGGGATTTGATAGTATTGTAAAGGGAATTTCAAACATTTCAAGTTTTATTATTTTCATTAATGCCATTAATTTTGTTGAAATGAATAATCTTGTTAGTATTTTGATTAAGATTATTCCAACCAAGCAAATTATTAGCAGTTTCATCTGGGTGTGATATCTTTTTTTGATCATACCAGGGACTTTTTTTGACAAAATCAGGGAGTGCATATTACCATTTTGTATTACCACCGCAATTTATTCCCAAATAGGATTCCCAATTCATTATCGATAAGCTAAATAGCTTATCGATAATGTAATCGATAATGTATCGTAATCATATACTTTAGATGGGATATAATGTACTTCGCAGGTAAAAAGAATAGCATCACACAATAACAATTTTTGTACATCAAGACGCATTAGTAATCACAGAAATTACGACTGATTCACAACTTAATACTGTCCCTTAGACCATCAAGAAGTTCTGCAAAAAGTTGTTTTATTTATTTTTTCTATAGCTGGAATCCAATAAACTCAAGAAACATCAAAAGTAGCCTCATCTGTCACAAAATTATTCCATTTTTGATTAGCTCCTTGCATCACTTAATTAATATTATTTATTAATCAGTGATGCAGCGAAACTATTTAGTGAATTTTGAATTCCCTAAAATTTCTTCACTTTAATGAAGGACAAAGATTATAAGTTCTCACTAAAGTGACAGTTCCGATGTTTGCTAATAACAAATTCTTGCTCGTCATTGGTTAGTTTTATATTTATTGCCTGCGATTTTAAAATATTTTAAATTTAAATCGGATTATGGAAAGTATTCATTTTTTATGTAGGTAACATTTATATGTCCAGTTCTAGCCCTATGCACGTTATGAGTATTTAGTTTAACTAATGTCATTTTTTTTAATGGCGGGCACTTAGGATGTATTGTCCCATTGGCCTCTTAATTCCGGAACTGCTACTCTCTTCTCGTTACCCAGTGGGCACCTGTGGCGAAGTTACGGCGATGAAGCAGTGTCGCCCACGTCGCACTACCACAAACCCGTTTATAGGGCGGGTCCCATCAACACATCCTAGAAGAAGGAAGGCCTCAGCACGGATCAATTTAGTAGTCCGATGTGACGAAGTTAACTGCGCAGTTGATGAAAAATAAGAAAGATGTCATTACGTTCGGGGTACTAAGCTGCGCTGTGGTTGAAAATACGAAATATGTCATTACGTTTGGACTACTAAAGGATATTTATGGTAACCCGTGCTGAGGCCTACTCTATTCTAGGAGGTGTTGGTCACATTCACACAAAGGAGAAATGACATAGAACACAGAGAGAGAGAGAGAAAGAAACATCCATGCCCTGAGCAGGATTCGAACCCACAACCATCGGCTCCGCAGTCAGACACGCTAATCACTCGGCCACCTGGTCGGCGTACTTTTTTTTTTCCAATGCTTTCCAGTGTTAACATCCGTCAATTCAGGCATATACAGGGCGGTTTTTTGGCCTCTCTTTCAGGGGCACCAAATTAGGTGAGCCAACGTCGCTCCCACAGTGAGGACAGGTAGTACAGAGAAGGAAAGAACATCCGTGCCTTGCCCGGGATTCGAACCCAGAATCCTTCTGATGCAAGGACAGTTCCCTGCCCCCTACACAGGCCGGTCGGCTAACTAATATCATAGTCCAGAGCTTTCTTAGAAATCAATTTTTGAATGAATAAAAAATCCAAGAGTATCATTGAAAAATCATAAGTAAAAACTCCTTGATTTTTTATTTAATTGTTTGGTGAACATGTAGTTCAAGCTTTCTATCCAGCAATTTCCTGTATAGCATTATTGTCATGATATATTGCAAAGAAATGCTTACTCAATTTTTTTATTTTTTTAATATGCCGAAAGAAATGTGTATTTGTTAAATGACTTGCTGCACCGCCAAACAAAATATCTATATGCTGAGACTTACGAAGTATTGTTTAAGTATTCAAGTATTCAAGAAGTATAAAAATAATTGTCATTAAGTATATGGGCAGCAAGTTTGCTATCAGAGTATTCTGATTTTATAAATCTGAGATCATTACATAGGAATATATTCCTAGTACTGCTATGCATATGGTAATTTGGTCAACTTTTCTCTCTGTGTGTTGTCCGCTATTGTGTCTGAAGTGTGAGTGCGTCCACTCTATGAATGAGTATCTGGGTCAGTGTGGCGTATGTAATGTTACTCCCTTCCGTGATATTGGTAACAAGATGCTCCCCAGGCAATGTAAAATGGGCAATACTTCCGGCACCTTCCATGATGAAGAAAGATACTGTTCAGTGCCTGTCGTTAAAAAAAGTTTGATCGCTTGCCCAGTGTGCCTTTCGTATCTCATCTTTATGCATAACAGTGACGTTATTGCAACAACAAAAAAAAACCACAGGAAGAATTATTCAATTAATTAACATTTATTTTATATACTACTCACTAAATGTAGAAGCATTTAATAATTAAACAATTCAAATTATTAACATTAAATCAAGCATATCACAAATCGTATTTTCATACAATTTTATTAACAATGTTAAAATTTTAAAATTAAAGTTTAGGATTTCTGAACTTAGCCTCTACTAACTAAAATCTAAGATATATCTAAAAAAATTTTGAACGAAATGTTTATTCCTCAAGAATTAACTTTAGTGTAATAATTTCTTTGCGGGGTTTGTCTTTTACAGATGGTGTAAAAGCTAACGAATATCATCTGTTTATTAAACGCAAATAAATAAATAAAAAGGAACTATTTTTTTAAAATATACTATATAAGACAAAATACGTGATTTTAAAGTATGAAATGCAGCACAAAATTAGTTTTGTTAGAATTCAAAATTTATTTTTGAGTTTAAGAAAAAACGTTTAAATGGTATATCACAAGATTTATGAATTTTACTCACCATTGTCTAACTCGGTTCTTAAAGCATCTAAAATTAAAATATTTCAGCAGAAATATTAAATCTAAATAACAGTAATATATGTAAATCATTGATACAACATTCTTGCACAGAAAATTTTAAATATTTCAAGTATTTCTTACACCGTAAAGTGGAGTTACTTTGGACATAGACAAAAGTTTTTAAAGTTTAGAAATTATTTTTCAGTTAGAGAAAAACCTTTACAAGGTTCATCGTATCATTTACAAGCAATTAAATTTACTTACCATTGCTTAACAAGCCTTCTAAACCAGCTAAAAATAAAATATTTCAATATAAATTAAATCAAAATAACAACAGTAATTTATGTAAATCAAGGATATTACAGTCTTGTACAGAAAATTTTAAATATTTCAAGTATTCCTTATACCGTAAAGCGGAGTTAATTTTGACAAGGACCACATTTGAAGTTTTTTTTTTCACTTTGGTTAAACAGTTTAAAAAACAATGTGGAGTTTTGAAAATTTAACACTTTAAATTTGCTAAATCTTTTTAATGTGGTAAGCAAAATGTTATTAAAAATGGCTTTGAAAAGTGTATAAAAAGTAAATTCTCTTCCTCAAAGTCATAAACTTCTGAGTAAATGATCGTATTCTGAGTAAAGTTGATCATCTTCAACCTTATCGTCTTCAAAATGATAGAAATATCATTCAAAAAAATAGTAAAACTTAATACATTGAAAACAGACATTTAAGCTCAATAAAGACTTCTATAAATACTTATATTTTTAGTTTTTTGGCTGGAAAACAAAAGAAAATTAAAAAGAAAAATAACAACAATATTTTCTATAGTTATTACTCATTGGCAAATTGGGTCTTGGTTTGGATTTGATGGCGTCCACACACTTTTCAACTGTTTTCAAGTAAGAGTGTGCAAGCGTTATCATAGCATGCGTTGCTATGGCAACTGCTGCTGTTTTTTTTCTTTTTTTTTTCTTTTGTTGGAAAAAAATAAACTAAAAAAAACGTGAGTGCACCAAAAGTAGCTTCAGCTGTCACAAAGTGATTCCAGTTTAGATTACTTCCTTACATCATTTGATTAATAATAAATATTACTCCTTGATATCAATCATTTGTAATAAACCTCCTAAAAATGATGTTTTTATTTTTAAGATAAATTAATATTAAGAGATATTAATCAGTGATACAGCGAAACTACATAGCGAATCATAAATTCTATAAGGAGGGACAAATATTATAAGTTCTCACAAAAGTGACAGTTCCATTATTTGCTCGTAACATATTCTTTGTCGTCATTGGTTAGTTTTATATTTATTGCCTGTGATTTTAAAATATTTTAAATTTAAATCAGATTATGGAAAATTTTAATTTTTTTTATGTAGGTAACATTTATATCTTCAGTTCTGATACTATTTTGTTTACCTAATACCGTAGTCCAGAGCTGTCTTAGAAATAATTTTTGGATGAGTAGAAAATTCTAGAATATCTTTAAAAATCTTTAGTAAAACTCCAAGTTTTTTTTTTTTTTTTTTTTTGAAAAAGTGGTTCGAGCATTCTGCCCAGAAACTCCATGTACAGTATTATTGTCATAAGATGTTGCGAAGAAATGTCATTCTAGTTATTCATTTCATTTTCCAACATTCTATATCTGTCCAAAAAAAATTTTAATTATCACCTACTCCGACCTGCCTGATCAGAAATTTACATCAATTGAAGAAACCAAGGAATGGATCGATTTGTGGAAGATGAAGAGTTCTTCCGACGTGGTATCCGAATGCTCCCAGAAAGGTAGGAAAATGTAGTGTCTAGTAACGGATAATACTTTGAATAAAAGATAATGTACCGTTTGTTCACAATAAACTGCTAAAGTTTGATAGAAAACGTCGGGAAATTATCTGTACTCCCAATACATCTAAAAATTATAATATATTTTTCAACATTTTAGTAAAAAAAAAAGAAGTCGGAATAAAAATATTTAATTGTTTATAGTTATGAATACTTCTGTAACTATTTCCATTAATATTATTTATTTTATTGTATTTACTCCTAACAGCGAAGACAGAAAAATTAAAATTAGAAACTCGGACAACTGCTCGGTGTTTAGAAGTGAACTGTTGGCTATTGAAGCCGGTCTTGAGGCCATTTTGAAAGATACGAATTATAGAGCGGTATGGAATTTGACTGATAGTAAGAGTTCATTGCAGCACTTGAAGGACTGGATCAATGTTGGTGACCGCACTAGCATCGCTATTTTGAAGTTACTTGAACAGAATGCCTTGATTCACGAAGTGCACCTCCAATGGATTCCCTCGCATGTGGGAATTTACGGAAATGAGGTCGCTGACGAATTGGCAAAACAGGGATCGGTTGAGCCATTGTATTCAGCCATTGTATTGTTTGACGAGCTTTACTCCATCAGGAAAAACAATGGCTTAAAGTCTTGGAGGGTCCCTCCATCACATGATTGGTATTGGCGGAGATGTCCTTGGGGCCCCATTGGCCTTTCCTGCGATAGAGCCGAACGACGCTGTCGAGATTTGCCAGCGTCAACCTGAGAAGTGGCTTCTTTTGCAATGGCAACAGGGTTTTCCCGGTTTGTGCAAAGTGTGGAGTGGAAAGTGCGTCTCCGGAGCATATTCTGGCTGGTCTTCGCATTTCTAAGGAGACATTAGCGACGGACCCTTTGCTTGCCCTGGATTTATTGAGAGTGTACGGATTCATGGATAATGTCTAGCTGCCGCTAGACAGTGAGGGGATTAGTCACACACAAACATTTTATTGTATTTAAGAACTCGCTTAGTATTATTATTTCGTTTATTATTCTAATTGTTTTTAATTACAAAGTTATAATTTTTATTATTAATTGCATTATTGTAAATTATAACTGAACTTTCAAATCAACATGAAGCTAATTATTAGTAGTTTCGCTTGATGTGGAATCTTTTTTTACTTAGTTTCTCCTATTACCAAACAAAATCAGGGTATACATTCAATCATTTTTTGTCTGCCTTTACAAAGTCTAATGCAAAGAATTAATTAATGAAAGTTTCAAAAAAAAATTTTATGAGCGTGTTTTGCCATTGGCTTACGATAATTATTTATCAGTATCCCTTTCACTGGTATTATCATGTGACATCAAGAATCATCGAAATCAGTTTCCTTTCACTGTTAAATTTATTGTCTTCATTATTGGTCAACTCATATCTAAAAATTATCACTCAGTTTGCACTAAAAAAAACAAAAAGCCCTACTGTAGATATACACATGCTAAGCATACATAAAAAAATCAATACACTAAAAGCCATAAAGTTTCCTTTTTAAAAATAGAATGCATTCATTAAAAAAGAAATCTGAATATTAATTTGATTTATTGACAATAAATCGCTAATATGTATTTCAGAGGTGATAATATGTATTTCAGAGGTACAATTAACATTAAGATCTCGTGCCTTAGCCATTAAACTTAAGGTATTCAGGAGAGCCATTAGCCTTAAACTCTCTTAGAATAAGTTTTATTGTTCTTTTTTCTGATAAACGAATTAAAACTCTTTAGTTCCGATTCATGTACGGTTACATAATGTTTATATTTACATAATTGGTGCAGCAGATATATTTCAATACAGCTGCCGAAAAATGTTTTTTTTTAATCAACTAATATCTGTAATGTATTAAAATCAAATTTATTATAATTAATATTATAAAATAAGGTAATGCTTTAAACAATATCAATGTAAATGTATTAAAATGAAACATTATTACAATATTAAAGATGTATGCTTTCAATGAAAGTTTTATGCATAAAAGAAATATTTACACTTAAGCATATCTGTAATGAAGTATATAGTCCTTATCCAAATTATTAGTCGCACTGTAAGATTCTATGTAAAATCTTAATTATCTGGTGATACTATACAGCTTTATTGCTTTTACGCGTCTGAAGCCGGTTTGCACTTGTTTACGTTCGTAAATTCAATTGGTTGAACTGGAACGTTTAATTGGAAAAAAATGTTGAATTGGTCAAATTAGACGATATATTATAAAAATATGGAATATTTTGTATCAGGTATTGTTAAAAGCATGTCAGCATGAGACGCGTCCTTTTCAGTGGTCTTATCAAATCCAATGCTGTTGGAACGTCATTTAGTTCTTTCTTTTTCAAGAACGAATCTTCGTTACCGAAATATGCCGCCAAGTCTAGTAATCCAGTAAGACTACAAAAGTATGACCTATTTTTAATAATTTCATGATGTATATCGCAAATGATAGACGAAATTTCTGACTGACATGTTTAAATTTTAAAAGCGCTTGTTATCTTGTTTTGAAATCATATTTGTATAATTTGATAACAAAATAAAACGGAACTATATGAAATCGTGGATGATTGCAAGAGTCATTTACAACATCATCTGCAACAGTCCACTTGCAACGGAGTATAGCTTATAAACCCCGAATTATTTAGTGGTATAATTTTATTAGTGGTGATCAACTTCACTGCAAAGGAAGTTTTATATGACTTCACACACTTGAAATGTATTTAGGATGGAAATGTATGCTTTCATTGAATGATTTGTACATAAAAGAAAGATTAACTTACCAGCCGACACTAGATTAGCTATAAAATATACAATGCAATCAGTTTATATATTTATTTTTATATATGCAATGTGCAAGATTTTTGAAATAAAAAAGGAATGGGATAGTGGAATTTTTTTTCTGGATCTGTGAAATGTTTTAATGGTCTGAATTAAACACCATTGCAGCAATTCACAGAACCGGAAGAAAAGCTTAAATTCAAATGTTCCAAACTTCTGCAACTGCAGTGCGATTATAACTTTTAATCCGTTAACCACCAAAATTTGATGTTTCTTTCTATCAGAATTTAAATTTTTTTAATAAATAATCAAATACCAGTAAGAACAATAAGAGTGCTCAGTTTTGTATGCGAGCATCGCATTCTTTGTAAGCAACGAGAACTAGTGAGTCTATTAACAACCTGGAAAGAGGCAAGTATTTCTATTCAATGTGAGAAATAAGTAAAATAACAGTCCACTGCGTCAATTTGTGTTTTTGAGACATGTGTTTTTATGAAAAATAACATAATCCTCTACCGAGCCTGAGAGGGTAAGCGATCTACAGACGAGCGAATTTTAAGAAAATTAAGCTAAAATTAGTGCAAAAGATTCAGTGAAGTGTGTACATTGACGTTTGAGAATCGAAACTGAAACTAAGTGCGTCTAACAGCGATCTGAGAAAGTAGGTAAAAGTTAAATTTATATTTAGGTGAACTAATCTATAAACATGTATTTGACTAAATTAAAGAAAGACGAGTAAAAACTCGTCGCAGAAGAATTAAACTTAACTGTACCTGAGGATGCAAAAATTGCCGATCTAAAAACTTTAATTGAAAATAACGAAGTTTATAAAACATATAAAGAGCTATTTAAATAAGAACGGGATTATACTATAGAGGAAGTAAAAAATAAAAAGTCCGACAGTGAATCTAAATTAGAATTTGAGCGAATTAAATTAGCGAAATTTAGAAAAACAATTAGAGCTATGCTAAAGCTTAAAAAAAACTACCACATAATTCCGTACTCGCAAGAGAATGTGTTTTTGAGAATTCGAATAATATTAATATCGAAACTTTATTAAAATCGGTAAAAACCTTAACTATACCAGTACTCTCATGAGTAGAATCCTAAAATTTATTTCAGTCGCTGGAAATAGCATTCAAAACAAAAGAGGTTCACGAACAATTTAAATGCTAAATTCTTTTAAATATTTTAAGGGAGAGAGCTAACAATTTAATGGTTCACATTTCCGAAGAAGACTTAATTAATTACAATAAACTTAAAGATTTTGTGGTAAAAGAATTTTCCCCTACACCTCAAGAATTCTTTAATAATTTCCGAAGAGCTTAAAAAATATGTTCAGAGAAGTATGTACAATTTGTGTCTAGGTAAAGTACGACGTTTGAATATTATTGTCAATTACGTAATGTAAATTTTTTTTAAATCCGTCTATGAGTTTATAGTATCGGATAAAATAATGCATACTCTTGTTAGAGAATTGATGAGTCATATTAGTGTAAAACAGGGAGAAAACTATTTTAAACCACATGAATTAGGGCGTGAGTGTGATATTTATTTATCTTCGAAAGGCAAAAAAAAAGAAAACATTTTCGAAATCTTTCAGTGTTACGAATTTAATAAACAAAACAGAGTTGTTAATAATTCGAGTGTACAGAGAGGAGCAACAAATGTAGTTTTATCTAAAAAAAAAAAAAAAATTATAACTGCGTATTATGTAGAATCAATGAGTCTCATGCTTTGCAATTCCGCCAACAATTGAAAAGAATGTCTGTACACGATAGAGTAGAGTTTGTAAAAAATAATAGACTTTGTTTTAAGTGCTTTTCCCCCAGAGTTGAAGTTAATATATGCAGAATGAGAAACTGCTTTCTATGTAAAAAGGCTCCTCACAAACTTTTACACTATCCGAGAGAAATTAGAAACAATTCCTCCACTCCCTATATGGTGCCAATTAACGATCAAAATAAATCACGAACAACCACGTTTAATGTAAGTCCTGGATCATTCGTTCCGAGAGTAGACACGACTCAAATTGTGGCGACCGCGTGTTTTAAAAACAAACGCTTATTAAGTACTGCATTAATTCTCGAAAAGGATAAATATTCAGAATGGCAGATGTGTAGAGCGTTACTGGATTCTGGTAGTGAAACCTGTCTGATTTCAAATGAATGTGCTAATAAATTACAACTTAAGAGTGAAAAATCAAATACATTAATTTCTTGTTTAAATGATTTTTCTATGATACTTAATGCATGTGTTAAAGTGGCGATTTCGAATAGAACCAAATCGTTTGAAAGAGAATTAGATATGCTCATAGTTAAAAATAATCACAGAATTTATTCCGCATAAAACTTTAAATATGAATATTGATTTTTCAAATTTCATGGAATTAGCAAATGACGCTTTTAATATTCAGGGAAAAATAGATTTATTATTGGGTGCAAATATATTTTACGAGTTGATAAAGTCGGAAAGAATTAAAATAAAAAATTCGCAATTGCTTTTGATCAACAGCGTATTTGGTTATGTAGTGACCGTAATTTTAGATTCAATAAATGAAATAATGGTTCGCGGCAGTTTGATTCGTGATGAAGACTTACATAAAACATTAGAAAAATTCTGGCAAATAGAGAATGTAGAGGACACAATAACAAAGATGAAGCAATAACAAACAGTAAAGAAAGTTTAATTTGCGAGAAACAGCTTGCGGATACTCATTTTTGAACTAGGAAAGGGAAATATGTTGTTTCAATGCCCCTAAAGGAAGATCCCTCATGTTTAGGAAATTCAAAAGATATAGTCCTCAAGCGTCTCAGATTGCTGTGGAATAGCTTAGCTAAAGATGAAGTTTATTTAAATTTATATCGTGATTTCTTAAAAGAATATGAAAAACTAAGACACATGAGAGAGGTTACTAATGAAATTGAACCGGAGTATCGTATTATGCTACACGCGCCTTAATGATGTTCAGTATAATGGAGGAGTGATTCAGAAGGACTTATATACTCAAATGCTAAGGTTCCGCACATATACATATGCCTTTACTACTGATACAAAAGGATGTATCGAACTATTTTAATCAATCCAAATCAGTGTAATCTTCAGAGAATCGTTTAGTGGGAAAATGAAGACAAACCGCTAAAAATATACGAACTATGTATATACCGATACTTACGGCACGGTACGCGCAGTTTACTTAGCGCAAAGAACGCTTAACATCTCTCAGTTGACAAACAAACCAATTTCCCCATGGCTTCTCACGTCCTGTGAAATAATTTTTGTATTGACGATTGTCTGTGAGGTGCTGACACATTAGAGGAGGCAGTTGAGCTCAAGCAACAATTAAAAGGGAATTTGCGAAGTGCTGACATGAAACTACACACGCTCTGCGCCAACCACGTGAAACTATCACCAGATTCTGAATGAGATTATTATTTTGCAACGCTAAAGTGACAAAAACTTAAGGATACACTTGAAGTTTTTGTCTCTATTAACGTTGCAAAATTATAATTACATTCAGAATCTGGTGATAGTTTCACGTGGTTGGCGCCTAGTACGAGTTTTAGATAGATTTTTTATTCAGAGTAAGAGAGGCAGCCATAAAATCGTGTAAATATCACCTAAAAAGGGTTGTAAAAGGAATGAACTTAACCTACGAAGAATTTCATACGGTTACTCTACAAATCATAGGAATTATCAATTTCCAGCAGCTTTGTCCCCTATTAGCCAAGGATAACGATTTGAATTTCTTACCCCTGCGCACTTTTTATTAAACAGATCTTTAAATTCTTTTGAAGAGTCAGATTTAAGAAATTATAACGAAAGTAATCTCAAAAAATTGAAAAAAAAAAATAACGCGAGTAGTTCAAATAATGAGGACATTTTGAAGTCGTAACTATTTGAACCAATTGCAACAACGAGGCAAATGTATGTTCCAAAAATAATGTTAAAATAGGAGATTTGGTGGAGATAATTTAAGAAAATTTACCAACCTATAAATGGGCATTGGGCAGGATTGTTGAATTGTACTATGGTGAGGACAAAAGAATTCGTGCTGTTAAAGTTAAAACTCAACATAGTACTACTATTAAAAAAAAGCCATCTCTAAAATATGTATTTTACCAATGCCAGATCATTAAATTTATAATTAATTGAAATTCTAGCAAATATGAATAAAACATAAATTAAATTAAGGAAATTAATCCTATCCTTTGTTTGGTCTTAAGACCCTTATAGCTAATAAAACGTAAGAGTGAACAAAATAAATAAATAAATAAATAAAACTACTATAACTTCAAATACATAAATTATTTAACAGTACATCAGTACAATACTTTCAAAATTTCAATATAAAATTATTCATTCCCTTAAAAGTTCAAAGATATGAGATAGCAAGACATAGACATACCCAATGTCACCTATCAGTTTATATTTATAAAATAATTAACTAAATTAAAAATCCATCAAAATTATGATTGATATAATAATTAAATAATCAAACAATGTAAGTATAATATTTAATATTTCATCAAAATATATTTTTATGAAATTTAGATTTTTTCTAAAATTAAACTGACAAATCAGCTAGCCACCTGAGGCAGCTTGAATATATTCATTTCAGAACTTAAAGATATTAAAAAAATCACTTACGGCCTTCTAACAGTGCTTTCAAATTATCTAAAATAAAAATAAAAGCTATTTTACAAATAATTAAAAACAATTCAAAAAACATTTATTTCAAAAAAAATTCGCTAACTAAGCTATTATAACTATATTTGTATTTTAATTTTTTACAAATTACTGCAATGTTTCAAAATTTATGGTTATAGTTTAACAATTAAATCCGTATTCCATAAAAAAACATTAATATAATTTAAACTTTCCGTTTTGTAATATTTTACATCATTATTAAGAAATTTATCTAAACTGAGACTTATCTATTTCAATCACAAAATAATCATTAAAATTTGCAAATGAATTGTTAGTATTTACACAAATTTACATTAGCATTTCCTACTAGGTATGCAAGTATATTTCAATTTTATGGTCTTGCTAAGATTTGGCATTAATTTATAGGATCAACAACTACTTTTTGTAATCCATACTGAATACAAAATCTTGGAATTGAGCAACTAATTAAATTACTCACCTGGGTTTAAAAGATCAACTAAATCGGCTGAAAAAAAGACATTTAAATTAGTTAATATTTTAGCAATAAATGAACTTTCCGAAGTTTGCATCCAAAAAACAAAAACAAAAGTTTGGTAATTTTGCTTTCACATAAAATTTTGGTAAGTTTCTTAATTAAAAGCTGAGGTGGAAATGGTTAGTCAAAATTTCAATAGATTCTGAATATTGCCTATTGAAATCAAGCCTACAATTCTAAACATGTAAATTGAATACAGCATAATTGATATAATGACAATTAAATGCAGTTATAAAATATATATTAACACTTGGAATCAATAATGTTTTGCTTTTCAACATAGTTTAGCCTTTCTCATGATGCTATGTTAGGACTTGAAACTTATTGACAATGTGAGGCAACACTTCTTATTGACTTAAACATAGAACAAATATAAAGAAAAACTAGGGATTTTATAAGATATGTGAAAACTACTTACGGCCACCAACAGCTTCTTGCACTAAATAATATAAAATAAATATAAGTAAGATAATAAAATATCAATACTAAATATATTTGTTCATAAATAAAAAACATTTAATTATGTTATGCATGCATATTTTATCATTAAGCTCCAGCTGAAAGTTGAAATATATCGATGACGTTAAAATATGTGACGTAATAAGTTTACGTTATCAGTATAGAAAACAAAGAAAACTGTTAAAGCGCAAATACTTACTTTAGCTTAATGTGTGTAGTACATTTTTTAAAACATTAAGAAAAACTTAGTAAACAAATATGTAGAAATATAATAAACTTCCTTTAAAAAAAAAGGTATATAGGGGGGTTAATAAATTTCCTTTAAAAAAAAAACGAAAATTCATTTAATAAAATTTGATTAAAATGTTTACATATTTCATTTTGCTGCATTTAAGACAATTCGAAAAGAAGTTTACTTTAAACGCAATGAAAATAATAAATCAGCAAATACGATATAAAGTTAAGGGTATTACTTGAGATATCTTGTCCGAAAAAAAGTGTTTTCTGAATATTAGTTGGGTTTTTTTTCAGAGCAAAATAAACATGTAATATAAAGCAAGAGACGAAAGTGAAGGTCAACAAAATCGAATCTTGTAATAAATATAAAGATCTTAAAAAAGTACAGTCATAATGTAAGTTTATTAATTACTTATATCTAATGTTGGGAATAAATTTTAACTTTTAATCTAAAGTTCGTATCTTCACGTTCTTGAACTGAATCTTAATGATTCGAGTGGTTGAATTCTAATTTTCTAAATAATTAGAACAAACGATATTTAAGTTAAGAAATCAGCTCCAAAACACAAATTATTTACATAAATTTTATAAATGAGGTATAATTTTGTATACTTTGCATTAAAAAATTTTTAGATTATTGTTAAATAAATAAGAAATTTAAGATATTAAGAAATCACTTACCGTTTAGTAACAGAGCTTTAAATCCATCTGAATTTTAAAAAAAGATATTTTACAAATAATTAAAAACTTCAAAATGGAAAATTCCTTCAAGAAGTTTTGCTAACTAAACTATCATTACTATATTTGCATATATTTTTTTTCTTCAAAATACGACAATGCTTCAAATTATTTGGTAATAATTTAACAGTTTAATCAATATTCTATAATAATAAAACATTAATATAATTTCAAGTTTAGGTTTTGCAATTTTTTACATTGTTATTAACAAAGTAATCTAATCTAAGACTTACTGATTTCAATCACAAAATAATTATTAAAATCGGCGAACGAATACTTATTATTTACACAAATTTATATTATCATTTTCTACTATTTATGCAAATACATTTATATTTTAAGAGTTAGCTTTTATTAATGGATCAGCATCTACTTTTGCGTAATACACGCAAAATACAAATACTTAAAATTACGAAATTAAATAAATCACTCACCTGGGGTAAAGATGTTACCTAAATTACCTGAAAAAAACCAATAAAATTAGTTAAAATTTGAACAATAAAAAGTTCTTTCGAAAATTTGTATCACCCCCCCCCCAAAAAAAAAATCAAAATGATTGCAATTTTGCTTAGGACTTAAAATTATGGAAAATATCTTTATTAAAAGCTGAGGTGGAACTGTTTAGTCAAAACTTTATTAGATTCTGAATATAGTATATTGTAACTAGCCTACAATTCCTAAAATGCGAATTGAATACAGCATAATCGAAACAATGACAATTAAAAGCAGTTATGAAACATATATTTAAACTCAGAATCAATAGTTTTTAACTTTTCATTTTTTTTTACTTTAGCCTTTCTAGTCATGTTAGGATCTGTAATTTATTGATTATATGCGTCTACACTTCTTATTATCATATGATATTTTAAACAACGAAATAAGTTACAAAAACGTTCCTTCCTCTTTGACGAATTCGGATCCCTCTACCCGAAAACTAGGGTGTAGCTGCGAATTGGGAAGTATGGTCGCATTAGCTTCGTCAGAAGAATTTTACACAGTTTGGACCTTTCTACCGTAACTTCGAAAAAGTCGTTTTTTGATATATAGTATTTTTCAATTTTTATTGTTAGAGATTAATGGTTTTCAGTCAAAGTTCAGACATCGTTACATTTATTTATTTTATTGCACTGCACACTTAGAGTGATGTCTAACAAACCTTTCATTGGACGATCTAAACAAATAATAAAAGGTATGCATGGACTAATCAACTAAAAAGAACTCTTTAAACTGCAAATCAATGTTCAAATGTCAGTTGCTAAGATTTTTTTTTTTTTAGTTTTTGGATTTTGATTGAGTACTGCAACACATTCCTGGCAGCAAAATAAATTGGGCCTTATAGCCTATTGAGTCTCGGCTACAATTCTTAAAATGTTAATAGATAATCGAGAGAATGACAAATAAAAGCAGTCATCAAATATTTACAAAACTTGAAACTAATAATCTCTTACTTTGCATTCTTCTTACTAAAGCTTTTCTCATCAAATCATGTTAAGATTTGAAATTTATTTATAATATGAGTCAACACTCGTTATTGACTCAAACAAAGAAAGAACAAAAACAGAGAAAGAAATTCGACTTTTATATTTAGACATGTGAAAACTACTCACCTTCTAACACTAAATGAAAAAAAAAAAGATAATAAAATATTAATAATAAATCAAATAAATCTAAATTAAACACATTTATTTCTGTTATGCATGCATAATTTATCACGAAGCTCGTATATTTTATCATGAATTATTTTTTACGTAATCCATGCAGAATACAAAAAAAAATAATAATAATAATGAGCTAATACATTGACATGAATACATTGGCATAATAATGTTGCAAATTTTCTAAAACATAAAAAATTTTAGTTATCAAATATATAGAAAAATTCGCAACCTGTTGAACATTCTAAAACTGCATTTAAAAATGATTAAAACGTTTAAATGTTTTACTTCGATGTACGTCAAACAGGGTGACTATGAGCCACTTTTTGACGTTTTCGTGTCATAATTCCTCTAATTTTTCACCTATCGGGTTGATTATTTAATGCAACATAATTGCACATCTTGGTTTTCAATTCACATATTAAAAATGATTCTCAGATATCATGGAGGGGAGATATAATTTTTTCTTAGTGGCACTTACTCACCCCGCACATGGGGGTGACTAAGTGCCACGCATGTTTCCTCCTTTTAAATCTATTAGAAACGATAGTTGGCAACTTCTCACCCTTCAGAATTCATCTCCTTGTCATTTTAGCTATTATAAGTTAATTTTTTGATAAGTATAACTTCAAATTTTAAAATAAAAAGGCCATACATATGGAAAAATGCTATTTATTAAAGAAACTCTTCAATGTGTTTTTCAAAATGACTCAATTTATTAAACGAAACACAAACTGCAAATTTGAGATAGAAATTCTCTCTTCAGACAATCCGAATTTAAAATAACCTGAAATTTGTCGTCATTTGGTAGAAGTTCGGGAGGACAAATTTTCTTCAGGATTTATTTCTTTTTGTGCCACAAAACAACCGGGATGTCAAGCCACTTCTAGAATTGTCCACTTTTCTCCAGGTATTTTACACATGCCTCGTTGCTACTTTCAAAATCAGAAATCATTTGACCAAAGTACATTTTTCCTTTATATTTTACTGCGACAAAGTCACCTTGCACAGGTCATGTGTATTTTGCGTCATTGACTGACTTACTGCTTGTCAGCGGTTGACCATAGATTGTTGTAGATGGGTGGTCAATCTAGTCATCTAGGACATCAATGGATGTCTCTCCACTTAAATAATATACACTTTAGAGTCTTAAAAATGACCAAAACACTGCAAAAAAAGATGGCTCACTCATAGTTACCCCACACTTCATCGAAAATTGAATTAAGGGTTATAACTGGTAAACAAAAAATCATTTTGAAACGTCGAAGCGTGTAGAACTTCTTTGACAGTTTGGTGAGAAAAAACTGAACCTTTTTTCTGGCTGCTTCCGAAATATGATTACCAGACCACACTTCTTTTCCAGATCACAACACCACAAATCCACGTCGACACAAATAATGGTAGGTTACAATTTAAGTTATAATTTGATTGGTGTAGTACCCCAGATAAAATCTCCCCTCTATCCCGCTACCTAGTGGTAAATTTCCTTTTTCGATTGGTTTCTTCCTCTGGCGCCATCAGCCGCTTGAGTTCGAAAACCCAGGATGGCACCAAGTCACCCGGTTTGGAACTTAGTCACCCCGTTTGACGGTATATAAGACAATTTCAAAAGTAGTTGATTACAACCGTCATGAAAATAAGAAATTAACAAACAGGAAATAAAGTACCAAGAGTGTTATTTACCATCCCTTACAGAAAAAAAGTTTTTTTCCTAATATTACTTTCTTTTTTCCCAAACAAAATAAAAATATAATGCAAAAGACAAAAGTGAAAAGAAAAGTAAACAAAAGTGAATGTTATACTAAAATATAGATCTTAAAAACTTACAGTCATAATGTAACTTTATTAATTCTAAACTGTTCATCTTCTCAACCATAACTCATACATAACTGTAATTTACATTTTCAGTTAGTTACTGTATGTGAATTTAATTTTTACACATACAGTGTGCAATGAAATAGATGGACTACCCTAAATAATTTTTGATCCAATGTTCAGATCATTACTTTCTTGGACTCGATCTTGTTGTTTAGAGATGTTGAATTCAATTTTGCATATTGATTAGACTGCATTTTAAGCAACGAAATAAGTTACAAAAACTTATATTTTTTGAATAAACTTACCTTTTTTCTCGACAGATTCGGATCCCTAACACCCAAAACTTAGGGGGTAGCCACAAAATTGAAAAATGTGGTTGCAATAGTTTGGTCAGAAGAATTTTACAATAGTTGGACCCTACTATGTAAGTTTTTAGCAAGTAGTTTGTTTTGAAAATATCATACTTTTAACGTTTGATTTCCCAGGAACTATTTGACCGATTATCCCCTTTTTTCATTTTGCTATGCAAAATTACATTCTTTGAAATGATGTAAAACTTTGTATACCTTACAATTAAAGATTTTTTTCGGGTACTGTTATATCTATTAATAAAATACACTAAATATTTACTAAAAGTTATTTTTTTTTCATGAAATTATCTTTTGAAATATAAATTTTAAAATTTTGTGCAAAGATATTTTAATTTGCTTAAAAATATTTCGAGAAAACGAAAAACGCAGAAAGTAAATTTAACAATAATGAGAGCAAACTTTCGATAAAAAAATTGGAACCATATTTCCAAGATTACGGCTATCCCTTAATTTTGAAGAACCTGAAATCTGAATCCGCCTAAAAAAAAGGTATGCTAATTCAAAAAATGCAAATTTTTTATGTCTGATTTTTATAGTTTAAAGCACAAATAAGCTTGCAGAAATTAATTAACATATTAACATCACGTACTAAGACTTAATTTACCCCTCAAGCCAGATAAATTAAGTCTTAGTACGTGAAGGTCCTGTTTTTATGTTAAAAGTTATCCAAAGTAGTGATTTTAATTATTTATTTGCACTAATGTCTACGAAAACTTCAATTGGACCATCTAAACAAAAAAATACTATGCATGAATTAATCAGTTAATTAGAACTCTTTTAGTAACAGATCAATTTTATTTAAAATTTAGTAGCTAAGAATTATTATTATTATTATTTTTTGTTTTGGGATTTTGATCTTATATTGCAAAACATGGTGTTGTTTCAAATTTTTTGGTTAGTGATTTATGGTTTTACTCAAAATTAATTGTATAATTATAGGTCAGTATTTCATATGTACCAGAAAATTAGTTTAAAGTTTAGAAATAGTACTCCTTAAAGTCATATATTTGAAAAACAGCTACTTTGATACAAAAATTTTAATTCCTTCAAATACGAATAAAAAAATAAAATTAAAGAAATCAAACATACTCTTAGTTTGTTCTTAGGACACATATATAGCTTATAAAAACAAGTGGACACAAAACATTTCAAATAACTAAATCTTCAAAAACATGAATTGTTTAAGAGTTAAATATTTCAAATCCTCATATAAAATTAATCATTCCTTTTAAAATCCCCAGAGATGAGAAAGCAAGAGGTAGGCTAACCACTGTCACTTATGAGTTGATATATATAGAAAAATAATAAATTCAAAATATAATTCATCTAAATTATATTTAATATGATAATTGAATAATGTAAATATAATATTTAATATTTCACCAAAATATATTTTAACGAAATTTAGAGTTTTTCTAAATTTGAATTGACAAATCAGCTAGCCACTTGAGGCAGCTTGAATATATTCAGTTCATAAATTAGGAAAATTACTCACGGTTTTGTAACAAGTCTTGAAAGCCCTCTAAAATTAAAAGAAAATATTTTACAATTAGTTAAAAGTTTCAATGAATCCCTTATTTTAAAAGTTTCGCTTACTAAACTATTATTACTATCTTTAAATATTTTTTTGTTAAAAAATACTGCAAAGTTTCAAAATTTATAGTTACTCTTTAACAGTTTAATTCCATATGGAAAAAAACTTTATTATAATTTTAACTTTCAGTTTTGTAATGATTTCATCATTCAATCGCAAAAATTATTTAAAGCGCCAACTAAATTATTAGTATTTAAACAAATTAACATTTTATATTCGGTATGCAAATATATTTAAGCTTTAAGGTCTTGTCAAGTTTTTGATTTTATTTAAAGGATCAATAACTACTTTTGCGAAATCCATACTGAATACATATAATTGAAATTATGCAATTAAATAAATTACTTATATGGGGTGAAAATAATTCCTGCATCACCTGAATAAAGACCATAAATTAGTTAAAAAAAATTCCTTAAAATATCAACAATATAAAATAACTTTTCAAAATTTGCTTACTCTCAAAAACCTAACTTCGACTAAAAACTTCTTCTTTGTTGAAAGATAACGGGAAAATGGTCGGTCACAATTTCATTAGCTTCTAAATATAGTCTATTGAATCAAGCTTACAATTAATACTGAACACAGCATAATCCTAACAAAAAATATTAAATGCAGTTATAAATTATATACTAAAATCCCGAATCTATAATTTTTTACTTTACTTTCTTTTTACTTTAGCCTTTCTCATCAAATCGTATGAGGAATCGCAAACAAAACCAACGAAAACAACAACAGAAACAACGAAAAAATGCTAAGTAAAAATGTTAAGAAAAAATTAGATACGTGGAAACTACTCACCTAGACTACTACCATCTCTTACTAAATCAAAACGAAATAACAAAGAAATTATAAAATACAATTACTAAATCAAATGTTCCTAAATAAGACACATTTAATTATGTTACACATGCATATTTTATCATAATGCTCAAGCTGAAAGTTGAACTTCATTTATAATGTCAATAGATTCTTTCATTCATTTATAATGTCAATGGATTCACACCGAAAGAGTGTTAGTTGCTATCTCTTGCAGAAAAAAATGTTTTTTTTTCCTTCAGAATATTACCTACTTTTTCTCGAACAAAATAAACATGTTATATAAAGAAAGAGACAAAAGTGAAAATAAAAGTAAACAAAACCAAATATTATACTAAAATATAAAAACTTACAGTCATAATGTAACTTTATTGATTCTCAACTGTTTATATTCTCAACCATTTTTCATAAGTAATTGTAGTTTACATTTTCACTTAGTTACTGTATGTAAGTTTAATTTTCTACTTTTGAGTCATGAAACTAAAGTTGACGAATAGAATGTATCAACACATACAGTGAGCAATAAAATAGATGGAATCCCATGAGTAACTTTTGATCTAATGTTCAGATCTTAACATTTTGGATTCGATCATGTTGTTTAGCGAGGTTGAATTCTATTTTTTCTTATTAATTAGAACATACGATAATTTAAGCAACGGAATAAATAACAAAAACGTACGTTCTTTGAAAACAAATGCCTTTTTTTACTCGACAGACTCGGATTTCTCTCCCCCAAAACATGGAGGGGGGAGGTGTAGATTCAAATTCAAAAACAGGGTTGCAATTGTTTGGTCAGAAGAATTTTACAAAGGTTGGACCCCCTACCATGTAAATTTTGAAAAAGTCGTTTGTTTTGAAGATATCGTATTCTTAACGATTGACTTCATCGGAACTACTCACTAACTATTTATTTGGCTATGTAAAATTACATTATTTGAAATAATGTAAAAATTTGTTTTTCCGACTTTTGCTAAATAAAATAATGAAATACAATAAATATTTGTTAAAATTTATATTTTTCATAGAATTATCTATAGATAAATAAATTCTACAATTCCGTGCAAACATATTTAAATTTGCTTAAAAGATTTTTTCGAGGTAACCAAATACATAAGCAAAAAGTAAAATTAACATTAAGGAGTGCAAATTTTGGATCACGACTCTGAAAAAAAATAACTATAGGGGCCATATTTCCTTGATTACAGCTATTCCCTATATGGGGGGGGGGTATGTTAATTAAAAAAGGTATGTTAATTAAAAAAATGTAGGCTTTTTATATCTGAATTTATTAGTTTAAAGTATCGTCTGCGAAAATTAATTAACATACTTGAGGTCACATCTTCCAACCATATAGATGGAGTCTTTGTACTTGAAGGTTCAATTTTCAGATTAAAAGTTATTCAGAGTGGTGCGTTTATTATTGATATATTTATTTATTTGCACTGATTTTTAAGAAATTTTTAATTGCACCATCTGTACAAAAAGTATAATAAGCATGAATTAATCAATTAATTAGAACTCTGTTAACTTCAAATCAATTTTGTTTGAAATTCAGTAGCTAAAAATTTTTTATTTGTTTTTTGGATGATGATCTTATATTGCAGAACATGGTGTTGTTTCAAATTCTTTGGTTAGAGATTTACGGTTTCTAGTCTAAACTAATTGCGTAATTATAGGTGAGTATTTCATTTGAAGCAGAAAAATAGTTTGAAGTTTAGACGTCGTGGTTCTTAATGTTATATTTAAAAAACAACTACCTTGACAGTAATTTATATTTATTTCCTTCAAATATGAATAAAACATAAATGAAATTAAAGAAATTATTCATGCTATTTCTTTTGCCTTATGATCCTTAAGACCAATGAAACTCACAAGAGGACATAAAACATTTCAACTACTAAATTAATAATACAACATATTTAACGGTTACATTATTAAATTCTTCAATATAAAATTATTCATTCCCTCAAAAATCCCCAAAGATGAGAATGCAAGAGATAAAACCAATATCTCTTATGAGGTGGTATTTTATTTAAAAAATTAATCAAAATAACAATTCGTCTAAATTATATTTAATATAATAATTAAATAATGTAAAAATAATATTTAATATTTCATAAAAACATATTTTTACGTAATTTAGATTTTTTCTAAATTTAAACTGACGAATCAGCAAGCCACCTGAAGCAGCTTTAATATATTCAATTCATAAATTAAGGATATAGGAAAATAACTTACGGTTTTGTAACAGGTCTTGGAAGCCCTCTAAATTAAAAAAAAATATCTAACAATAATTAAAATTTTTAAAAAATCTCTTATTACAAACTTTTGCTAGTTAAACCATTATAATAATTATCTTTGCATAATTTTTTGTTACAAAATAAGGCAAAGTTTCCAATTTTATGGTTATTTTTTCACTGTTAATCAGTAATCCATAATAAAAACTTTATTATAATATTTTACATCATTAATAACAAACTAATTTAAACTAAGACCTACCAATCTCAATCACAAAATTATTTTTAAAATCGTCAAATAAATTCTTCGTGTTAACAAACAATTATTATAGCATTTCTTATCAGACATGCAAATATATTTAGGCTTCAATGTCAGGATTTTATTTATAGGATCAGCAACTACTTTCACGTAATTCATTCAGAATAAAAATAGTTGAAATTATGCAATTAAATAAATTACTCACGTGGGGTGAAAATATTTGTTATATCACCTAAAAAAGACCATAACATTAGTTAATAAAAAAGCATAAAAATTTCAACAATATAAAATCTTTTCAAAATTTGCTTACTCTTAAAAAAAAAACTTCGGCTTAAAGTTATTGTAAGTTTCTTTATTGAAAGCTAACAGGAAAATGGTCCATCAAAATTTCATTAGCATCTGAATACAGTCTAATGAATGTAGCTTACAATTAATACTAAATACAGCATAATCGAAACATAGACAATATTTTTTTTTTTACTTTACTTTCTTTTTACTTTAGCCTTTCTCATCAAATCATGTCAGGATTTGAAATTTATAGATAATGTGCATGTAAACATCTTATTGACTCAAACATAGAGCAAAAACAACCAAAAAATGTTAAGAAAAAATTAGACTTGAGAAAACTACTCACGAAGATCAAGACTATCTGTTACTAAATCAGAAAGAAATAACAATTAGACAATAAAATACCATTACAAAATCGAATATTCATAAATAAAATACATTTAAATCTGTTATGCATGCACATTTTATCATAAAAAAAGAAATTTTACATAATCCATAGAGAATACTAAATAAATTGAAAATGTGTAAATACTTACTTGTGCTAAATGTTTGCTGCAAGTTTTCTAAAACATAAAAAAGTCTTAGTAAACAAATATATGGAATAATATCAGTTTATTAAACTTCCTATATATATATATATATATATATATATATATATATATATATATATATATATATATATATATATATATATATATATATATATATATATATATATATATATATATATATATATATATATATATATATATATATATATATATATATATATATGTATATATATATATAAAGGAGTGCTTTTTGACATAATTATATAATTCAAGCAAACTCGAACCCATTGAGTGTAAAATAAATGAAATAAACATAAACATATGATAAAAGAAATACTTAAAAAAACGAAAATCGATCGAAACAGAAAGCGAAATCTATTAGTAGCAAATTCAAAAGAACTTACATTCACCGGAATCTTTCAAGAATGATTAAAAATGTTTTCATGATAAGATTGCAATATATTAAAACAGAAGCGCAAATGGAGATAAAAGCATAAATAGAGGAATTTGTTTAATGTCTTGTCTTGCTTCAGAACTGAAGTTTGTTTTTTTGTTTCTTACCATGAATTGGCCCGAAAATTGAGGTGCGCAAGGTTATAATATTATCCTGGATAATTTAAAAAAATTATAATTAATAAGATTGATACTTAATTATACAATTTTAATAATTTTTGAAAATAAAACATTAATTTAACAAAAATAAGAGGGAGGGAGATTTTCCAGTTTTAGGCAGATTTCCACGAATGATTTAAGTGGAGTTAAAGTGGAGTTGTACATGGTAAAAATAAACTAACAAAGAAAATTTAGTGCATTTATTAATAATAACCTCAATGAACTTATATAGAATTTAATTACTTTACTTTGGTATTCATGGTTTTTTATCAAATGTTAAAGGAGTTTGTCTATTGGTTTTTTGGATAAATAAACATCGCTACATATTATTTTAATTCTATTTATTTGATTAAAATAGTATTTTAATACATGTTTTTTAAAGACATTAAAATTCCAAGTAATCAGTTTAATTATATTAAAATTAAAATAATTTCTTCTATCGTTTAAATCAAGAAATTAGATATTTTCTTATAATACCCATATCACTTAAAATTAATATTATCATCAAAATTACGAATCAAGATTAATTCCTCGGGTTAAATATTATTTAATACAATAGTATAATCTAGAAAAGTAACGATAATTAAATCATCAATAAATTACATAACAAATTTAATATGAAGAATATAATTTTTTCATAATGGTATAAAAATAAATTGGCTAAGCGAATTGAAATATTTGATCATTGTGGTGTTTCATCAATTTGAATAAAAATAACTTTTTCTATTGTAAAGATAATTATTAATTAGAATTTCTCAATAGTAAAAATCGCAATTATGGATATTTTTTAAATAATAATAATAACTCAAGTTTAGAAAGCGGATACGCCGAATTAGTGCCGATTTAGTATGATAACAACTTCAATACACTGTTGGACCACTATTAGCCCGTAATACTGCTGGAATTCTTTTTGGCATAGATTTTATGAGATGTTGGTAGGTGGTAGGAGGAATTTGAACCCATATCAGCTGAAGTGCACTTTTCAGTTTCGTCAGATTAGATGTCACTGCATCCAGCTGTCTGATGCCCTTTTCGATCTCAACTCACAAATTCTTAATTGGATTGAAATATGGTGATTATGCGGGCCAACG